>CAJQZP010001513.1:0-316335 GCA_907164705.1 Parnassius apollo
GCATCTCATCACAATGGAGAATAAAATCCAATAATATTTTTAAAACAAAGAAAAAAAGGAATATAATTTTTAATAATTTCAATTAAACTGTTTTCTAAAGTTAACTGGGACAAATAGTCCGACTAGGTAAGTCCAACTTCGACCGAGAGGTCAATCGACGGATTCAACTCGGCTGGGCAGCATTCGGGAAATTACGACACATCTTCTTGTCAGGTATACCTCAATCTCTGAAAACTAAAGTGTTCAACCAGTGCGTGTTGCCAGTGATGACTTACGGATCAGAGATGTGGTCCTTCACTGCTGGCCGTATGAGGACGCCCAAGGTCGCTCAGCGAGCTATGGAGAGGGCTATGCTCGGAGTTTCTCTGCGTGATAGATTCAGAAATGAGGATATCCGCAGTAAAACCAGAGTGACCGACATAGCCCAACGGATTAGTAAGCTGAAGTGGCAATGGGCCGGCCATATAGCTCGAAGAACCGATAACCGATGGGGAAGAAAGTTTCTCGAGTGGCAGCCTCGTACCGGTAGGCGTAGTGTAGGGCGACCCCCCTTACTAGATGGAGACGACCTGGTAAGACATGCAGGAAGTCGGTGGATGCAGGTGGCTCAGGACCGTGCTTTGTGGCATTACTTTGGGGAGGCCTATGTTCAGCAGTGGACTTGTGAAGGGCCGTAATGATGATGATGATGATGTTTTCTAAAAGCATAAAGAATATTTTATTTATTTAACAGTCCTTTTACTTCGTTATTAAACTTTAATTTTAATTAAATTTTCATGTTTCAATTTCATTTGCTGAGTTTTCAGCCAAAATACTTACGTAATATTTTCATGATAGTTTTCAATTTTTTTTGGTATTGCTCAATGTAACACTTTGAAAAAATATGTATACTTTAAACACATGGTCACCCTCTCGGTGATAGAAGAAGTCGCCGGATTCGAGGATCACCGTATTCTCCTCCTCTCTTCGTGCCTCGGATGATCCTATAATATTCTAGCGCAACTTGTCTATCTCCTCTTCCAACTCCAGGATCTTCTCGTCAGTCCTCGGGTGCGTGCGTTGTATGTTGCCAGGTTGATTCATCTTAGGTAGTAACCAAACCTCCACCGGAGATTCATAGCACCCCCTGTACCACAGTTACCAATGTCACCAACGTTGGGTACGTGGAATAGCAGGGCCGCTGGGGACTGGGGGCCGTCTCTTCGTAACTGTCATCATGGGAGGTATACTGCATAGTTGCCACGCTTGGCGAGCGGGTTGGCAACCGCTGTTTTTTTTTATACAATTGCTGTTGTCAGGAAGATGCCGCTGCCCATCTCCTGCTGTTTCCCTCTGCCGCCTTTTACGACACCCACGGCAAGATATGGAGTAGTGGATATTCTTAACCGCCACTGCACGGCACAATGACGGACAAGCAGACAAACAATTAAATGCCCCCCGTTTCCTTTTAAATACTGATGGCATTAAGCTTTTTGGCCAGTCCACGGTCAGTCAACTTCGTCGGCCAAGTAGACTGATCGTGGACTGTCCATATTTTTTCGACGTCGGCAAGCGACGCTATAGCGTATTATCGCTGCAGCAAGAATTCTTCTTCTTGCCCGGAAAGGATTATATTCTCACAGAATACCAAGGTAAAATAGCACCCTAATGATGCTTTTAATATTGGTCCTCAAGGATGAAAAAGCTTTTTCATTTTGATTGGAAAATGGATACATTGCCGCAGTATTCACTTTCCATCAAGCATTTATCATCCTAATACTTATAAAAAAAATTGATTGCCATATTGGTGTTTATCCGTGGTTCTTTGACAGAACACTTTTGATCCCTAAGGGCACCCGAAGTGGTTCACGAAGGCAGCATACATTTCTCTCACATATATGTGTGAAACTACTGCCGATACGGTTTCTGTACAATGTGTTGCTAAATTAAAACATGTGGTGCACAATGAGACCATGTCACATTTATTTTTGTATGTATTTTTTAATAGAAGAAACTTGAAAATCAACGATACTATTGTATCTGTTTTTATAAAGTTACTGATCCATGGAAAAATAAAAAATCGGTTAAATGGTTCTTCATCCTTAAAAGATGACATCGTTGTGAATCAGCCGAAAACGTAGTTCACTACTTTATTAACTTTTAATGCCTAAGAAATAATATCGATAGAATGAGTCTCACGTTACATCGCACTTCTATCGAGATCAATTTTAATCTAAATTCCTTCGAGCCGCTTCTCTAAATGGCATAAGCTCGATTCAATTCACTGATTACGGTTCACATGATATTATATATTTACAAAATATCAAGTTCAAACCAAATTATCGGAACGACTTCGTAATTCTGATCACGTGTTTTCTAGTTTTAAGGTACTAAGCGTAACACAAAGGATAATTATGTATCCTTTTTCATTGAAAATATTTTTAATACAATGCCTAAAATATTTTATAATAGGTATAACCACACTGCAGCTATATTATGGTTGCAGTAAGAATCGGGTCAGCTCGACCGGGTTAGGACCACGCTCCCACAGACATACTGTGTCTCGTATGGTGAACGTAGAGAACTGTAGACCCTTTTAATGGAAACGAGGCACGCATCTCCTGACTTTTCCGTTTTGTTGCCTCTTACAACACCCACGGTAATAAACACGGTAACAAAAACATAGTATGTCGAAGAATTAAAGACCAGACTTCAGAAGCTATTGTGTGGAAATTCCTTTTAGTTTGTGAAGTCGGTTTTTCCTTTTTATTAATCGTTTTATTTTTACTTATTGGTGTAGTCTGAGAAACAACAAAAGATCAAGGCAAGCAGCTACAATCATCGTAACTTGGAATAATCTCTTGAATAATAATTTCATATAAGACTAGCTGTGCCCCGCGACTTCGCCCGCGTGGAATTTATTACGATTGGATTTCAAGGGTTTTAATTTTTTTGCTTGTAACTCTAATTCTTTTTCTAAATAAAAGTAGCCTAAGTTACTCCTTAAAACACCAGCTATCTGCCGGGGAAAAGTGTGTCCCATCAAAATCGATCTAGCCGTTTCGGAGATTAGCCGGAATAGACAGACAAAAATTAAAAAATTACTTTTCGTTATTAGTACCACTACATTACACTTAAATTTAATTTATATGTATTGATAAAACACCTAAACAAAATGTTCTAAAAGTATTCTGGCTTTGTGTATCCTACCACACGTGATAGAGCCACGCTGCAGCTATATTATGGTCGTAGCGCAAATAGGTCGGCTTAACCGGGAAAGGAAACCTCTCACAAAATACCAGCGTAAAATAGCAGGTTATTGCTGCTGCATATTGTATGGTTAGTGTAGAGAAACCGATATCCTTTTTTACTCGTAGCGAGGGATTCAATCTTAGTCCCCAGATAATAAGATAACACATCTGCATTTTGATTCTTAATGGAGGATAAATGTAGATGTCTATGAGCCACAACATCCACTTAACAGATAGGCGGTGTGCTCGTTTGTTTTCTTTATTTTATTAAAACAGGAAAACATAATATGCACAGTTCACACGTAGTAGAAGTGAAACCGTCAGAAAAGTAGATAAAAGCGGGGAGGCTACGAAGCCCCGTGCTAAATGAAGACCAAGATAACATGAAACTGAATACTGTATTCTATCTCATTCTCCCGCAAGCTCAATCATGTAAATGTATATGTTATTCTCTTTTTAATGTCAGTTTATCGTTTCATCGAGTTTCAAATCATAATGATTATGAAGTTATTAATTCAAAAAATATTCACCTGCAATTGGAGGAAATATCAAGCAGTCAAGCTATAGTTTCTAAAATGTATTCGTATTTACTTTATGAATATTGTAACGAAAATTCTGTATTAGATATTCAAAATAAGAATAATAGCGGCGAAAACTACTTCACGTTTCACTGAACTTCTGTTGTGATCAAATACGGATCCACTATTTTGATCACTGCTTTGCTCATAATTGTAGCGTTTAAGCCGATTGAAAAAAAATAGTTCCAGCTAGATTGTTTAAAATAAAACGAAAAATATAATTTTGTTTTGGTGAAATTGTTACTGGCATTTAAGAATTATTAGAGGAATAACAGCAAAAAAGTCTCAACAGGTTTGATAGCAGATGTTGGCGGTTATGCGATGGCAGACTTCACATGTCTTTAAAATATTTTTCCAGACATGCATGTCTCTTACCTTGGTTTCTTTTTCTCCAGAGCTCGTGATTAATCAGAACTTTAAATTGCAATAACTATTTAATTAGTGTCGGTTGTAATCAAACCGCCACGAGCACAGCGTACTGTGAAATCACAGCAAACGAGCATCCACGGTTCATAAGTAATTATTAATAACCAGCGACAATGGAGTAAGAGGCAAACATTTCTTTACCTTTTTTAGATGTGTTAGTAATTCGGAATCCTGATAACACCTTGAGCCACAAAGTGTGGAGAAAAAGACAAGAAAAGACCTATAAATATAGATATTTAAACGGTGATTCTCACCACCATCCTTCACAGTTAGCTACCATGGGTAAATCTATGCTTCAGAGAGTACCTGGCTGCCGAGCTCCAATACGTCAAACAAGTTTTGCAAGACAACAAGCTTCGGGTCCCGCGTCTACGTCACAGTGAGCGCGTGAAGCCGTCCATAGTCGAGCGCGTACCTGCTGTACTTCCCCATGTCACAGGAGTCACCGACAAGATTAGCTACATCTTGAAGCGCACCTCCATTAAAACATACTTCAAGCCGCCAAAGAAGGTAATCGCTGTTAATTATCACGTCTGGACGTTGAACATCTCAGTTTCCTCCGTGACTATGGGTGCTGTAAAATGCTCAAAACGTCAGGAATGTAAAAATGTTAATATACACCATAAAATCCGGAAAAACTAGTTTTATTTAAAAGTCCACCGCTAAACTTCTTTTCATACGGATAACCTGATAGGGAGGATTTGCCATAGTTGCCACGCTTGGCAAGCGAGTTGGCAACCTTAGTTTATTTTAATTTTTTGTCGTTATTAGGAAAATGCTGATGTCCATCTCTTGGTTTTCTTTACCGTATTGCCTCTTCCGACACCCACGGGACGATATGAGTTAGTGGATGATAAGGATCTCCTAGGTGTGCGTTACTTGCAGTATACAGTGGCTGCAAATAACCGCCGGTACGACAAACTCCGCCGAACGTTGAGTCCCGTGATTCCGTGAGGCGTCGAGGTCACCGGCCCCTAGGTGATTCTTGGCACTTTATGCGTTCCGTGCATTCTGTGCCTAGTCGCGCATTAAAGTGCCACCTTTGCACTTCCCCCAACCCTTTTGTTGTAAAAGGGGTAGGCAGTGCCCACAGTGTAGAAAGTCTCTTTAATAATATCACCACCACCCGCGTCGCGCATCAATATCTGCTGCCGATCGGTTGGAAGATAGATAGGGCCTTAGTTAGATTACCGCTGACGCTGACTGTTAGGTTAGGATGTCAGAGAACGATAAGGGGGAACCTCCTCCGAGATCGAGGAAACCACCGGACCGGCCAGGCGTACTGGATAGACCCATCGCCTACCGTGATATTTTCAACCCGGAGAGGATGAGAGTAGTCTCATCCTACTCACAAATACCTACCCGGAAACCTTCGTCGCCGGGTAAGGAGGCCGCACCTAGGGTTGCACACTCTTCCGTCGTACCTGAGTGTACGACGGGGCGTGAACCGCTGCCCTCACAGCAACAGCGGCCCAAGAAGACGCCACGAAGGTATACGCCACCGGAGACCGAAGCCTCCCTCTACGAAAAGAGGCAGTGCATCGGTAACTCATCCGACTCGCCAACATCATCAGAAGATGAAGAGCCCCAAGCAACGACTAGGAAGAAGGTCCATACCTCACCTCCTAAGTCGCCATCACCGCCACCCATCTCACCGGACCGACGTAGTCACGACTCGATTCAATTCGAGCAAGGAGGTGAGGAATCCTACAGCTGGGGCTCGACTACATATGCAACCCTAGCTGCATCAGCTGGAAAGTCATCCCCGGTACAAATTACCAACCCGTCCGGGTTAGCTCATGATGATGGGCAGCGGCCATCAACGAGCTATGCCCACATGGCAGCAGCCCCGGCAGTACCACGACCGCAATCAGCGGAACAACCTCAGGAAACTGAAAAGGAAAAGGAGAAGAGATATCCGCCGATTGTCGCAGAATGCCTCCCGGACTGGACCAGGCATTTTAAGGTCCTTAATGAGAAGTTGGGCCATCCACCTAATGCCCGTCCGTTCGGGAAAGGAGTTAGGTTCACTCCACAGAGCCCGGATGAGTTCCGTACCATACAGAGGTACATGGTAGAACTCTCCGAAAAGGATAAAACAATGTCGTGGTATTGTTACACACCGGCAGAGGAGAAGCCCACCAAAGCGGGCATCCGTGGCCTGCCTGTGGGCACCGACGTAAAAATGATCGAGGAGGCTATTCGGGCAAAAGGCTTCCCCATCAATTATGTGAAGGCCATACCACCACGTAGGGGCAGACTGGGCTGCCTCTACTATGCACAGCTGGAGCATCTGAGCCTGGGACGGCTACAGCAATTTTACCAACTCGACGAGCTCCTCTATATGAGAGGAGTCGTCATCGAAGCCTGGCAGAGGAAGACCGGACCGGCACAATGCCACCGTTGCCAGGCTTTCGGACATGCCTCCGCTAATTGTTTCAGGCCAGTGAAATGCGTCCGCTGTGCCGGGGAACATATTGCCAGCCTTTGCCCAAGGGGTAGAGAGGAGGAGCCAAAGTGCGCTAATTGCGCCAAGAACCATACGGCCAACGATCGCCGCTGCCCGGTACTGAGGAGGATAGCCAGGAAGCAGGGGATCGTCTTACCTGGGCTACAGCCGGAGAACCCAAAGAGGATCCCCCAAAGTCGCCCAAAGGCCGTCACTATACAGGAGGATGGGTGGGCCACCATCACCAGAGGGAAGGGTAGGCAACCAGCCCCCCACCACCCCCTCCCGTAGTACCATCAGAAACGTTTGGTCCCACTGATCAAAGGGCAACCACCGGGGCGACTCTCCGACCTCCTGCCAATGACGCCACTGAGAGGCAGTGGACTTGTTGCTTTGCGTGTATTTATTCATCTATGTATCTATATAAAGGAATATTTTTATGTAATTTTCACCAACTCATAGACTGCTAAATGACTTGAAAATATGCACTCGTATTAAGGACCACCGACCATACAATAATTTACTAACTTCATCTCAGTATCCTGATCAGGGTCACCAGGATAAAATAAAATAGTTATCAGGATCATCACAGCTCATGGTCGATGCGTGTTGTTTAAGTATTTTTAAACTCTTCTACTATTAAATATAATAATTACAATAACATCAGTCGTGTTGTTTTTAGATTTGTTTTCCAACACAGGCTGCCGAGTCGTCGCTGTCACCACTCGATATTGTATTAATGTCTGTGTGGAAATTTTTCGTTTTTGTTTCAATTTAATGTGAGAATTTTGTAGTAACAGACTTTATGTGATTTTGTGTGCGCCAATTTCCTCCCGTGCATAAATGACAGACAGTTCTGTATCGGGGAAACGTAATGGCTGCTCTCCTCTGGTCCACAGCACCGACAGCCGCCGCTCCTGTTGCTCCATGATTGTGAACCGACTTTAATGATTTTTTAAATCAAATTTATTACACTTCGTACATGTACAGGTGTCATACAAATTTAAATACTACGGTTACCAACCTACTTACTACCTACTAAGCGTGGCAACTATGATAAATAACGCCCTACAAGGCAATCCACGGGGATGCCTCTGTTAAGCAGTGGACTTAGATAGGCTGTAATGATGGTAAAGATGAATGACTTGATTACTTTCCTTTGGCATATATTGTTTTGTTTGCAGAAGTCATTATCATTGATCACCATCATTACATCCCTTTAAAAGTCCACACTTAGGCTTTCCCCAGGAATTCCACAAAACGTGATCCTGAATCATCTGATTCCAACGACTTCCTGCATGTCTTACGAGATCGTAACTCTATCTTGTGGGGCTTCGCCCTATATTTCAGCTACCGGTATGAGGCTGCAATTCGAGAAATTTTTTTCGGCATTTTTGCGCAACTAGATTTAGACTAGGAACAGTGCGGTTGCCATTAGTTTTATTATATCCATGGACCACTTGGACTTTTACAGGGGAGAACGCTTATGATAGCTACTCCCTCCTTCAGCCTTGAACTCTTTTAGAGCCCTACAAAGGCCTTGCAATGAGGACTGGCGTAGGGCTGCAAAGATAATAAGGCCAAACCTGGTGCAGTGGGCTGTTGACTGCTTTGAACCATTCAAATCAAGCGGGGAGGATGGAATAATTCCCATTCAACTACAGAGGGGTATCGACATCCTTCTTCCTTATCTGGTGAAAATCTTCAGAGCAAGTTTTGCATGGGGATGTATTCCAGAACGATGGACAAATGTCAAGTTTCTATTTATACCTAAGGCTGGTAGAAAGGACTACGCTTTACCAAAGTCCTTTAGACCTATAAGCCTATCTTCCTTTCTTCTTAAGACATTGGAAAAGTTTATAGATAGATATATAAGGGATGTAGCTCTAGCTACGAGGCCCATACATTACAACCAGCATGCTTACCGCAGAGGCAAATTTACGGAAACAGCCCTGATCAGTGACATTGACAGGGTCGAAAAAGCACTGGAGGATAAAGAAATAGCTCTTTGTGCCTTTCTAGATATTGAGGGCGCCTTCGACAGTAGCCCCACATCACTGCTGATTGGGGGCCTAACAAAATGTTGACCCCACAACCATCAGATGGGTGAAGTCGATGATCTCAAACAGAAAGGCAAAAATAACGCTGTTTCAAACCTCGATTGAGGTTGCAACCACAAGAGGCTGCCCACAAGGAGGTGTTTTGTCACCCATTCTTTGGACTCTTGCGGTTGACCAACTATTGTACAAAATGGCAGACCTACGCATTGACACATTGGGTTATGCTGATGACCTTGTGATCATTGCAAGGGGCTTTTGCCAAAGTACTTTATCGTCAATAATACAAAAAGCTCTAAATACCATAAATAACTGGTGTAGGGATAACAGTTTATCAGTTAATGCTGATAAAACTGTTATAATACCCTTTACCAAAAAGAGACGGTTGGACAAATTAGTCCAACCAAAACTTAATGGCAAAGAAGTACCATTTTCCACGGAAGTTAAGTACTTGGGCGTAACAATCGACCAAAAACTAACGTGGAACTCTCACCTTAGCAACGTATGCCATAAGGCAAAAATTGCTTTAGGTACGTGCAGTCGTTTGGTCGGGAACAACTGGGGCTTGCGTCCCAGCATGGTCCTATGGCTGTACAGCAGCATAGTAAGGCCGATTCTCACCTACGCCTCTATTGTCTGGTGTAACAAGGCCAACCAAAAGACGACTGCGGACAGACTAAATAGTCTACAAAGGACTGCCTGCCTAATGGCAACTGGAGTTATGCGATCATCGCCTGGAGCAGCTCTTAATGCACTTCTATGCCTAACGCCCCTATATCTCTATCTAGACAAGGAGGCGAAGGCTAGCTTGTATAGGATTAATGCCCAGAGCGGTCAGAGCTTGCTCTCCTATAGATTGAGATCCACGCTCGACTAAATTAAGGAAACACCTGATCTCAGATATCATGCGTCCACTATACGCTTTTGATAAAAAGTATATAGTGGAATTACCCTCCAGAAAAGACTGGCTGAATGGCCAGGTTATCTGTGAGGTCTGTAGCCTCATATGGTATACCGATGGGTCTAAAATGAGCCTCGACGTAGGCTTTGGAATTTACGGGGAACGCCCCAAATTTAAATTTAGTATGAATTTGGGTAGATACACCTCTATCTTCCAGGCAGAAATTTTCGCCATACTTCGGTGTGTGGAAATCAATCTGCAAAAACACTACGTCAACCATAAAATTTACGTAAACTCTGATAGTCAAGCAGCACTGCTAGCGCTGAGATCAAACTTAGTGAACTCAAAGCTAGTTGGAGACTGCGTGAACCGTTTAAACGCCCTGGGTTGTAACAACAGGGTCGTTTTAAGATGGGTTCCGGGTCACGAGGGCATTGTAGGCAACGAATTTGCCGACAAACTCGCACGGGAGGGCTCAAAGTGCACACAATTTGGACCCGAGCCATTTTGTGGAATCTTAAGAAGCCTAGCCCGATTGACCCTTGAAACTCTTTATCACAATAAATCACTTAAGATCTGGTCTGACACACCAGGCTTAAAACATTCTAAAACCTTAACCCGGGCTTTTGATCGTAAATTCGCTTTAGAAGCCCTGGGATTAAGTAAAAATAAATTGCGCATTCTGGCAAGAGCCCTAACTGGACACTGTTGTCTTAAAAAGCACATGTACAACCTGGGACTAAGCAACTCAAGGATGTGTCGGTTCTGTTCCATAACGGAAGAAACACCTCTACACATCCTAACCGATTGCGGACCCTTAATGCGCAAACGTAACACTCATCTGGGACACTATCTACTCCGCCCAGAAGAAGTGAAATTGCTCACGGCTAAGCAACTCCTTCAATTCATTGAAGACATAGGGCTTAGCAGTGAACTATAGCCACAGCAGCGATCACAATAGATCGTTTAGGTCGCAGTGATACTGGTCTCTTTACCTAGACCTGCATAGCTGCTCGCACATAATAAAAAAAAAATACTCCCCTCCGGTTTGCTTGTGAGCCATATTGCTCTATCTTCACAATTGACGATGAAAGTATCGCTTAAATGCATACAAAAAGACAAAGAGTTGAATCATCTACTTTTTTAAATTGGCTAAAAATTAAAATCGAATGCCTAAGTTTCGCTGCCTTACTTTTTGTTCGCCTATTATGTTCTGTGCGTAATTATTCTTAGGGATTCTCTTACATGGGTGTAAAATTTAAGACTATGTAGGTACCTAATGTTTGCAGATGAGTATGTGTGTATTAGTAAGAACATTTCCTTATCTCATATGATAATGTTTAAGATTTTGTTATAGAAACAGTTAATTAGAAGTATGAAAACATTTCACCGCACACTCGGTTACAAACTTTAATTGAAAATAGGATAATGGGTTAATTGGGGAGCGCTTTCCAAATCCGTTCCCATGGCAAATATTTAGATTTCACTAATAAATTTCATTAAGCCAGTTCTAATTAATCAGTACAGCATCGAGTTAATCTTGAATTAAATGTCGTGTGTATAAAGAAATTCAAACCATTTAAAATTTAAAGGTACAACATGCATTGTCGATCAATTTGTAAATATTTATTTAAGCCGAGTTTGAAAAAGAAAAGGTTCTATATTTGTCGCGTAGGTTCTTTCATGTATGTTCATCGCATCTCTAAATGGCTAAACCAATTTATTATTATTATTATTACATGGTTAGTTTTAAGAGATACATTAATTTGACGTTGAACTTTTAAGTATCTAAATATATACCTGTGCAGGGATGTCCAGCTCTTACGTAGAAAATTTCTTTAAAAAATTAAATCAATCACTCAAATTAAATCACTAATAAAAAAAGTTATCAATAATAGAGGATGAAATTTTTATTGTAACTATTAAGGTGACATACTCGTTGTTAGGTTGAGTTTCTAATATTGGTTAATCAATTACAAAAAATAAAACTAAACTCCTAATAAAATTTTTTTCGAGTCAGTCGTTAAATTTAAAAAAAAAATACACAGTAGATCCACGATGCAGTTATGTTATGGTTGTAGCACGAATAATTCAGTTCGACCGGTGAGTTACTACGCTCCTACAGAATACCAGTATAAAATAGCAGCTAATAAATTAATAAATAAACTGCTATATTTCGCATAGTGAGTGTAGAGAACCGGTTTTCACTGAAAACGAAGCATTTCATTTTCTTATAACATTGTGTGACAAACGATCACACAATCCAATTGATAGTAAGTAGATGCTGTGGCACATAGACCTCCACCTTAAACTCAATTAAGAATCAAAATTCAAATGTGTAGTCACTAATACGGAATGCCAAAATTCCAGTAAAAAGGTCTCCGGTTCTCTAAACTCATCATACGAAACACAACAGTATTACGCAGCTATTCGGGAGAGCGTGGACCTGCCCCGGTAGAGCCGATCCATTCATGGTACAACTATAATATAACTACAGCGTGGCTCTACCTCGATATTAATATATGTTATAGTCTTAATCCTCAACGGACGGCGTCAAAGGTGTCAACGGATCTGCAATTTTATTCTTTTTTTGTATAAGATAGGGTGACAAAAGTGCACACAGTCCACCTGATGGTAAGTGGTTGCTGCGGCCCATATACATCTACATGTATCCTCAATTACGAAAAAAAATGCAGATGCGTTGTCACCCGTGCGGACTAAGATGGAATACCTCGTTTTAGTAAAAAGGGTCTCCGGTTCTCTACACTCACCATACGAAATACAGCAGCATTAAGCTACTATTTCACGCTGGTATTCTGTGAGAGCGTGGTCCTTCCCCGGTCGAGCCGACCCATTCGTGCTACAACCATACTACTAATATAACTGCACCATGGCTCTACCACATATGAAAATTTATGAAAATTCTTAATTGAGGATAGGTTACTGTGGGATACAGCGTTAACTTACAATTAGGTGTACTGTATTCGTTTAACACTATTATTCGATGAAAAAATTTATGTGGAACTATGGACTCGAGCGAACCTGTACCCGTCTGTAGAACGTATATAGGCTGTAACTTTATATGTAAATAAGGCTCTGTCATATAATGTAAGCTTACGGTCAATTAAACCAATAAATTTAAAATAAGCTTGTAATACTCTAAGCAAATATTGCGGCTTAGATGAGTCAACGAAAAAGGGCAAAAGTAAAACGCAGCACTGGAAATTAAATTAAATTTCACTGTAGAGGTGTTCCGCAAACATCCGCTCCCAGTCTAATGAGTCCCGGTCTCAAATTTCTTGCCTTTTAAGATTAAATCATAGATTGCGAAAAACCAGACCTGCGTTAAAATTAGTTTGACAGCTGTAGCCACTCATCAAAACTTTGCGAAAAATTAATCCCTTACAAATTAGAAAGTTGTAACCCATTAAACTTGATATAAAAATATAATAACAACAAAAACAATCACAACCATAATATAGCTGCAGCATGACTCTACCACATTGATGACGTCGATCATTTCATGATATCGGTGACGGTTTAGCTTTTATTGAAATTTCAAACAGGTAAAACGCTTAAATGATCCCCAGTTAGAGTTTACTGTTTATGTTTTACTTCAAGACCGGGTAAGACTTTTTTCATAGAATAAGAGTAACAAGTAAGCACTTATCTTCGATTAAGAATCAACATGCAGATGCATTATCAACCTTAAGAACTAAGATGGAATTTTTTTATAGGAAAATGGTGAAAAGCGAGCATAAAGTCCACCTGATGGTAAGTGGTTGCTGTGACCCATAGACATCTACATCTATCCTCGTTTGCGAATCAAAATGCAAATGCGTTGTCAGCCTTGAGGACTAAGATGGAATGCCTCTTTTCCAGTAAAAAGGGTCTCTGGTTCTCTACACTCACCATACGAAACACAGCAGCATTAAGCTGCTATTTGACGCTGGTATTCTGTGAGAGCGTGGTCCTTGCCCGGTCGAGTCGACCCATTTGTGCTACAAATATACAATAAATACCTCATATCCAGTGAAAAGGGTCTCCGGTTCTATACACTCACTATATAAAAGACAGCAGCATCAAGCTGCCATTTTACGCTGGTATTCAGTGGCAGCATGGTCCTCCCCGGTCAAGCCCCACCACTCGAATTACAACCGTAATGTTGCTCCAACGTGGCTCTACCATTTACAAAAAAAAATTATATAGAGTATATAGTATGCTTTAAGGCCACGATAGACATTTTTTATAGAATAAGGATGACATACATCTTCTCTATTGAAATTTGGATGTTTTTTAATTTCAATAGCCTCGCGTATCATCCTTGGTATTCTTTTGCGAGTATTTGTGGTTTATCAAATCTAATGTAATGGTGGGGACGATCTTGAACATGTTCGCAGACTGCAGACTTCCCGGAGCGTCGATGCTTCACGTCAGCTATATGTTCCTTCACGTGGGTTTTAATAGATCTTTTTGTTTGACCTATGTAAGAGAGACCACATTCACAATCTAGCTTGTACACACCTGCATCATTTGTAGAGGAATATTGCATTTGATGGATGCTAAAAACTAACTAATCCTCTTCGGCAGCTTGTAGTATGTTTTAATGGACACTCGCTTCAAGATGTAGCCAATCTTGTCTGTGACTCCTCTAACATACGGTAGTACAGCAGGCGCGCGCTCGACTGTGGCTGGCTTCACTCGTTTACTGTGACGTAGGCGTAAGCTTCGGGTCCCGCGCCTACGTCACAGTGAACGAGTGAAGCCGGCCACAGTCATCTCACACAAACCACACATCTCCCACAATATCTCAGTCCCCCCCCCCCCGTGACCACGGGTGCTGTAAAGCACCCGAAACGTCGGGATAGTAAAAATAAATTAAATTTGACATAAACGCGATAAAATCCGTAAATAATAGTTTTATTCAATGTGTAGTGTTCGCGTAAATTTAAGAAATCATTAAATCCCATTTTGCTAAACATCTCTTGGACACTGGACACAACCTAGCCAACGACCATTCCTTTAAAGTCTTACATACTTGTAATTAAGGGCTGCGACTGTGTGTGATGGAACAGTCAGAAATTTAAAAAAAAAATAATGGTAATATTGCACTGCTGAATGTACAAACAAATGTTTCTAACTCACCTCTTTTAAACATCTTTAAGCCTTCTCTCTAACAAAAGACAGCCTCGCAGTATGGTTGCTCATCTCCCTTGCTGTGATCAGCGATTCGTTGCGTGGTTGGAGAGTAGGCGGACGTTTGGCAGCGACTTGTTGTTTACAATTTTTACAACAAACGGCTGCTTACGTCAGGTGGTGGTTGGTCGCATGACGCGGTCGATCACTACTTTAGTGGGCAGCGGTTGCGTCAGCGAGTTATATAAATAGCAGCTGTTGCTGTGGCTCGCCGCTCTATTTGTGCTCCCTATTTGCTAGTCTGAAGTTATAAAGAACGCGAGAAACATGATTTTGCTTATCATGGTAAACGACGTAAGGAATTGAACTGGTACAAGCGACGTTTTACTTACACTTTTTTCTTTTCTTCTTTATCAGTCCGCAAAGTTGTACTTGAGTGCCCCTCACAGTAAAGATCCGTGGATATGCCATAATCGCACACACTTAACAGGAGCTATCACAATTTCAGTCGACTTACGCTTTGGCGCTACTCCCCGTCCTCGGCCAGCGCATTTTTACTGAGGTGATGGCCTATTGTACGGCTGCACTAATTTTTTTACCCTCTCCGAAATGAAAATTGGCACTGTGTCATGCATGTTAGTTATATTCTTACTTTTGAAGCTATTTACATTTCGTTTCGTTTTTGCCTTGCTGCTGTAATTATAAGAATTATTGGATCATTATAAATATTTACTTAAAAACATTTACTTGACTCGGCAGGGGGTCACTTATCGGAATAAAAACAAAAAGAATATTAAAGAATATTTGTCACCATAATACCTCATCTGCTTATTGCTCATGGCCTTGTATTTTTTTTTAATTTATCAGTTATTTTGCAATTAACTGTTTCAACGGTGTTGGCGGGTATCAAAATTGTTCGGTAATATATATTTAATTTGAAATTGGACACTTGGACATTGGGCTCTGTGGTGAACTCATCCAGGTCAT
This sequence comes from Parnassius apollo, assembly GCA_907164705.1. Lineage (NCBI taxonomy): Eukaryota > Metazoa > Arthropoda > Insecta > Lepidoptera > Papilionidae > Parnassius > Parnassius apollo. The sequence goes on from CAJQZP010001513.1 coordinate 15,765, forward strand.
TAAACTCTCTTAGAAATGCAAGGAGAGTTCTGTTCCCACGAATGAAACGTATGTAGGCTGTTACATTTAATTTTTTCAAAAATTTTCTTGGTGATTAAAGGAAATTTTGGTGTTTATCATTAGTATTGTGTAGTATGCGATAACAAAGGTAATTTTGGTCCGACGCAACCTGTTTACGTACTACGGTCAGCAACTCTTCATCGTGATAAAATTAAACAATAAAGATGTATTGACCCAGTTTCAAATATTAATACGAGAAATTTTATTTCTACAGACTATACATGCGCATCAAACAATGACCGCTTTGTTGTTGTTCTTGTAGATGAATGAATACGAACTCCAGTAACGTATTGTTGAACTTTTCTAAAAGTGTTTTTATTGTAAGTTTTCTAAAAATCTTGTTCCTTTATGACCAAGTACTTGACGAATTACGTGAGAATATTCACCTTCGCTAGCCCTCAACTTTTAAATTTCTGCTTAAACTATTATCATTTTTGAGTTTACTGTAACTGACGTCTTTTCCGAACGACTTCAAGAAAGAGGTTCAATGTAGATATTCATTGGCGGCGATGGTCACTTACCATCAGCTGAACTACATGCTTGTTTGCTAACTCTTCTATAAAAAATAGGAATCGCTTCCAAATAATGGTTGTCGTTAAAAATGTACACCTCCAAGCTAATTTGTTTAATATATAAATCCAATGGTTATTGGACGACCAGCTATTTAAATTTTCATCTAAATAACGAGCCTTTCTTTTCTCTTTCTATTATTCTATTATTGAAGAAAAGTGAGCTAAAGAATATAAAGGAAAATTTTAGTTAATAGTAACTTAAATCTCAATTCTACTGTTAAGGTGATGTGGGGCCAAACGTAGATTTTTCACGCTTTAAAATCGCAATTTTTTGTCATTAAAAACTACGAATTCACATTTTTGTTAAATTCATAATGAAAGTTAAAGATTTTTATTAGTTAATTATGTTGGCCAAAATACTATTGACACATTTTGGCTCGATAGACAAAGTTCACAATGTTCCCTCAAAATCTACAATTTTAAGTACGTCCACTAAGTGAAAAAAGAAGTTTCATTCGAATGTAATGAAATAAATTTCAATTAAATTTAGGTTATGTGGTCACCAGTAAATACGTGAGTGAATTATGAGCTCATTTTTCAATAAAAGAGTATATATCATTTTAAACAGAAATATCAAATACTTAAATATTGTGCGACTAAATAGCGCGCGGGCCGACCAAACAGTCCCGCCAGTCGTCCGCAGCGCGGCGTAGAAATATTGATAACCGTGGTATGCCATTAAGGGGTAGTGAAAAATTAGGCATCCAAACCGATTTGAATGCCTTCCTTAGTCCTAGTATCCACTCAAACTGTGAGCTAGTAGCAAGTAGTAAACATGTAAATATAGGTACTACGTATGTTTATAAAACAAACTGATGAGTAAAAATTTGTTATCGGTATGAATAAAGTGACCATTTATTTTTTCCTCAGAGCGGGACACCTTTAAAATTATTATAGTTTTAACACTTTCAACTGTCTTCTTGGTGTAACGGTTGTAAACGCAATTGCTGATCATATGGTCCCGGGTTCGAGACCCGAGTCGGGCCAAGAATCATTTATTGGGTTTTTCTGTCACAAAATTCTCAGTAGCAGCCCGGAATATTGATTTCGAACTTATTGAAGTTGGCGGGGTTTCACCACCGTACCCCCGGAAGCACGTAAAGCCGCTGGTCTTGCGCTTGATCTCTTTCCTGTCGTCTTGGATTACCGTTTCATCGGACTATAAGAGTGAGGAAGTAGGGTAGACCTGTGCTTGCGCATACACTTGGGCAATATAATCCTGTCCTGCGCAGATGGCTATTCTCCGTTGAGAATGGCCGCCGTTACCGAAATTCAATCTGGAACCCTTTATTATAGTTTTAAAAATAAAACACATAGTTGTTTGAATCTTTTAATGATCAAAAGTGAGAATGAGAATTTGGAATCATATAAAATCTGGCTGCTGGTTTTTTAATTTTTTCTGATTAGCAAATAAATACTAATTAGAAATAACTTATGTTATATGATAATTTATTGTCGATTAATTAAAAATTGTCATTTTGTAACTTTAAGTTCAGAAGTGTAGGTTTTCAGAATAATCACGTAACTAGTCAGACTATGATGGCAAACAGTTTGCATGATGCTACGCTTTTATTTTTCAAGGGGGACATTTTTACGTATTTTGGGGACAGCGGGACACAAACCTTTAAATCAGGACCGTCCTGCCTAAAGCGGAACGTATGGTCAGGTTAGATATGAAGAAACTCGTATGTTACAGATATACTTTGACAAAATGAGGGCTCCGTGGCGCACTGGCTCGCACGGAAAAAGTATTTGTATGACCTACAAATAATTGTTTGGAGTCTGGGTGCTAATCCCCGTGCAATTTATGTTTGTAAACTGCACACAAACACGATACAGTAGAAAATCCCAGTGTGGGGTAACGTTATAAAAATACTGGTAAAAAAACACTTGAGTGTGCCTAGGCTGCCTAGTTTGTTTTTATGTTGAAAAGTATTTTATCATTATTTTATTTGGACATCATCATCCAAGACAAGTATTTGTATGGTCCACAAATATTTGTTTCGGGTCTGAATGTTAGTCCTCGTGCAATATATGTTTGTAAACTGCTTCTACGATACAAGAGAAAATCCTAGTGTAGTTTATTTTTATATTGAAAAATACTTCATGATTATTTCAGTGGAAATTAAATATCGATATTGTCTTAAATATATATAGTCGGTGTTTATAAATCACGATATATCGATATTCAATATTTATCGTTGAGTATCGAATTCATATTAATTTCGATATATTTTAAAATGTTGTATTAATCGACAAAACATTAAGCAACAAAACAAGCTATAAAAACATTCAGGTGTCGTTGTCATTTTTTTTAGTTGTCCGAAAGTTCAGTAATACCATACCATTTGAGCTTTATCGTACTACATTATAAAAAACATTACGAAGTATCGATACTTATCACGTGGATATATAGATACTGTTTTAAAATATCGATACGATATATTATATCGATATAGTTTTTCACTTGCCCATCCCTACTCGTTCCTATTGCGACATGAGTAGATAAACGGAATATTGCTAGCAGCTAGCCGGTCACTAACCGGGGCACCCCGCGCTGATCGGCCGCCCTTATAACCTACGTGAACACGATCCCATTTCGTCTATAGTTAAGCTAAGTTACAGACAGTAGAAGTCGCATAGACGCGTGACCCCGTCGCCGCTATGATGTGTTGACGAACATCATCTACCTTATTGTGATTTAGTTGCGCGAGAACGTCGTACGTGAACTTATGTTATTATAATGGTCAACTGCAGCTTAATCAGTTGTAAAACACATCTTAGACGTATGATTCAACTAATAAAAACGCATGTTCAACACAATAATATGTTATAACTTTTTTGATACTAGATGGCAAAGCGAAACAAATTATTTATGCACTATTATATTACAATACAATGTTTCGGCGTTAGATGGTACTGCTAAAAAATTGTTGTTTTCCAAAATCTCAATACCATTTTCCCTATACAAATAGTAGAGCTAAGATGCATAACATTGGAATAAAGGACTTGTATCAAGCACGCGGTAGTTTTATTAAAACCCGCAGTAGTCAATTCCATATCTAGTTAGGTCACTGTACATGGTCCTAATCGATTCGGATGTGTTTTTGAAAATTCTCACTAGAAACCAGTGGTGGATTGCTTCTGAAGGTGTGCACCGGACCATTCTAGTGAATCGTACCGGTTGATTGAGTGCAGTGCGGTATTGTGCATTTGAAGTGTGCCGGCCGCATTCAATCGAGGAGTACAAAGAAGTTGGACGCAGAGTATTAGCAACGTCATTAATGTGGCGTCACAACCGCGACGTGTAAAGCTTCTCGTGCGGAAGGATCGATCTGCAGTGGAGTCTTCATAACAGTGACGTGAACGACGTCATTGTCCGAGTTGAGTGGTTTGCAAGCGGAAATCGTTAATTTTTCTAATTTATTGATGAAGTTTGAAAAGTTGATAATTTGAAGCATTTCAATAACTTTAAAATATCAAGAATTTTAGTGAAGACTTAGAATAATTAATGACTAAAGTAAATTTTAATAATTGGTTCATATTATTTAGTAACTTAAAATAACTTTACAAAAAAAAAAGAACGGGGAACCTCCTATGCCCAATTTTGTGTAACTTCTTTTAGTTTCCTAAACACTAAAAATACACTAAATTTTGTAAACATACTTTGCTTAATTTATTTAATTTGTACATGACATTTATAATATACCGTTTTAACTTTATATTACAAAAATTATAATAATGAACTTAACTAAAATAATAATTAAAATTATAATATTTACGATTAATACTAATTATATAAAATATAAAATAAAGAAACTATAATATAGAAAAACTAAAACTAAACATTTAAATAGTCAAAAAGACCTGCTCCCCGTGGTATAGTACCAAGAACGCTGGCTGCGTTTCACCGCTGAATAGCTATACTTAGCCTTTGAGCGAGGAAAGTACCAGCCCTCTTATCACCAGCAGCAACGACCAGCCGTGGACACAGTTCCTTTAGGAACTTCACTGCACGTGGACCCCACGGACCGATAGTTTCGACAGCAAATGGCACAAATATGTAGTCATTTCTCAAACATCTACACACATCTGCTCACACATCTGCACACAACACTCAAACATCTGCCTCTGATGCCGCCCTGGCTCTAAAAGAGGTATCCTAGAGATGAGAGGCCGCCAAAGTGTCAACGCAAGTAGCATCCCACACTAGGGCTTTACCTCTCTCCCAAGGGACCAAAGTCATACCGTCGGGTCTCCTGCCATCGTCTCTAAATATCCCGCAAGGCTCTAAAACCGAGGGGATATTTATGGAGACAAGAGCCCTTCGGATGATTTCGTTCAAAGAACCGTGACGGGAAAACCTACCTGCACTTTTCTTGCATGAAAGTGCGTGGAGCCCAAACTCATCGACGCTGCTATCACGAGGGCACTGGTGAGGTTGACAAATTGCTACTCCTAGCCGGATTCCTACGGCGATGCGCAAGCTTTCCTCATCAAGCAATGTGCCGAGATTACTTGATGGTAGAGCATGTAACCAGTGGCTAGATTCCTTAGTCGAAACAGCTAGAAGGCGAAAATAAAAAAATAAGTTCATTGTTTTGTTTAATATTCATTTATAATTGAAGAAAAAGTTGTGAAAACAATCAATGGATAAAACGATGGGTAATAAAATGAGACAATGAAAAAAATATAATATACTTGTCTCTCACTGAAATATGGGGGCTTTTCCCTTCTCAATATTTAAAGGACGATATATCCAACAGAAAATGTTGAGACAGCTAATATTTTCATCTTAGGAATTCATAAAAAATATTGCGGATATTGTGCTCTTAATTATTTACATATTAAGGTAAAATAAAAATAACCGGTTTTAACGCGTCATAACAAAACATTAAAACTAAACTCAAAAGCTTTTTCCTATTTAAATTTTAATTACCTACTATATCTACTTACTTAATAATAATGTAACTACCTGTCTAGTTCTTACTTTTACCTTGCTACTTCTGACTTTAACTAAGTTGTTAACTTACCTTCTTAGCTTTTATATTCTTGCTATACCTTCTACCTACTCACATACCTAACTACCTATTTAGACTGTGTTTTGTACATAATTCGCTGACTAACTTAATTATATAGCATCAAGTCAAACCTTCGTGGTTTTCAGATGTTAAATAGACCTATATCAATTTTTTTTTATATGAAAAATAAAAAAAAAACTTGATCAACAGAAAAGGAGTGGTCTTTCATAATGATAATGTCAGACCACATATGTATTTGGCCACTCAGCAAAAATTTGATTGGTGTAAGAAATATTTCTAGCGTCGTATTACCTGCTTTCCTTGCTTCAGTACATAGTGTCAATGATTTATGTAAAACAATTTAAAAAAATAAAGTAGACCTGTGTTTTGCTGCGGAGGCAAGGCAAACATGGCTAACGCTCTGTCCCGGCGAATATGTCTCACTGGAAGTTAACCAACAAAAACACGGAAACGGAATATCCCACTCCGTTGGTACGGAGTGTCCAGAAAAATTTATTTCAAAATTTACACAGTCAACAAGATCAGGCTCACCTTCTAACTGTTTCGACTAAGGAATCTCGACAAATTGCTTGATGGGGAAAGCTTGCGTATCGCCGTAGGAATCCGGCTAGGAGTGGCAATTTGTCAACCTCACCAGTGCCCCTGGTAGCAGCGTCGATGAGTTTAGGCTCCACGGACTTTCATGCAAGAAATGTACAGGTAGGTTTTCGCGTCACGGTTCTTTGAACGAAGTCATCAGAAGGGCTCTTGTCTCCATAAATATCCCCTCAGTTTTAAAGCCTTACGGGATATTTAGAGACGATGGCAGGAGACCCGACGGTATGACTTTGGTCCCTTGGGAGAGAGGTAATGAGCAATACTGCACATTCATTTAATGGTAAATAATTTTCACTACAATCATCGTTTACTATTACAAATTTTTGGTTGCATAATTGGCATTTAAGCGTAAATTTTGACTCTAAGCCTTGTGTTTCTCCGATAAGTTGTGGTTCGGTGAAGTTGCAACCTAATGGACCATGATTTGAAATTTTTATGAAAAGACGTCAATTATTATTCTTCTTATTATTTTTTCATTACTGCCTTTTTCAACCTCACAAGATATTTGTAACTGCAAAAAAAATTACGTATAAGAAAGTAAATAAAAGTAAATATAGTGTTATGTATGATTCAGACTAAATAAAGGTTCCTAAAAATAGACGTAGATAAAGAAATTGCATAAAAAATTACTCAAATAAAAATGCAATAAACTTGTTAATTTTATAGGTAGTAGCAACATATTAAAATAATAAGTTTTTTTTAGGATATTTATGTAAAACATAAAAGTTATATTATGTTCTAACTACGTTCACGCTTGCGCGTATAAAACCGCGGAATTTCACCAGTTTTATTAGCAACCTATTAAAAGCCAAAAAAGCTGCTTTCCGGAGAGAAGCAAAATATCCCACCCCCGAATATAGGCGCGCGGCCAATCGTCTTCAACGAGAACTCCGCTTCCGCCTCTCTGAATTTCGAGACCTCGAAAAGTAAGCTCATGGAGAATATCTCTCCTTCTCACACAGCGTACTATCAGATGGCTAGAGCCCTCCGCATAGACGCTATCACCCACACTCCCCCTCTCTCCCGTCCCGACGGCACGGTTGCCTTCGAGGACGAGGAAAAGGCTGAGTGCTTTGCAGATAGCATTGCCGCTCAATGCTCTCCTAGTTCTCAACCCGTCGACCCCTCTCACGTCCAGGCAGTGGAGGATGAGGTCCGCCGCCGGAACTCACCCCCTACGGCCTCCGAACCTATCTCTGCGTCCAATGATGAGATTTCATCCCTCATCAAAGGACTTAAGCCCAAAAAGGCTCCGGGCGCGGATGGCATCTCCAACCAAGCCCTAAAACACTTTCCTGAGCAGGTGTTAACCTTATTATCTATTATCTTCAACGCCTGCTTCAACCTCAGTTATTTCCCTCCTACGTGGAAAGAGGCTACTGTGATTGGAATTCCCAAGCCAGGCGAGCCTCTCAACCTCCCCTCCAGCCATCGCCCCATTAGCCTCCTCAAGGCAATGGGCAAGCTCTTCGAAAGAGTCATCCAAACGCGTATGAGGCGCTATCTGTTTCCCACAGACGGCGACCCTCTTATCATTCCCCATCAATTCGGTTTCCGAGCCAAACACTCATGTCCCCAACAAGTTCACCGCATTGTGGAATATATCCTCAGCGGTTTCTATCCTCGTCGTCATAAGACCATCGCGGTCTTTTTTCGATATAGCTAAAGCTTTCGATAGAGTCTGGCACACAGGCCTCATCTACAAGCTCTATAAAATAGGTCTCCCCGATCGTCTAGTTCGTCTCGTGGCCTCCTATTTAAAACATCGTACCTTTCGTTTTAGACACGAAGGCACGCTTTCTTCACAGCGAACTATCAAGGCTGGTGTCACTCAGGGCTCAGTACTTGCTCCTCTGCTGTACATCCTGTTCACCAACGACATTCCCATCCCGTCGAAAGGTGTTCAACTCTCCCTCTTCGCAGACGACACTGCCATCTACTGCAAAGGTGTCTCACTACCCTTCATACGGAACAAGATCCAAAAGTCAGTTGATGACCTAGGAGCTTGGTTCAAAAAATGGCGCATCGATGTGAACCCGGAGAAGAGCTCCGCCGTTCACTTCGATTATAAACGACGCCGTTTCAAAAACACTCCACCAATACGTATGCTAGGGACCCCTGTCCCCAGGCATACGTCCGCCAAATATTTAGGTGTCACTCTAGACACAGGGCTCACTTTCAAGCCCCACGTCAAAAGAGTAACCCGTCACGCACGTTTTTATCTGTGTAGGCTCAAATTCAAATTCAATTCAAAGTCAAATTCGCATTCAGGTATTTTTTCTCCTACTAATATAAAAATAAACTATGTAATAACACGCAGGAGTTTAACGGAATAAAAGTAAGTGAACTTTGCATAATACATCAAATTACTTACAGAATTTCATTAATCTTTATTCTTCTTGAATTTAGGCATTTGCAATAATCAATCCACCAATATATATTTTCATAATCGTAGGGTCTTTTTGTAGTAAACAAGACGTAAGCGCATCGGTTGGTATGTTTGCGGCGAAATACGGAACGTCGACGACGGCGACGAGCGACACAGCCACTTCGTACGAACGCATACAGCATAATGCCGCCCACGCTCTGCGCACGCCCCTTTATCATAGAATTCACACAATTTTCGGAATTATTTCAAATAAAAATAAAAACGAACTTAAAAATTTAAATAAAACGTGGAGAACATGGATTTTTAAATTATCTATCCATTAGTGTAATCCTCAAATGATTAGAGCGTTGCGTTTAGCAACAGATGCATGTAAAGAATTTTAGTCATTTTTTAAAAGTTGATTTTAAATGTATTTATAGCACATAAAATAAATTAGAACGTGGAATGTGATGATAAGATATCGAACATTAATAACGTACTTTTAGATGTATTTTTCATAACTAATGAGATAATAGAGTCTGAAAAACGCACTTTCGCAACATTTTATACTGTCGCATTAGGTTATTCCTGCCATGATACTTGTAAGTTCAAATAAATTAATAATTACGATATAGGAATAGGTATATATATATTTATTGACGACAAAGTAATCATTTGGGTGACGAGTTTTAGTTAAACTGTCGGATTCAGTTTCGAAATTATAGGGTAATTTCAGAGTTTATAACTTTATGAATTGTTTGTTCTCTGTAATTTTGAATCACACTTCATGTAATAAAAGTTTTGGGTTATATACAAAATTAACCGTGTTGATAGTTTTAAATAATTTCTATTCAAGAATGATTCCTATGTAATAAACGTAAGAATGCGACAAACCTCCTCCGAACTCCACACGGGGGCCGCAGGTAAAAGCTAGTTATATAATCTATGTGTAGTCTTGTAATAATTTATTCTGTTTCTGTTCCACTTCTTTTATAAAACTTAAGTGACAAACGAACTTAGGTACAGTCCACCTGATGAAAAGTGGCTACTGCAGTCCATAGGTACCTGCAGTCTACTTCAAACAAAGAATGATGAAAGATGGAATGCCTCACAGTATGTAATTATACTGACTCTATATACCATTCAGACCGGAGCAGTGCAAGCATTGTTGCTTCGCTGCAGAAATAGGCCTTTGACAGAGTGTGGCACGCTAGCCTTCTGGCTAAGCTTTCAGCGTACGGCTTATCCCCTGATTTGATTGACTGGGTAAAGGACTAACTGAGTGAACAGTCTTTCCGTGTCGTCATCGATGGCTGCTCATCCGATCCAGTGACGACTAACACCGGGGTTCCTCAGGGGTCCGTTCACACCGAAACTCTTCCTGCTACATATAAATGATTTGCTTACGCTTAATATCTATGAGTACGCTGACAATAGCACTGTTGTGGAGAGATACTAACCAGGTCCTCGGGCCAGTCGGGATCAAATCCAGTCCGACAAGACCGATTAAATGGGGCGATGCTTTTGTGAAATTCAATGCCTCCAAAACACAAGCATGTCTCTTCGCTGCAAAAAGAAACCAGCTCACCTTGGCGCCTTCTGTTCGAAATATATCACTGGAATATACCGACCGCCTCCAGTTGCTGGGAGTTGAGATTTCCTCAAATCTGACTTCGGACGATTCATTGAGTCCAAGGCAAAAGCGGCTGCAAGGACGCTAGGAGTCCCTGCAAAGGTGCGGCGATACTTCACGCCAGGACAGATGCTTACTTTATATAAAGCTCAAGTCCGTTCGTGCATGGAGTATTGCTGCCATATATGGGCTGGTGCTGCGAAATACCACCTAGCGGCCTTGGACTCAATGGAAAGGCGTGCTAAGAGGCTTATTGGTCACCCGAATTTGGTTGAAACCAATCTTACTAGTCTCGAACACCGGCGTAAAGTAGCCAGCATTTCGGTCTTCTACAGGATGCATTTCGGAGAGTGTGCGCAGGAATTGCATAACTTAATTTCTCCGTCTCCCTTCCGCCGTCTTACAACCAGGCGTTCGGTCAGTCTTTAACCTTTCGTTGTTGACTTACCACGAATCCGAACCAAACGGTATGCTACGTCGTTCGTCATGCGTACGGCAAAGGAGTGGAATAAGTAAATGGGAGCACCCTGTTGGATACCGCAAAAGGCGACAGAGGGAACAGAAACAGGAGCTGCAGGGCAGCATCTTGCACAACTGAAACTAATAAATGGGAGCACCCTATTGGATACCGCAAAAGGCGATAGAGGGAACAGAAACAGGAGCTGCAGGGCAGCATCTTGCAACAGCGGAAACTAATAAATGGGAGCACCCTATTGGATACCGCAAAAGGCAACAGAGGGAACAGAAACAGGAGATGCAGGGTAGCATCTTGCAACAGCTGAAACTAATAAATGGGAGCACCCTATTGAATACCGCGAAAGGCGATAGAGGGAACAGAAACAGGAGCTGCAGGGCAGCATCTTGCAACAGCTGAAACTAATAAATGGGAGCACCCTATTGGATACTGCAAAAGGCAACAGAGGGAACAAAAACAGGAGATGCAGGGCAGCATCTTGCAACAGCTGAAACTAATAAACAACTGCGGCTGCCTGTCCGCCTGCTGAGCGTACCAAGTGCGGTAACATCGCCCTATATCTACGGCGGAGGCCTGTGCTCAGCAGTGAACTATAACAGGGTGCAATGGATGGACCATATTGGATGAGCTATAATTAACAGAAAGGGTATCGTTTAAATTGATTCAGCAGTTTCCGGGAAATCTGCCTACATACATAAGATAATACACATACGCATCAAAAAGAGATATTAGAAGTGGTAGATGCACGCTTCAGCTATATTATAGTCGTAGCACGAATCGGTCGACACGACCGGAGAAGGACTACGATCTCACAGAATACCTGCCAGCATCTGTCTTTCCATCCGATCACAATGTGGGTGTCTTCAAGGCAAGAGTGAATATGTGTTTGTTAAGTCAGTGCGCTTTACCACCTTAAGCTACATCACCACTTACTATCAGGTGGGATTGTAGCTAAGTGCTGGCTTAGAAAAGTAAAAAAGGGGAGACGATACGGGTGGTATCACCAACAAACTTCTCACTCTAGCAGACGGGCCTTTAGACAGAATAGGATTCCTACTACCTAGATATTATATAGATCTTAACTACTACAATTATTATGAAGTTTATTCACCTTTTATATTTTCTATTATAATATATTGGTAGAGGTTATCTTTTGCTGAAAAAGTTCTTTTTTTTTGTTTAACTATAATATTTTTGTAAAGCTTGCTTTAGTATCAAACAAAACTGGACCTTTTATTATTTAGCAATTCCACAATATGGTAGTAAAATTACAAAGAAACATAAAAGCTTTTTGAAATATAACATTTAATTGCCGCTTCTTATACTAACCCCTTTTGTTTTTCAACAACGGTAGCCTTTTGTTCGATTCCTTAATTGAATTCAGCAGTGACCTGATTAATTTCTTATTCAAGAAAACCTATTTGACATAGGTCATAGGTCTTACACATATATACCTCATATTTGCCATAAATTCCATGCTTGGTAGGTAAGTAACGACTACCAGAAGATGTGTCGTAATTTCCCGAAAGCTGCCCAGCCGAGTTATTTAACGTATTAATGTCAAATGACCTCTCGGTCGAAGTTGGAGTTACCTAGTTGGAGTATTTCTCCTAGGTTAACATACTAGTCAACAACTTTTGTATTTAGAGCACCCAATAAATACGTGTGACTTGGACGTTACACATGATCCTTGTTTTGTCCATATTCATCTTAAGACATATTCGTGGGACACTTATGTCAATGGGCATACTGCTTAGGACATCGATTCCGCCAAAGGGCTAAGGGCTATATCGTCGGCAAATCGAAGGTGAGTGATGTACTCGCCATTGATGTAAATACCATATCTTTTCCAGTCCAGTAGCTTGGAAACGTTTTCCAAGATAGCGGTGAAGAATTTCGGAGACACGACGTCACCCTCCACTCTGTAGTTGGACAGGTTTCGTATTCTAGTTCTGTACATCAATAGCCATCGTAGCCCTACTGTTTAAATATTTCAGCACTTCGACATAACCACAATTAGCTTAACACCACTTAAGAGACTGAAGGACCAACATAATTTCAGCAGAATAAAAAAGCGAGAGATAAAATGTAAGAATGTACTCTTTGGTTACATGTACCTACAATTTGCCGAAAATTATGTATAAAGTATAAATCAGCTTGTTCGGAAGTTCAATACGAGCTGTATTGAAGTTCCGTAAGTCGCGCCGCATGTGTTTGGAGATTTGTCTTTTAAATTTCCTGTATGATGTCATATCTGCTGAAGACTGCAGCTTCTCTTTCTTTCTATCAGTCATAACTATCTCACTCCAACTTAACCTTAAGGTTCATTTGGTGCTTGCTACCAATTTTCACCCTCGTAATCCCTCAGATATTACTGAACAGTTGCCGTCTAGTCATTATAATAAAGTCAATCTCGTTTTATGTAGAACCGTCGGGGCATGACTATATCCATTTTTTGCGGGGCCGCTTCTGGAAAAAGTATTCATCAGGCTTTTCCATGAAGTTGGCTATTGATTATTTTTAATTAATCGAGATGATGATGATGTGATCCTCTCATCGTGATGTGTGAGTCTTGCAGTGGTATGCTTGGGTTTATTTTTAATTTTATTAATTAAAATTTTATTAATTACATTTCATTATGATTTCTTATATTTACGCGAACACTACACATTGAAATAATACTAGTTTTTACGGAATTTATCGCGTATATTTTAACTTTTTAAATACCCGACGTTTCGAACGCTTTACAGCACTCATGGTCACGGGCGGGACTGAGATGTTCAACGTCCATATGTCATAGTTAACCGCGGTTACCATAGATTAAAATTTAACTTTTGTTCCGATCTATGCAGTATGAACTTATGGTATCTTGAAGTCTTGCAGTTGTATGCTTGGGTTGGGATTTAATTTTATTTATTATAGGATCCCAAGCAGATGGTAGCACCCAGCCATCTTCTCTATTGAAATTTGGATGTTTTTTGATTTCAATAGCCTCGCGAATCATCCTTGGAAGGAATCGGGGTTCTTTAGCGAGGATTTGCGGTCTATCAAATCTGATGTAGTGACGGGGGCGATCCTGTACGTGTTCACAGACTGCAGACTTCCCGGAGCGTCGATTCTTCACATCAGCTATATGTTCTTTAACGCGGGTTTTTATTGATCTTTTAGTTTGTCCTATGTAGGAGAGACCACATTCACAATCAAGCTTGTACACTCCTGCATCTTGCAGAGGGACATTACACTTGACCGATGGTAAAAACTGACCAATCTTCTTCAGTGGCTTGAAGTACGTTTTGATGGAAGCGCGCTTCAAGATGTAGCCAATCTTGTCAGTGACTCCTCTAACATATGGCAGTACAGCAGGTACACGCTCGACTGTGGCCGGCTTCACTCGTTCTCTGTGACGTAGGCGCGGGACTCGAAGCTTGTTGTCATGCAAAACTTGCTTGACATGGTGGAGCTCTGCAGCCAAGTGTTTACTGTCACAGACACAGTATGGCTCAAGGTGTTATCAGGATTCCGAATTACTAACACATCTAGAAAAGCTAAGGAATTGTTTGCCTCTAACTTTGACTTTTTTCTATACTGTGTATAGAAAAAAAGACCCATACAGATAGATATTTAAACGGTGATTCTCACCACCATCCTTCACAGTTAGCTACCGTGGGTAAATCTTTGTTTCAGAGAGCACGAGGGATCTGTGATAGTAAACACCTGGCTGCAGAGCTCCACCATGTCAAGCAAGTTTTGCATGACAACAAGCTTCGAGTCCCGCGCCTACGTCACAGAGAACGAGTGAAGCCGGCCACAGTCGAGCGTGTACCTGCTGTACTGCCATATGTTAGAGGAGTCACTGACAAGATTGGCTACATCTTGAAGCGCGCTTCCATCAAAACATACTTCAAGCCACTGAAGAAGATTGGTCAGTTTTTACCATCGGTCAAGTGTAATGTCCCTCTGCAAGATGCAGGAGTGTACAAGCTTGATTGTGAATGTGGTCTCTCCTACATAGGACAAACTAAATGATCAATAAAAACCCGCGTTAAAGAACATATAGCTGATGTGAAGAATCGACGCTCCGGGAAGTCTGCAGTCTGTGAACACGTACAGGATCGCCCCCCGTCACTACATCAGATTTGATAGACCGTAGATCCTCGCTAAAGAACACCGATTCCTTCCAAGGATGATTCGCGAGGCTATTGAAATCAAAAAACATCCTAATTTCAATAGAGAAGATGGCTGGGTGCTACCATCTGCTTGGGATCCTATAATAAATAAAATTAAATCCCAACCCAAGCATACAACTGCAAGACTTCAAGATACCATAAGTTCATACTGCATAGATCGGAACAAAAGTTAAATTTTAATCTATGGTAACCGCGGTTAACTATGACATATGGACGTTGAACATCTCAGTCTTGCCCGTGACCATGAGTGCTGTAAAGCGTTCGAAACGTCGGGTATTTAAAAAGTTAAAATATACGCGATAAATTCCGTAAAAACTAGTATTATTTCAATACATTTCATTAATTACATTCTCTATTATAAATTGGGATGTTTTAAAATTTCAAAAATAGTAAAATGAAAATGAAATGATGAATGAATGAAGATCAAAAATGGTAATGCTAATATTGTGAAAGTATCGTATCGATACTTTAACCATTTTACCATCAGACAAAGTAGCTAACTGCATTTTTAGATCATCTTGATACCATAAACTCTAAAATACAATTTACTATGGAGTTAATGTCAAATAATTCCTTAGCTTTCCTAGATATGTTAGTCATCCGAAATGCTAAGAACACCATAGGTCACACTCTGTGTAGAAAGACCCATACAAACCGCTATTGGTCTTTTTCAAGGTTAAGTTATAGGCCGTTTGTTATATTTATGACGTTGTCGCTTTAGTAAGGACTGTTATTTAAGTTGCGTTTATTTAGTAATTTAGACCTTTTAGGTGTCTCTTGGAAGGATGAATACTGACTAGAACAATCGAAAGCTGTTGGTAGCATCTTAAAATTATTTAAGCTAAAGAACTAAGAAAGGGCCTTAAAAGATTAAAAACATTAAATCGTCCATATTCGACGTGTATCAAGTTCACATCAGCCAACTCCTTATTAGTTAGTTCCTTCTCGCTTGAGAATGGCTCAAAAGATTTATATTCATTTTTATTTATTTATTTATTTATTTCAGAAATTTATGATTAAAGAATGATGATCAAAGATGAATAGTTTTAGTGTAAACACAAACTCATTACCCGTACACCATTGCTGTCGACACATTATTCTACACATTATTCTAATTAACACTTTATAATACATTACATTACCAAAGTTACATTAATATTATTATCAACTTAAATTAGATGCATTAAATGTTATGTTTCTAATTGACAAACTGTTTGTGGGTACAAAAATATAAAATAGTTTTAAGCGATGAGCGTAAAATCAGATAGTGAACTTATTAAATTCTGTGAATAATCGTGATACAGATTGATTATAACATATATTTTCATAAATTTATAGTAAGATAATATGTTGGTAAAGTAAAGCAATAACATAGAACGAGAAGTTGTTTTAAGTGTTACAAGTATTTAGTAAGAGTTAATTGTATATAAAAGATTTTAAGATATTGCATAGCTTCTATCGCGGGCCTTGAGCGCGGGGACCGAATCCAGAAATTCCGTAACGAAAAAAAACCTCACGCTCCCCACTCCGACGGGCACGGAGGTGTGGCGTTGAAAGCCGTGCATCGTCTAACGTCGTTTCAGTTCGGCAGACTTCGGCACTCGGCAGACTTCGGCACTCGGCAGACTTCGGCACGGTGTTTGTGTGCGTGCGACTAGACGTATGCGTGTACACTAGCTGCTAACTCAATGATAAAAATTCCTGAATAACCTACATGTATTGTAAGATATTAAAAATATTTTAAAGAATATTAACTTCTCATTTACTCAATAAGAGAAAAAAATTGTTTTCTTATCGGTCACCACGCTCAAAAGTGTAACTTGATTTAATATCAAAGACTTAACTGCATAAATAAAATAAATAAATAATTATAATTGCATAAGCTGATAAATAAATGCTATGCAATAGCTTTACCGCGGCAGTCACCGAGTGCCACACGTATTTTTTAATTTATATTTTATGTTTTTACGTGTTATGACGTCTTTCGAAGAATTAGGTAACTGATTGATTAGATTGGGTATAACATAGTTTCAAGTTCTTTTTATTTAGGTTATTGCAGTTTTAGATTATCAGTTCTGCGTGCGGAGTATAATAACTTATCAACCTTTTTAAAATTTTCAGTAAAGTAATTTTCAGTTAGTAATGTTAGTTCAACTTTGTCGTGAATAGGTATAATTTTACAAAATGCAAATAGTTTTCGATAATCATCTTTTATCGAACGGCCACGGCATCAATTCACCATCTGGTGTACTGTGTGCTCGTTTGTCAACCCTATTCTATAAAAAACCCTTATGATCAGCAATCGCGTTTACAACCACTATACCGACGTGGTAGTCATCATCAAATATTCAAGCATCTCATAAGATAAATAAGCACTTTCTCATGAGCTGATGGCCTATTCCCAGCAGCGCGGCTTACATGGGCTACACTACTGCCTCGTTAGTTCAGTGGGTGTAAACACGACTGCTGATCATGTGTCTTGTTTTTGAATCAAAAACTTCGCAGTAGCAGCTCGGAGTTTGGAAGTTAGCAGTGTGCAGCGTTAGCAGTTAGCACGCGTTCGTCCTGCACATCATTTCTGTCCGGTCGAGTCAGACTACCGCCCAATCGACTATGAGAGTGAAGGATTAGGAAATGCACCTACGCTTACGCACACACTCGTGCACTATAATCCTGTGCTGTGCAGATGTCTATTTACCGTCGAGAGTTTTATGAGAGTGCATAACTTACTGCGGAATACAAGATTCCTCATAAACACGCCACTTATTTTTCACAGATCATGGTTTCGTCTAGCGTCTTGTGCTACTTTTGTCTAAGAGAGATTATTATGACTAACATATAAGTAATGTAGGATGTGAAATGAATAATAATTTCGTATTTAAAATGAAGAGAACTGAATATATTTATAACGATGGATTTTCTTTAATTTTTTGTAAATATTACTGAAGCCTCTATAAAATAAACCCGTATTAAAGATTTAAATAAGGTAAAAGCACCTTATTTCAGTGGGTTCTAAGCTTGGCACCACATTCTGAAGTATTTAGAAAAACTGAGTGTACGAGCGATTACAAGGTTCCTTTTTCCTGCAAGATCTCTTATTCAATTGATATTATAACTTCAAAACAGTCATATCATCAAAGATAGTAATAGTTTTACGTTAGCATCTGGTCCGAACCCACGCTTTATACATTTTCGACTTTGTAGCATTAAAGTAGTGAGTGTTTGATTATTTTGGTACTTGAACTCTTTTTTATTTTTCATGGTTGTTTTTGTGATTAGGCCCTTTCCGAGTAAGATTTGACAACGTAAAACGACAATGGATTTCCGAGGTATGGCTTTGAGTTTCATTTAATAATTATAGCATGTCAAATGTAATTTATTTATGTATTTTGTTAATTCATTCTATGGAAAAGGTAAGAAGGAATACTTAAATTCATATACAATTCGGTGTATTTTTAGCAAGTTTTTGAATATATTTACGAAGATTTTATATTTAAGTATTATTCTACATATAATCTATGCGAAATTCTTGCATTTTTGAGACTCGGAATTACGAAACGAGATTTTGGTACGAAACTCCGTTCCATAGTATAAGCAGTAGGTCGGTTTAGGTTCTATGGACACCTTATTCCACGGCATACCGCGGTACACGCAAAATATAGAGTGTTCACAATTTTACGCATCTTGTTGTGAACATCATTTTACACAATATAGTGCTTTAGAAATAACCAAATATTGTTTGTCACAGAATTCTTCGGTTCACAGAACAGAATTCTCTGTCTTAAAAAATCTGGCACAATGAACCTCTCTGGGTTCGTACAAAATGGAACGAAACAATGCCTACTAGAATTTGGTGTATGCTTATAATCATCTGCCAGGCTTATCGAAGGTTACAGGTGTTCCAGACTGCACTGCCCTGCCTTCAGCAATTCGCGAATATTGTTGCGTCTGTGCCCAGCAATCAACACATAAGACGGCATGTTCTGGTAACTGAAACAGAAACTATGTAAGTAAAGCTAACTTGTTCTGAACAACATGTTTAAAAACTAAAACTACACAAATGAACCATTGACCATGAACGGCGATAGTCTTAGTGAATTAATATATGACATATCTTAGTAGGTATATTAATATATTAGGATATGCATCGTCTTAGTAGTTAAGACTTCAGTCGTCTTTTCGATGAAATTAGAATTGCGTTCCGGACTGGGTTCAATCCCTGGCATGCACTTCTTACTTTTCTTTGCGTTCTATGTGTGGTTTAAGCAATTATATACCATATATTTACTTTAATAAAAACATAGAGGAAAACCTGCACACTTAAGAATTCTCAATACAGATCTTAAAAGTGTGTGTAGCTTGTCAAGCTTAAACCATTCACTTCCTGAGAAGAAACCTATGCCCAGTAGTGGACAGGCAAAGGTCTAATAATGTACGATGAAAATATGAACCAATGATAATACATACAAACAAATTGCTTAACTCAAAACTGTTCAAGTAAAATAATTATTAGAAGGTTTGTATAAAATCTAAAATACACCATATTTAATTACCTCAATGGGATAAATCCTTTGTGCCACTATATCCCTTTCAGGGATACAATTAAATTCGAACGTGCCTTTAAAATAAAGACATTTTACATCACACACAGTCAGCTTCATAATGTTGATATGAAAGTCCTGGATTTTGATGCCCTTCCTCAACATTAGTAGCTCTTTGCATTTCTACACGCTGCAACCCAGCATGCATAACAGACGAATCCGCCAGAAGGAATCTGTAGGGGATTATAACGAATATTTTAAATTATTAATTATATAAATGCACATTACAGCATTCTTTACTTTATATTTTATATATGATAATTTTAATATATGATGCAAGGCAATACGCTCAGCTTTACACCCATTTTGGGTCACAGACGATTAATGTTACTTTAGTATATTGGTTTTCTGTGGCACCAATAATAAATAAATATGTTTTACTTCTTTTTTATTTTTGGAAATATTAGGTTTGTAAAATATCCTTAATAATATTATAAATCCGAAAATGTGTTTGTTTGTTGGTTTGTCATTCAACCATGCTGTAAAAGAGCTTTGGGTTCATAGTGATTTTTTGCCTGGGTATAGTTGAGGACCTGTAGGCGACTTTCTATTCTGGAAAATCACAGAGGTCCCGAGCGATTTTTAATCCAAATTACACACGGACAAAGTCACGGGCAAAAGTTAATAATTTATATTTTCATACTTTTATTTGTCAAATAATTCAAACTAGAAAAGTATTTCAAGTATCTATTTAAAACAGGACAGTAAGTTTAAAAATACTGTTAGATTAATAAAACGACGCATTTTTATTTAGTACATATAGACTTAGAAAATACATAAAGTGTTACCTCCCTAGGATGGATTCTAGCTATAATTTCATTTAGTCTGGGCCATCTGGTATTGAGTGCCTGCGTGTGTTGGCTAGTGACCGAAGACACCATACACATACAATTGTATTAGGTGATGGTGTATATGAAACTCCTTGTCTACGTAATGTTTGTTGAGTTTCTGTCCAACAAAGATGACATACCACTGCACTTTCAGGTATCTGTAACAATATAATACCTATCATACCACGTAATGCCATGCTGTAGCTATATAAGTAGTATATTAATTAGTAGCACGAATGGGTCGGCTCGACTGGGGAAGGACCGCGCTCTCACAGAATACCAGGTTTCTGGTATTCTGTGAGTGGTTCCGTCTTAGTCCTAACGGGTGAAAATGCATATGCATTTCAATTTGTAATCAAGGATAGATGTGCCCAGATGTCTACGGGCCACAGAAACCACTTGCGATCAGGTGGATTGTGTGCTCGTTTGTTACTCTTATCGTAGAGAATAAGAGCCACGTGCAGCAAATAATGGGTCGGTTCGACCGGGGAATGCCACGCTCTCACAGAATACCAGCGTGAAATGGCAGCTTTAAGCTGCTGTGTTTCGTATAGTGAGTGTAGAGAAACGGAGACTATTTTTACTGAAAACGAGGCATTTCGTCATAGTCCTCAGGGCTGACAACCCATCTGCATTTTGATTATTATTAATCAAAACTGATGTTTATAGGCCACAGAATCCATTTACCATTCGATGGACTGTGTGCCCGTTTATAACCCTAATTCTACATAAAAGAAAATAAACATTTGATACTTTTTTTACTTCTGGAATGATTAATATTTAGATTAGTAATCCTAACATATAAACGTAAATACTAACTTGTCTTGGAAACTCCTCTCAGACATAAAATATCTTTCAGGACCCGCTGAAATAGAGTGACAGCGTACGCTACCCAGTCTCCGTTGACACCAAATACACAATATACATGTACTATTGGCATTAAGGCGCTGAAGACCATATCCATGATCTGTACCGACAGATAATTCTTGCAATACGTTTGCAAAACATTGTGAACATACTGGTCCATTCTCATCCATCTAAAAGAAAACAATCATATTTAAATACTGCAATATATAAAAAACTGACATATCCGTTGGACTAGATATTGCCAGTCAACTGTAATGATTAAAGTATATGCGTTCTTACCAATTGACTTAGATTTTCAAGACACACACATTTTAAACAGTGCAACATGTTTTAACAGGTGAACTGAAAGATAATTACATTATATTAATATTATGCAGCCATTATGAACTTATGGAGAAAATAATTATTTATTTTTTGATTGTTAACAGATTACACACAGAAGCATGTTATTCAAATGCGTTTAATTACTTAAAGAAACATAATTTTTTACATACCTGACTAGTAATTCAAAATGTAATTCTACAGATGTCCGATATCAAGGAAATCAAAATCTCACTTAAATCATGAAGCCCATAAAATAAAAGCCGAGTCAAACAAGCAGTAACAGATCCAAAGTCCAAATAAAACAAAAATAAATCGATTAAAACTACTTTTACGAATTTTATCGCGTTTTATTAATATTAATTTTAATACCTGACGCTTCGGGTGGCCAATCTTGTCTGTGACACCTCTGACATGTGGTAGTATAGCAGGCACACGCTCGACTGTGATTGTGACTACCATATATCAGAGGTGTCACAGACAAGATTGGCTACATCTTGAAGCGAGCTTCTATTAGAACATTCTACAAGCCGCCGAAGAAGATTAGTCAGTTCTTACCATCCGTCAAGTGTCATATTCCTCTACAAGATGCAGGAGTGTACAAGCTTGATTGTGATTGTGGTCTCTCATATATAGGGCAAACAAAGAGATCAATCAGAACCCGCGTAAAAGAACACATAGCTGACGTGAAGCATCAACGTTCCGGGAAGTCTGCAGTTTGCGATCATATTCTAGATGGCCCCAACCATTACCCTTTCCCTTACTGCGCCCGCCATATAACAAAAAACAGCTTTGTACGGCGGCCTCTGTCATCACCTCAGCTGGCGGCACTTGTTTTAAATATTTATGTTTCTCACGACCTTTCATTTATGTTTAAAGAGGTTTTAGTTACAGTTATTTAAATCCGATAAGATTTTCGATTAGCAGAAACAATAACCATAACATTTAAATGTTTATTTTATTATGTACAGCTCTTTGTTTCTAACGGATTTTTATAAAGTGTACTTACTGACAATAAATTTTGTTTTATGAATGAAATATCGTAAGTTTTTATTTTATTTTTATGTCCTTACAATTAATACAACATATTCTTCCTAAATGAATCAAAATTATGCATGTAATAATTATAATAATTCTACTTTTTCACTTGCAAACATTTGCTAAAAATTCGACAATAGACAGTTTGCGCGCGCTTTGTAACCTCATTTTCAAAACCTTTTTGTGTATATATTATAGCGTCTTCCTTTATTTTTCTTATACAATCATATAGATATAACATTTAGCAATTCCTAGTAAAAGTATTTACTATGGTATTCGAATAAGAAATATACTATTATTATCTTATTAGAAATCTTGACCGTTATGAATTGTTCGCGTAGAGGTTTTTGATTCTACTTTTTTATCAATTGAAACATAAAAAGTTACTGTTGTTGTAACTTAGATCATTCAAAAACATTACGTAGTAAAGATAAATAACATTACTTACAGTTGTTTTGAAAGAAAATCCAACTAAAATCACAATCACAAAACTTCAACGATTACGCAACCCACCGTACCGGCACGCAAAAGCGAATGGCTGTTATATTTGATGATGTCTATGTAACCGAGTGAATATAATGCTACAGAATATTCTTTAGTTCGTTCAGAATCGAATGAAATAGTGTTCAATCGAAAATATACTGTATTTTTATATCAATTAATGACGAAAATAGTAGCACGTAACGCGGACATGTATACATGTCCTCTGTACTTAGCGGTCACAAAACTTGGACCTGTCAACATGTCCACGGTACCTTAGGGGGGATCAGATTTGATAGACCACAAATCCTCGCGAAAGAAAATCGATTCCTACCAAGGATGATACGTGAGGCTATTGAAATTAAAAAAACATTTCAATAGAGTAGGAGGCTGGGTACTACCACCTGCTTGGGATCCTATAATTAATAAAATTAAAACTAAACCCAAGCATACCACTGCAAGACTTCAACATACAGTTAGTTCATTCTGCGTAGATCGGACCAAAAACAATAATTAAAAAACTGAAGGTACTCCGGGTTAACTTTGACATCGGGACGTCAGTCACCTCAGTCCCCCGTGACCATGGGTGCTGGAAAGCACCCGAAACGTCGGGTATTAAAATTAATATAAATAAAACGCGATAAAATCCGTAAAAGTAGTTTTAATCAATGTATAGTGTTCGCGTAAATATAAGAAATCATTACAAAAATAAATCGCCAAAGTAATCCAAAAGAACACATCAAACGCATTCACGAGTTCACAAATACAAGAACAAGCTCGGAATAAACAAAAAATATCGGACTGCCTACATTATTTCAAGACTTAAGTCACATGTCACACATGACATTTAACATAATATAGTTTTATGAGTGGAAGGGCGCCATCTTGTAAAATCATCAAAAATTGGGATTGCATTTTTATTTTTAGCAAGTCATTTAGTTGGATTAATTCTTTTATTGTATTTTTAATAAAATCCCAAAATTTTTCGCTTTTTTTACGGTATAGTGTACTAGTGTACATAGACTGGGCCTGAAATGGACCGTCTCCTTTATTTGAAATTTTCATAGCATTCAACTTCAATGAAAGTATTGTCATTCCTAATTAAGTAATACCTATAACTCTTCCATATTTAGACCGATTTTGCGCAATACTTTCTTTTGCAGCAACGACGCGCCGTGGACCAGGTAGTATTAGATAAAAAGAAGATCGCAAGTTAGCTCTCTTTTTGAAAAAAAAAAAATATTCCCCCGAAATATTATAATGTATCGATAACCTTTTTTTAGGGTTCGTAGTTAAATAATAAGGAATTGAATTAATATATGTGCGCGCGCACACACACACACACACACACACACACACGCACGCACGCACGCCACGCACGCACGCACGCACTCACGCACGCACGCACGCACGCAACACGCACGCACGCACGCACGCATGCACGCACGCACGCACGCACGCACGCACGCACGCACGCAAGCAAGCACGCACGCACGCACGCAAGGACGCACGCACGCACGCACGCACGCACGCACGCACACACGCATGCTCGCTCGCACGCACGCACGCACGCACGCACGCACGCACGCACACACGCACTCACGCGCGCGCACTAATACAAAAATTATTGATAAATAATTATGAAATTTCACAACCATACTATGTTAAATTCCAATAATGTGTTAAATTCCACTAATATGTTAAATTCCCATGATAGAGGTGATTGGGGAACTCAAAATTCTCATAACACCCGTGTAACATCTCAGGGAGGAAAAAGTGCCTGAAAACCAGCGCTTCATGGGATCTTAGTGACATGTAAGGAAAAGCTGACTCACCTCCGTTCGCCTAAATTTAATTAAGGTCAAGTAATTAGTTTATATGTAAACATGTTTTTTAAAAGTGTCAATAAAGTGATATGTATTTATTTATTTATTTAATGAGTGTACATGTTTACCCAAATAATTTGTACAGGTACCCAAATACTAATACCCAAAATAAAATTGTTTTTAAATATTTTTACCTAGTTTTGTAGGCTTGATTAATATCTATAGCTATATCATATTATAAGTTTGTAGCAACTAAGGGGTAGGGGGGATGGACACGGCGAAACTATAAGAGTTCCTTATTATTTAACTACGAACCCTAAAAAAAGGTTATCGATACATTAGTAGTGCGTGCGTGCGTGCGTGCGTGCGAGCTTGCGTGCGTGCGTGCGTGCGTGCGTGCGTGCGTGCGGGCGTGTGTGCGTGCGTGCGTACGTGCGTGGCGTGCGTGCGTGCGTGCGTGCGTATGTGTGTGTGTGTGTGTGTGTGTGTGTGTGTGTGTGTGCGCGTGCGCGCGCACATATATTAATTCAAAAATTCTGAACTCAAATCCACGGACTAATCTTAGCTGAATCACTAGTGCAAAGTTATCGTTACCCACAAGCTATCTGCCTGTCCAACGTGTTGAGTTACCTTTCACTTTATGCATGCCATTTGACACATTTAATAGAAATATATCCTAGCCTATATCTATCAGCAAATCAGGAAAGGCTGTTAAGGAAAGCGTTTAATTATGGGCTTTTAAACCTAATACGCATTAGGCTGTACGAGTTTTCTCATGGCCAAAGCATTTCTTTTTCGAAAAGTGTATCTTTTTCTTTTTATGTATTCTAGCAATTATGCAAGTTGGCACTACTGAAGAAGATTATACTAGTGAATTATGAGAAGCTGGGCTTTTAATACTAATAAGCATGTGTATACACAAATGTAAAGTAAAGTTACAGCCTATTTACGTCCCACCGCTGGGCACAGGCCTCCCCCTCAATTCTGAGAGGGTTTTAGGGCAAAAGTGTCCACCGCGCTGCCCCAATGCGTGTTGGCGAACTTCACATGTCTTCGAAATATTTTTTATTTATTCCTCAGACATGCTGGTTTCCTCACGATGTTTTCCTTCACCGCCGAGCACGTGGTAAATCAGCTCTTAAAATTGCAATTAACAATTTCATTGGTGCCGGCGGGGATCGAACCCGGGTTACTCGCGTACTGTTATATTTACAGCGTGCGTTAACCATCTGAGCTACTACGGCTCTTGCATATGTATATATATATATATATATATATATATATATATATATATATAATAAGTTTAGTGTTAAATTTAGTTAGTGGACACAGAGCGTTCGTTTGCTGAAAACTTTACTTATTTCTTTTTTAATTTTATTTATACAGTTTTATTATAAGAAATCTTAAGTATTACTACTAATATAATTACGAAAGTGAGTTTGTTGGTTTGTCGCTCTTCAACGCAGCAGCTAGTTTATGGCCGGACAAAGACA
Source organism: Parnassius apollo (assembly GCA_907164705.1). NCBI lineage: Eukaryota > Metazoa > Arthropoda > Insecta > Lepidoptera > Papilionidae > Parnassius > Parnassius apollo. The sequence continues at coordinate 42,155 of CAJQZP010001513.1, forward strand.
TAGGCTATTTATAATTTTAATTTTATCTCCGAAAAATGCAATACTGTAATTATGCTGCCTCTGCATTTGCATAGATTGTCTGAACGACTCTCTTGAAACCAGAAAAATTTTACTTCCAACCTCCAAAGTGGGAGAAACTGCGGGTTAAGGCTGGTAAAATACGAATATTTTCACTAAAAATGGTTAAATTTGGTATTAAAACAAAACTATAAAAAAATTTAAGTAATTACTGTAGTTGGTTTTTTATATAATTTATTTCATACACAACGTAATATCTTTCCATAACAGACTAACTCGAAGGAGAAAATTGATATCCAATTTTCTCCGGTGAATAGGGCTACTAAATAAGATGTTACAAACTAATATTGTCATGGGATAAAGAGGCTTACAGAATTATTCAATCATCAGTGCTCAAATGTAGATTACGGTTGGTATTTATTGGATGAGCATAATATTTTGATGATAATTCGATTTGGTTGTATTTTAAATATAATTTAAAAATACTTAAAGATAACAATGAATGATGCTGTGCAGGTCACCATAACCGATTTTATTAAAAATACGATTTTATTAATAAAATCACTTTAAATAAATATTGTCCATGATGCAGTATTGAGTTGTTGCGCTGAGAGTTGCGGTTTCAAATCCCGCACGGAGCAAGAATTTGAATGTCACACAGTTGATACTGGCTTGGATGATAGCAATTTGTGTATGGAAATTGCCTCTATGATATAGAAGTAAATCCTAATGTGAGAATAACGTTTTATTTATAAACACGGAAGGAGAAGAGGTCGCACTTTACTTCACGAACCGTTGACAGATTTTTACGTTAAGCCTATACTCTATAACTTTGAGTAAGGCTTTGAGATGAAATACATATAAAGCAGGCAGTAGTCCATCACTTTCCCTCACTTAGGGTGCAGGTTTCTGTACTTTAACATTTTACTACTGGGCAGTTTTCTCCCGGACAGTTTTTTTTCTTCGGATCAGAGCTTAGTCTAATATGGCACGAAGTTAAATTAAAACTTGGTATTAAATTTCCTGTATAGCTCTTATGAACGTCAGTCTTAAACGGTTCGTAAAACAAGACTTTCTTAGAAAAAATTCATAAGGAAATTCTGGTGTTCTTTTTATTTACGGGGTATCGATTTATTTAAAAATACAACTTAGAATAAAATAACACAACGACAAGGTTCATATTTTTTTAAATATCTGTTTTAATAAAATAATATCAATCAACATAAGGCGCGTGTCAGCTCAACCGCGTGAGTAACAATCTCACCGAATTAGTACCTTTTAGGGGACTGCCCAGCGTAGTTATATTTTCACTAGAGTGATAAGAGCTAGTTTCCACTTTTCAGGTGTCGGGCGCCGTATTTTAAATGGGTGGCGGCGGATTTTTTTTAAACTAGTGGGTTTTCGAAAAACTTTGGGAATTAAAAATAAGTAAATTAAACACGATAAAATCGGTAAAAATAGTTTTATTCAGAATAGTCGTCTTTATAATATATCTCCCCATAACTGTGATGCGCAGCTTGTGCCGTTACACAATCGTGGTGAACCAAGGCTTTTGAGTTTCTATCATGAGCCTGAGTGTATGTTACAATGGTTTTATGTATTTTGAAACCTAAAATATCGTTAGTTTTCAGCACCCCAAGAAAGTTTTTGTACTTTTTATGCCTACTAGCAAAATATATGTTCGAAAAATACTAACTACAAATAAAAAATAATATAAGTAGATGGATTTGTAATTACGGTTATACCCCGTAGCTTAAACTGCCACTTTATTGAGATTCGACACTACGACTACGACACAGTTACAAGTACTCAATTCGCGACGTAAATTTTAGTATTTTGACTAATACAGAAAAATTTGGCCCACATGATCTAACTTTATTAAACTTTTTAACTATAATCAGCAAACTGCAACAGAAAGTTTTTTACATTATTGTGATGCATGGTTTATTATAAATGTTCGCAAACTTGTTTCAGACAAGAGCAACAAAATTAAGTCAAGACAAGTAAGAATTTTTTTCTGGTTGCTTGTCTTGTAAACAACCGAGATAAGCTATCGCAGTATTTCCATTAATTTGAAATTAATTCAAATTGAGTTTACCATCACTGACTTATTTATTTACAGAAGGTACGCTCAGTAAATTATTCTATTATAACAAACCTCCCATTTCTTGGACTAATTTGAAATTTGCAATTCTACACAGCTGCGCACCCATGCAAACGGGAGTTAGGGCGTCCCCCCAAGGCGACGCACACGAGCTCGTCCCCGTTGGTGTGGAATGCAGCGCGCAAAGCGGCGATGGGGACCGCCACCCGTCATGCACAGCCCGACACGGCGGAAGGTGGAGGACGGAGTGCAGAGTTGGCACGTGGAATGTTAGAGGGAGCATGAGAGATAAGACGAATGAGTTGATCGAAATAATGAAAGAAAGAGAATTAGATGTCGTGTGTATGTCGGAGACCAAACGGAAAGGCAGTGGTACTGAAGAGCTCCCTGGCAGGACGTTAGCTATATGGTCCGGAGTCCCGGAAAGCGAGAACGCCTGCCAGGGAGTGGGGGTGCTGTTGTCGTCCCGGTTGGTCGATCTTATGACAGAATAAAAGGTTGTGAACTCAAGACTTCTCTGGGTTCGCTTTAAACTGGGATTGACGAAGTTATTCCTTTTGGCTGTTTATGCACCGGTAGCTTCATCGTCCAGAGCTGAGCTGGAGGAGTTTTGGGAGAATGTAAGAGAAGTTCTAGATTTGGTTAAGGGAAACGAAAGAACTGTTGTATGTGGTGATTTGAATGGATGGATACCTACCCATCCATTCAAATCACCACATACAACAGTTCTTTCGCTCGACCAGGATACGAGTCGGTGCTTGGAAAGTTTGGCGATAAAAGGGTTAATGATGTTGGCAAACTTATACTGGCTGTATGCAAGGAAAAGGGTCTTCTTGTGACAAAGACTATGTTTAATCACAGGAAAATCCATATGTACACTAGAGAAAGAAAGAATGAGAGAAGTATGATTGATTTGTTCCTGGTGGATAACCGACTGCGAAAACAGGTGATGGATACACGAGTGTTTAGGGGTGCTGAGCTGGGAACAGATCACTATCTAGTAATTACTAGATTTAGGGGTTTGTTCGCGGGTTGGCGCTACCGGACGGCAGTAACAGAACCACAGTCGGTCTGTCGCATCCGAAGCTGGAAGCTTCAGGAAGCGGATACTGGGGGCAAATATCACACGAGGGTAGTCGAAAAGCTTGACACCATCGATGGCAGGAAAGAACGTGTGTGGAGAGAACATGGCAGAACCTTAGAGATGGAATGGTAAGTGCAGCGGAAGAAGTATGTGGAACGACAAAAAGAGGTAGTAGTAAAAGAAGAGATGCATGGTGGAATGATGAAGTGACAGAAGCTGTAAAAAAAGAAGAAAAAAGCATGGTTAGACTACTTGGCCTCTAGTAACGATAAGCATATGAGAGAGAAGATGAAAGAAAGATATAAGCCGCAGAAAGTTCATGCGAAAACATTGATTGAGGAAGTACGTGAAAGGTGTAGAACAGAAGCGGACAAGAGGTTGTCGCACAACTTTAAGGAAAACTCCAAACTCTTCTGGAAAGAGGTTGGAGGGTCCCGGAGTGGTGCGACAGCCTTAAGAATGAACAAAGTGCTTTCGAGAACCAATGACGTCCTCTCAGAAAAATCGGACGTCATGCAGCGATGGAGTGAATTTTATAGAGAAATGTATGCGTGTCATGATCTTAGTGAAGGATCCGGGGGTACTTGAAATCTGAGCAGGTAGGCAGTATAGCGCCATCCAACGACATGGGTACAGGACTGGAAAGACCGCCGAAATCACAGCATAGATATTCGGTTTTGGATCTGCTGATCTTCAAGCCAACACTTTCCAGCCTCTGTTGCCACCCCCGTCAGTCTGCTCTGTACCTCGATGCCTTCTTCCCCGACAAGCACGATGTCATCGGCAAAGAGCATGCACCAGGGTGCCTCATCCTGCAGGTCCAACGTCAAAGCATCCATAATCAGTAGGAAGAGGTAAGGGCTCAATGCCGACCCTTGGTGCAGCCCTACAGCCACAATGATACTGCCAGTAGTTCCCGCGGCAGATCGTACACATGTACGGGATGCTCTGTACGTAGCACGGACTAACCTCACATACTTCCCAGGCATACCTTTCATCTTTAACGCCCACCACAAAACCTCACGTGGAACCCGATCGTACGCCTTTTCAAGGTCGACAAAACCATGTGCAGATTTTTATGCACGCGCTTGTACTTTTCGCACAATTGGCGTAATGCGAAAATAGCATCTGTCGTACCTCGACCGGGCATGAATCCGAACTGGTTTTGTGTTATCTCACACTCTTCTCTCATTCTTCTCTCTATTATTCTTTCCCAGACTTTCATCGTATGTGACATGAGTTTTATTCCCCGGTAACTGCTGCAGTTTTGAACGTCTCCTTTGTTTTTAAAAATGGGGACCAGTATACTACTGCACCATTTCTTAGGTATTTGTTCTTCCTGCAACAATTTACCGAAAAATAAACTCAACCACTTCCATCCATCCGCACTCAGCAACTTCCACACTTCTACTGGTACTCCATCTGGGCCGACCGCCTTCCCATTCTTCATATTTCTAACAGCCATTTTTACTTCTTCCACACTAATTTCTCTCACTAAGCCCATATTAACTGGTGGGTTTTCAAGCATACCATTCCATTCATTCTCCTCATTCATCAATTTTTCAAAATACTCCTTCCATCGCTTCTTTATACTTTCATCGTCAGTCAAAATCCTTCCAGAATCATCTTTTATACATTTTACATGTGAAACATCTCTTCCATTCCTTTCTCTCGCTCTTGCAATTTGAAAAAGTCGTTTTTGACCTTCGGGGCTTTCAAGGGACCGATATAATTTATCTTGCGCCTCTGCCCTACAAATAGCAACTTCCTTCTTCGCTCTCTGGATTCATTCTGGTCTTCTACGCTCTGCCATTCTTTAAAGGCATTTTTCTTTTCTCTCAAAACTTCTCTAATACTTTCACTCCACCACCACCCATCCTTATATATCATACGCTTCCCTTTTGTTTCTCCTAACACCTTCCTTGCCACACTTCGGATACAATCAGCCATTTCCTTCCAGCACTCATTCACACTCATTCCTTCCATATCACCCATCTCTATCATCTTGTTTACAACTAGCTCTCTAAATTCACTTGCATACTCCTCCTTATGCAACAAATGCCACTTTATTTTGGGTGGGGGACGATCCTTATGTTTGTTGAGGCGAACAGTTAAGCAGATGTCAGCCAGCAGAATTCGGTGCTGGGATACTAGTTTACACCTGGAAGCACTTTGCAGTTTTTTACACTCTTGATTTGGTTCCGTCTTATCAGAAAATAGTCGATCTGTGTCGCGTGGTGGCCACTTTTTTAAGTTACAAGATGCTGATCTCGTTTTTGGAACCACGTGTTTACTAAAGCCAGGTCGAAAGCACATGCTGCTTGCAGAAGAACTTCCCCCTCACGGTTCAGCGCTCCGTACCCCCATCCACCGTGTACTCTTTCATACTCGTCATTCACTCACCCTACATGTCCATTAAAATCTCCTCCCATATAAACATCCTCACTCTCAGGTATTCCCATCATCCTACAATCAAATTCCTCCCAAAACTTCTCTTTCACACTCTCTTCACAGCCTGTTTGCGGAGCATACACACTTACAACATTCACTACTTTGTTTTCAATCATTAATTTAACAACTATCATTCTGTCATTTACTCTTTTCACATCTGTCACTCGTTCTTTCATTCCACTATCTAACACAACTCCTACTCCATTTCGCTTCCCATCACTTCCACAATAATAAAACTTGTATCCTTCCCCAATCTCTCTTGCTTTATTGCCCTTCCATTTTGTTTCCTGCAAACAGGCAACATTCACTCTTCGTCGTTTCAAAACATCTGCTAACTCTCTTCCTCTTCCAGTCATCGTACCTACATTCCAGCTTGCAAACCTCACTCTGACATTCTTCTCTCTCCGGGCTCGCCTCTTACGTCGCACCCGCTCCGTAAGGTGCGACAACCCTTGCCCACTTCCTACAGGAGCCGGGTGCTGCCCCTGCGCGTCGCCTGCGGGGTACGCCCTAGCCCTGTCATATATCCCACAACTCGTACTATTCATAGGTTTACTGCATGGGATTTGGCAAAAGTTTTACAGTCGGCCGCCTACCTGACACCAACCCTCTTTGGGTATGCTATTGTTGGTAGAGGAAGCTACATTTTGGGAAAAGGAAAAAGCAGGTTGGGGGTAGGAGCGTAGGTGTAAGGATACTGTTATCTCGCCAGGAAAGGTATGAGAATAACAGTAGCTCGGGGAGCCGGGGTCGCGTACCCGTATTCCATAACAGGATCACCGGAAAGGTAGACCAGCATGAAAACCCCTTGACTACGATATTCTTATATTGATACCTAAAAAAAGTAAAAGTAAAGTTACAGACTATATACGTCCCACTGCTAGGCACAGGCCTCCCCTCATTTCTGAGAGGGTTTTAGAACAAGGAAGTGTCCGCCGCGCTGCCCCAATACGTGTTGGCGAACTTCACATGTATCTTCGAAATGTATTTTTTTTTTCTTATTTCTCAGACATGCAGGTTTCCTCACGATGTTTTCCTTCACTGACGAGCACGTGGTAAATCAGCACTTTCATTTTCATTGGTCAACAATTTCATTGGTACCGGCGGGGATCGAACCCGGTTTGCTCGCGTACTGTGAAATTTACAGCGAGCGCTTACCATCTGAGCTACCACGGCTCAATAAATATTGATACCTATTGGAAGCCAAAATAACTTGCATTTAAAGCATTGCTCCTCGCATTTCAAATGCAATTAAATGTAAAAAAAAAGTAAATGTCAAACTTTGCGAAAACGTGGAGCCGCTGTGACTTTTTCGTGACACAAACTTTTAGAAACCCGTCACTATCAGCATACCACGCTTTGTAAAAACTGTACCAATAATAGTGCGACAAGTGACTTTGCATTTACATGGTAGTATAATACAGTAAGTAGAAGTTGCACCGTGTAGTGGCGGTGTAAGATTATCCACTACCCCAAATCATCCCGTAAGTGTCTTAAGAGGTGACGGAGAGAAACTGAAATTGTAAATGTATGGGCAGCAGAATCTTCCTGATCACAAGTTAAAATGATTAAAAACCGCCTGTACAGCGTGGCAACTATGACAACATCCCCCCCCATGGGATAATCTGTGCGGGAGGCTTATGTTGAGCAGTGGACTTTTATAGGCTGTAATATAATGGATGGATAGAATGGATGTAATAGAATGGCTGTTTATGGACAGATAATTGGTACCTATATACACTTGGCTATAGGTGCGTTGTTACTTTTAAGATCTTGAGGCCAATTAGAAAGCTTTCATCATTACAGCCTTTCACAAGTCCAATGCTGAACATAGGCCTCCCCTTTAGATTGGCCTTATAATTGTGACTTAGATTTAGCATGGTTGCCACGCTGGCAGGAGCGTAATTTTCTTAATTGGAATCTTTGGGAGTGCCAAAAATCTTTACACTAGCTGGTTGGTCGGTGGACCTAAGGGTTCCCGAGTTCGATTCCCAGGTCAATCCTTGACCCTTGACCCTATTGTGCGAGATATTATACTAGGTGGACTGTATACGCGGATGGCTTCTTATGTCTCAACAAGATGGCGGACGTTGCACGCGGCACCTTGGACAATGCACTCGGTCTTCCAAATCTATTGCTTGCCAAGGTTAGGATGGAATTCTACTTGAGCACATTAGGAGAAACAAAATGGGGCTGGTTAATTAACAAAACAAAATGCTCAAGTAGGAGCAAAATTACAGGAAAACACACTTACCGGGGTGTGATTCTGATGCGGCGGACGATGCTTCCGTTGCGGTGATGCGACGTGAGGTGCGTTCTTCTGGAGCGCCCCAGAGATGCGATCCAGGCCAGTGGTACGAAGGAAGAGAGCGGTGCGCGACGATATCTCACACTATGGGAGGCGGTTACTTCCGGGACGCGACTGTCCCAGGTGGTGCGGTTCAGACTAGCGGCGCGTGGCAAGAGACCGCTCGAGGGCAGCGCGCGAGCTTATATTGCCTCGGCTTTCCCACCAATGCACCTCGGTCGGGCGCGCGTCTCATTGGTCGAAAGAATCGTGTCACCTTCTAGACTCCCCCCTTTCCTCTTTCAGTGTGTACGGAAGGGACATTAGGTCAAAGGATGGATAAACACTTGGCAAATATACCTTCGAACAAAATTAAAATACACGAATCGTTTTCGCGTAACCACTAGCAACGTTCATTTCCTTTAGTTCGTTAGTCGAATGAAACTGTTCGTAAAATTTGTTCATTTGCAAATAAACTTCGATGCTACTGTCACAAAAAAAAAAGGTTAAGAAAATCATTTTTCTATCACTAATTTTTTTTTAATATTCACATATATTCTCGTTTTTGTGGGTTTAGATAATTACGTTTAATTTTCAGTTTAAAAAGTTTAAGTTGAAAAATAATTAAGTAAAGAAGTGATTTTTTATCTCATACTGTTATTTTTAAATTTAGTTGCTTTATTTTCTTAAATTTACAATTTAACTTAGTATTATAAAGATAAGAAGAAAATAACATAAGTGGATGAAAAATACCTCTCCAAATATAAAATATAAATCTTAAAATTCGGTCACTCTGCAAGCTTTTCTTAACTAACGACTAACCTGAAACAAATTATCAAATGCGTTGTCACTCCTGAGAACTATTATGGAATATTTTGTTACCGGGTAAAAAAGATAAAGAACCAAAAATTGCATTATATTGCTACTTAGCACCAGTATTTTGTGCAAGCATTTTACTCCCCTATCATTTGTCAGCACAGCCATAGTATGCTGCAACGTGTCTTTACCACGTGTAAGACTCCTAAACTTATATCTTAATTTTTCGTTTTTTACATAGAAGAAAGGGCAAACCAGCATGCGGCTCATCTGATGGTAAATGTCGACCGCCGCCTATGAACAACTGCAACACCAGACGAATCGCAGGTGCGTTACTGACCTTTTAAAAAAGAGTAGGCTCTTCTCTTCAAGGTCCTTAACCCGCATCGGTTCGGAAAAATCGCTGGTGGTAGTCAATGCCACAAGGAAGTTGTGCGAAGACGAAAACTTCTTGTATATCACACAATGATGGACCGTCAATCATTCAGATGTTTTGGTATGGATCGTATATACCTCCATAGTACCAGCAGCAGCAGCACCAGCATAGTAAAATAATTATTCGTTATAAATAGTACGAAGTACCAGGATAACAGAAATCACAGTGAGTCACTTCTTGTTATTACTAAGCTATCTTGTTTGTTACGCCACCACTAATTCGCCTAGTCGCAGCTGACTGCCTTTGATTCGCTTCTCAAAGACCCAACCCACTTTTATTAAGTGCATAAGCAGTGGGCGGAGTCGGGGCGGAACTAACTACCGCCACAGAATAAAAAATATTACAGCTCCTGCGATAGATTGCATTTAAACCAGACTTGCAAATATATACCGCCGTTTTATTAAGTGGACATACGATCTGTTTTCACAATGTTTAAATCGCCTCCAAAAACGTCGAATAAACGGAACACACCCTCACGTCCCGATTCTGATATACGCAAATTGTGTTCTGAAGAAGGCTTAGCGCCTGACGAATTTATAGCACGCAACGTTACTTTATACGTTTATAGTAACGCAACGAACAAAACGTCGATATCCATCAGGCGCTGGAGCTCCTGAATTTCTAGAGGAGTTAACCACAATTAAGAGCGATATAACAAACGATATCAAAAGCATGATCAAAGAGTTGTTGCCTGCACAAACTTCAAGGATGGATAAATTATTATCCTCTCTCTCACCAATTCAGTCGTGTAATAACGTTAATAAGTTATTATTATTATTATTATTGGGGTATGTATATAATTTTTATTTATTATTATGTGTGGGGTATCTATATAGTTTTCTCATCTAGTTGGGATGTATAAATATATAATTATAAACGAAAATGAAAGGATAAATATACACAAATATCAATAAAATAAAATAAATACAAAAATACATAAATAAATAGAAGCCCAACCAGATGGAAGCCCTCGGCAGGGGAGGAGAAAGGGAAAGAAACCGGCGGACGATGCGGGCAGTATCAAGGAGCACCGCCTTCTGCATTTGAGCCCGGAGCGGTCCGTCACGGAGTTCCAGTCGCCTCAGATGACCAGAGAGGCTAACTGGGATTAGCCCATTCGCAGAGACGACTACAGGAATAATTTCGGCCGGCAGACCACCCCACATGTCCGTCACCTCGTGAGCCAGGTCCAGATATTTTGATTGCTTATCTGTTTCGGCTCTCACGAGGTTCTCGTCATACGGGATGGTAATATCGACCAAAAATATCCTTGACTGTGCCCGGTCCATCAGCACAATATCAGGCTTATTCGCAAGAATAGTCCTGTCTGTGATGATGGCCAGGTCCCAGTAGAGTCTGGCGCGGTCATTTTCGAGCACGGCTTCCGGCAAGTACTTGTAATACGGCAATTTCCGTTCCACGAGACCGTATTTCAGCGCGAGTTCCTGGTGTAGAATTCTGGCTACTAGGTTGTGCCTGTGCAAGTACTCAGAGTTAGAAAGCGCCGAACAACCGGAGATGACATGCCTAAGTGACTCCCCGGGATGGCGACAAGCTCGACAGACGTCGACGGTGCCATCCTTTAGGATGTATCTCCGATAGTTGTTGGTCTTAATAACCTGATCCTGTATTGCACGGACAAAACCCTCGGTTTCCCCGAAGAGGTCACCGAAACGTAGCCAGTTGAGGGGAGGCGACTGTATCTACGAAGGGCTCATGTAGAGCCTTGTAGTACCTCCCGTGGAGCTCCTTCTCCTACCATACGGTCTCCCCGGTCGGAATTGCTAAGCACTGCTGGGTCCTGCCATTGCTCGTTGGCTAAGGATAGAGGGGTAAGCCCTTTATCACTAGAAATGACGTCATTATAGAATGGATCATCCGATCTCGCCAAGAAGTACTGACGGAGACTGCACACTTCGCGATTATGCATGGTGAGCGCGCTCAGAAAGCCACGCCCACCATACATTCGCGGCAAGTACAGCCTCATTACCGACGATCTCGGATGATGCATCCTATGGGACGTCATGGTAGTGCGGACTTTTCTATCCAGGGCGTTAAGCTCAGTCTGAGTCCACCTGAGTATGCCAAAGGTATACATGAGGACAGGCATGACCCAGCCGTTATATGCGTGTGTCTTATTCACACCGGACAAAAGGCTGTTAAGCACTTTGGTCAAGCGTGCATAAAACACGTCGCAAACTGACTGTTTCATACCAGCCTCATCGACACCGATGTTCTGTGACATACCCAGGTATCGGTATGTTTCAGCCTCGGTAAGGGTCCTTAAGTTGACGGGCATAGACAAGTCTATGCCCTCAGAGTTAGCAACCCTTCCCCTTTCAACATGGAGGACCGCACACTTATCCGTCCCCAGCTCCATTCCAATGGAACTGCTAAATTCACAAGTAATGTTTAGCAGTTCCATAAGATGGGAGCGACTGGAGGCGAATAACTTGAGGTCATCCATATAGAAAAGGTGGGTCACTTTTGTCCCTCCTCTCCGTAGCTGAAATCCCCTCCCGAAGCCCTCCAGTAAGGTACTGAGAGGGTTAAGAGAGAGGCAGAACCAGATTGGACTCAGACAATCGCCCTGGAAGATACCCCTTCTTATCCTTATGTGGTTCTCCGCAGCCGTCATCCGCTCGCCCAGATGACAAAGGATCGTACTCCACTGCCCCATACACTGCTCGAGGAAGTCTCTAACTGTACAGTCAATCTTGTACAGCTCGAGGACCCTCTTTAGCCATGTATGGGGCACCGAGTCGAACGCCTTTCTGTAGTCTATCCAGGCGGCAGAGAAGTTCCGACGGTTGCGTTTCACTACTTTGCCTATGACCGCGTCAATAAGGAGTGGTTCCTTAGTTCCACGACCACCGCCCCGACATCCATTTTGAGCGCGTGACATCACCTGGTTTAGCTCCAGGTGACGAGTGATTCTCGCGCTCAAAATGGATGTCAGTGTCTTATATATGGTGGGTAGACACGTGATGGGGCGGTATTTGCTCGGGTCTGTGGTATCTTGATCTTTAGGAACCAAGTGAGTGATCCCAGTAGTGAAGAGGCTCGGGAGTGACTTCTGGTCGAGAGCCTCTTGAAACTGTCGGGCGAGCACAGCGTGACACACTACGAACCCCTTCAGCCAGTAATGATGCAGCCCGTCGAGCCCCGGACTTTTCCAGTTCGGGGCCCTACGGACCGCCTCAGCCACGTCTTCTGGCGTTATGGTGATGGGGTCCATAGGCGTAACACTCGCACCCTGGCTCGCGACAACTTCCATCCAAAGGCCCTCACTGTGGTTTACGGGCTCTGACCACAGGCCACGCCAGAATGCGATAATGTCAGCCTGATCCGGTCCTTGGCCCGCTACACATACCTTTGGTCGCTCCAATAATTTATAGAGCCTCTTCTGATCACTCTGGAAGAGACGATTCTGGTTGAACCGCCTTGACCCCTCGGAAAATCGTCGAATCCGCTTCCCCCAAGCAGCGATCTTTTCCTTCAGGTCGTCTATGCGCTCCGTTATTTTCTGCGTGATATCCGGCTGGGACAAACTGATATTTGTCCCAGCAAACGCCATCCTAACGGTGCGCATAATCCTCGGTCTATTATTACCCGACCTGAAGCTTGTCAGTCTGCCGATAAGGGCCCTTGCCTTTGCGATACGGTCCTCGATTCTTTTCCTCCAGGCTGGGATGGCGTTACTTTGTGTAGTAGCGCGTCCAGCCATGGGAAGTTTGGCGCCAATAATACGGCAAACTGCCACTGCGGCGCCAAAGAGAATCGAGTCCGTCTCGCAAAGGTCCCGGCTGGCTTCCAAATAGGTCACCAGCATTGGGTTAAGAGCCCTCACGACAGCCCGATTTCGCTTGCTTAAGGGTATGCGGGGGAAGTCGCGGTCGATTTTCGAGAGGGGTGCTGCGCGTTTCCAAAATCGCCTCTTCCAATATACTCCTCATTTGCTCTAGTTCGTGGGAGACTATTTCATCATCGTTCGAATCAACCAACAACTGGAAGATCCATGGCGGCTTCCACGTGTGGATGCTGGTCTGTCGAATGTGGAGCTGCATCTCCAGCCATAGCCGATTCATTCGACGACGGAATAGCCTCACGTCGTAGTCGTTCGAGTTCGGCATCATCAAATATTTTCGAGCGCATGATGTACCGAACTCGGTCTGCCAGGTTTTGTTCCGTGACGGGGATAGACGGCTTATTATTATTATTATTATTATAACAATAATTTCGTTATTGAGGAAAAAATATTGACTACATACATTTGCATCTGCGCCTGAACTAAGCAATAAGCTTGTATCAATATTATTTCAATGTACGAAAAATAAATCTAAATATTTGTTAGTTTTTTTAAGCGTGGACTGTAAACTGTTTCTTACATATATTAGTCATGTGTGTGTTTGTGTATATGTGAGGAAAAGGGTGAGTAGTATTTATTAAAGTAATAATTATAATATGAAGACATCATTTAATGCTGTGATGTCCTCCAGACCGAAATTTGGTCACCTCGGCCAGCCTTAGTGGAGACTACCCATCGCCACAGGGCAGAATTATAATGCCCAAGTGTTTGCACAAGCGCAGGTGCACTCTCTATTTCTTCACTCTCACAGTACGATCGGTCGGTTGACCGACACGACCGGAGAGAGATCAGGCACAGGACCAAAGGCTTTACATGCTTAATTTAACTATACTTTAATATTCTAAATATAAACTACTTTTCTCTATTTTGTTCGTACATCCCATTCTACCCTGTGTTTGCAAACAATAGATCCATCGTCACATTTCCATCGTCTTTGAAACAGGTAAAATAGCGATTCATTTCGTATGCCGGCGGCCAGAAGTGCCGTGCTCACTAATTTATTTCAGTAATTCGTCTGGGGAACGAAGTCCATGCATCAATTATTCATCGATAAGTACAAAATTCCAAAATGTGCATGCAAATGCATCCGAAAACGTTTTCTAACTAGAGGGCTGTACGGTTTGTGTTTGGTTAATAGAGCTTTTATAAATTATTGTGGACAGTTTATTCTTCAGATCTCCCATGAAAATCTGAATTGATACTTATTGTGTACGATATGCAATAAATGTGACACTAAGCAATCTTAAATAAATAAAATGTTGCAGATTTTATGGATACCCGAAGTTTGGTTCTGTTTAACGTCCTGATGTCATATTTAAGAAAGTGCACCTCCAACTTGACTTTGTATTATTTACCCGTAAATATAAGAAATCGCTAAGTTATCTACTAATATAATTTTTGAATCACGGGAGGTGAGGTTGAAGCCTCAGCAAATTCAATGTTTCTTAGTTAATTGTTTACAGTTTCTTTGTTAATTATTTGTTTCAGGTTTACCTGCCCTGTACTGATATTGTTTTCCTGTATTGTTATAATATTTCCATAGGATTAGGAAATAAGATTGTGCAGATAATAACTGAAGTTGTTTAAACAAGTGAGGGTGAGAAACCAACACACAGTCCACCTGATGGTAAATGTATGTATGCCTAGGCCTATATACACCTACATCGATCATCGACGAGGAATCAAAATGCAGGTTTGTCACTCCCGAGCATTCATAGTGAATTCTTGGTTATATACACACAAAACAGCAATATTTTGCTGCTTTTGACGCTGGTTCTTCCAATGATCACCCACTCCGGTCGAGCCGACGTATTGGTGCTGCAGTTATAAACACGGAAATAATAATTTCTGTTAATTTACTCACCCATAGTTTTAAGTGTAGTAACAAAATGGATGTATTTACTGAATAATGAATAAATAAATAAATAAATATAATAATCGGAATCTTCAGCGTCAACATATCGAGTGACGTGCAGTTTCGTGGTCACTTGGAAGAGAAGGCCAAATTGGCCTCTAAAAAGCTTGGCGGGCTCAACAGAGCGGGGCAGTAACTCATACCGGCACACCGCCTGCAACTTTACAAGGCGCAGGTTTGGCTGCACATGGAATACTGTTCCCATCTCTGGGCTGGGGCTTCCCAATGCCAGCTCCTTCCACTTGACCGCATTCAGCGCAGAGCGGCTCGAATCGTCGATGACCGAGTGCTTTCCGATCGGCTCGATTCACTGGCGCTGCGAAGAGATGTTGCATCTCTTTGCATTTTCTTTCGCATATACCATGGGGAGTGCTCTGAGGAATTGTTCGGATTAATCCCAGCCGCCAAATTTCGTGAACGCACCACGCGGCAAACGTCCCGATACCATCCACACCATCTGGATGCTTGGCGGTCCACCACTGTAGGTTTCAAAAGGAGTTTTCTTCCGCGTACAACCTCTCTGTGGAATAGTTTACCACCGGTGATTTTTCCGGACCGATACGACCTAGAGACCTTCAAAAAAAGAGCTTACTAAAGGGCCAGCAACGCACCTGCAATTCCCCTGGTGTTGCGGTTGATCATAGGCGGCGGTAGTTACCTAACATCAGATGAGCCGCATGCTCGTTTGCCCCCCTCTTCTATAAAAATAAAATAAAAATAAAGATTGGTAGCGTAGCTCTACTAAAAAATAAGTTAAATTTGATATGAAACAGTTTCAAAGAATTTTCTAAAAGGCGATTATATATATGATTATCTGTTCCCCGCGGTTTCATCTGCATCGTAATTATTTCGATTGGATTTCGTGAGCTTAATTTTTTTCTCTTTTTTCCAGAATAAAAGTAGCTAAAGTTACTTTTTTTTTTTTTTTTTATAGAAGAGGGGGCAAACGAGCATGTGGCTCACCTGATGTTAAGTGACTACCGCCGCCCATGATCAACCGCAACACCAGGGGAATTGTAGGTGCGTTGCCGGCCCTTTAGAAAGGAGTAAGCTCTTTTCTTGAAGGTCCCCAGGTCGTATCGGTCCGGAAAAATCACCGGTGGTATTATTCCACAGGAGGTTTACGCGGGCAGAAGAAAAACTCCTTTTGAAACGTACAGTGGTGGACCGCCAAGCATCCAGATGGTGTGGATGGTATCGGGACGTTTGCCGTGTAGTGCGTTCACGAAATTTGGCGGCTGGGATTAATCCCACAATTCCTCAGAGCACTTCCCGTGATAGATGCGATAAAATACGCAAAGAGATGCAACATCTCTTCGCAGCGCCAGTGAATCGAGCCGATCGGAAAGACTCGGTCGTCAACGATTCGAGCCGCCTGTGGATGCGGTCAAGTGGAAGGACTGGTACTGGGGAGCCCTCCTTATAACATCAACTATCTGCCGGTGAAAGTACCGTCAAAATTAGTACAGTCATTTTGGAGATCAGCTAGAACAAACAGACAAACAAACAGACAGACAAACATTCAAGATATTGTTTTTTGTTATAATTATCGTATAATGCTTCACTAAGTAAAAGGCTGTTGTTTTGACATTACAAACAGACACTTCCATTTAATTTATTTGTATAAATATAAGAATATGAGAATATATGATATATATGAAAGCTTGCGACAAGCTTTCGTATTTTTAAAATCCATTGTACATTTTTACATATCTTGAAGTTTGGTCAACTTCTAATGATTGAATGACTATTTCGTACACATAACTTAAATAAAATAAGTGTTGGAAAAAGAAGATAGCCGAATTAAAGGTAAATTATATGTACCACAATAAAGACTTAATATGTACAGCAAAAGTTGTTTTTGTATGGCAATTAAAATATTTAACAAGCTACCAGAAAATTTACAACTATTAAATATTAATAAATTTAAAAGAACTTTCACTCAATGGCTTCTTGACCGTTGTTTTTACACCGTAAAAGATTTTCTGACATATAAAATTGAGTAGGTACGAAAGTGACACTATATGTATGTTGATTCAATTAAGTGTATTTCCCTAAATCTATGAATTGTGAATAACTTTGCTTTGAACAAGTTTCAATAGAGATGGTAATATTATTTATTTAAAAAAAAAGCCTATCAGTCATAAAAATGTCAATGTTTGCCAACTTCGAATGTATGTAATTACTATTCGGAATAATTGAAGCCTTAGTATTAAGTTATATTTCACAATTTATAAATTATGTGCTGTAATTATTGTTATTAGATTGACATAATATTGTTATATTGACATCTTATTGCTGACATTGTAAAAAACTAAGAATTGATAATTGATAATCGTGCTGTTTCTACGCCGATACCGGTAAGACATGTAAATGACCCTAAAAGTTATAATGCAACAACTTATTGTACCATGTCTCTGAAATAAATAAATAAATTGTGTGGTGTTTGATACTCCCATCGTCAATTACGTTCAAATAAGTGCAGAAAGCAGGCAACATAGTATTATGTTACAATTACATAAACACTCACGCCTGTCACCCATATGGTTAGGCAGAGACTACAGACTTCCATTTGGCACAATCCTGATGCACCTCTCTCGCCTCCTTCACATCCATATATCTACGCATACATGCTCGTCGGTTAAGGGTACTCCTAATTTGGCCTGTTTTCAATAAATCGTCAATTTGGTCGATAAATTTTCGCCTAGGACGCCCCTTTCCGACTCTGCTATTTACTTCTGCAACATAAATTTTCTTTGTCACTCTTTCCTCATTCATTCTTTCCGTATGACCAAACCACCGAAGCATTCTTTTTCTTAATCCTGGTTACAACATCATCTTGCAAATCACAATCTTCTCTTATCACACAATTTCTCACCCTGTCATCCAGATTTAGCCCTAACATACTCCTTAACGACCGCATTTCTACTGCGTTCATTCTACTCTCGTACTTCTTCTGCCACACCTAACTTTCACCACCATACGTTAAAGTAGGGACCAACACAGCACTTTTAATTGCCATACGTGCCTTTTTCATGAATTTTGACTCTTCACAATAGAGTGCAGGGCCCCATTTACTCTATTTCCCGCATTCACTCGTCGTTCTATATCCTTATCATATCTCCCATTCCTGCTAAATACGAAACCGAAATATACAAACTCATCTACTTGATCGATCAACTCCCCATCTATTCTTATTTCGCAAATCGTTTTACTTTCTTCTCTTTCAAAAACCATAACCTTCGTCTTATTTGCGTTCACTTTCATACCCCTTTCTTTAAATGATCTGTTCATTAATGTACCATCATTTGCAACTCGGCCACAGACGACGCAAGAATAACTTGATCATCGGCGTACAAAAGGCATTTGACGGTTAACTCACCGATTCTTAATCCGCATTCTTCAACTTTCAAATTTTGCAAACAACTGTCCATAAATAGGTTGAACAGCCACGGGGAAGCCACACAGCCCTGTCTGACATCTTTATGGATATCAAACCAGTTCGAGTAGACCCCGTTGATCCTAACACAGCACTCGAGTCCCTATACAGAGACTCCAATGCCTGTATCAAGCCAGCGCTCAACCCAAATGAGTTAAGTGTTTGCCATAGCACATCCCTATCCACTCTGTCATAGGCCTCTTCTAAGTCCATGAACGCACAAAAAACCTTTTGGTTATTGCCCAAAAACTTCTCCGCGATCATGCGCATGGAAAAGACTTGATCTGTACATCCCATTCCCTTTCTAAATCCCGCTTGCACATCCCAAATTTTTCCATCAGTTTCATTCATGACCCTTTCAATCAGTATCTTAGCATACAGTTTTCTCACAATGCTAAGAAGGCTGATGCCACGGTAATTTTTACAGTCCTGCTGTGACCCTTTTCCTTTATATACTGGGACTATCACGGTTTTACACCAGTTTACCGGTACCCGCTTTAAGGTCCCAGCATAAATTAAACAAGGTGTCCAGCAGGTCTGCCACCACTTCCTCTCCAGCCCTTATTAGCATTTCGAGTGAAACTCTATCATATCCGGCAGCCTTACCTGCTTTCATGCTTTTCATTGCTTTCGTTATTTATCTATACTTATCTCGCTACCTCTTTCCTCTTTTTTCGGAGTTTCTACTTCATTTAGTTCACACGTTGTCTCCTCACTCATAAACACCCTTTCAAATTATTCCTTCCATCTCTTTAAACTCAAAACTTCATCATTCAGAATATAGCCATTCTCGTCTCTTATAGAATTCATTATAGGCTATTTTGAATATTCGTACAAGCCTGGCAGTTCTTACAAGTTTCCAGAACATTTTAATATTTGCCTGGAAGTTATCAGATATTATATTATCATTCTTATCCGTTCTTTCTTGCTTTTTCCTTTCAACTACTTCTTTTACTCTCTTATTTAGATGTCTAAGGACTGCCTTTTTTCTTCCAATATCATCATTCGTACCGCTAGAATTACCAGCCTTTGTTGCTAGTAAATCTAGCCATGCTCTCTTCTTTGCTTCAACTTCCAAACGTATCTCATCATCCCACCATAATGTATTATTTTTCCTTTCATTATTTCTCTTACTAACACCACATACTGCGGTTGCTGCATCCACTAAACCTTTCTTAACATTTTGCCATACATTCTCCAAGTCTAACTCCTTCATACATAATTCATTCAAACCACTTATATTTTCTTTCAGTCTAAATTTGAACTTTCTTTTCTCACCTTCATCTTGTAACCTTTCTGTTCTAATACGCTGTAACGCAGTGGTAGACACAGATAAGCGATGGAGCCAACGCCTGAATAGACCATTAATTCGGCATAAAACCAAATAATGATCCGTTCCTACAATAGAACCCCGGTAAATCCTTGTATCTACCACTGCGCCCCTCAATATTTCATCCACAATTACGAAATCTATCATGCTTCTATCGTCACCTCTTTCCCAAGTATACGTGTGAATCCTCTTGTAGCGAAAGCAAGTATTCGGCACAAAAAAGATTCTTTTCCATACATAAGGTGAGGAGACTTTCATCATTCTCATTTATACTTTCATCATCAAACGTTTCCAATATCCTTTCATAACCAAGCCTCCTCACCACAACCCTTCCATTAAAATCTCCTAGCATAATAATATTTTCATTTCCCTTACATATCATTGACAGCATCCTTACCATTTCCCAAAACAACTCTCGGATATAAGTGGGCTTAGACATAACACAAACAACTTCTTTAAGCCCACTTTCATTCGTATCCATAGCATTCTTGGGTTTACACATTCATACTCTTTCACACATTGGCCCATTCTTTCTGAAAAGATGATACCTACTCCCTGGCATGCCCGCTCGATCTCTTCTAAACCTGACCAGTATGCGTATGTGTATAGTGACATTCTTCCCCTTCCTTTTCGTCTCATTTACACATAACACATCTATTCCTCTATCATACATCATATCGCATACTTCATCCATTTTATCATTCATTGCTCCACATACATTCAACGTAGCCAGACGGGCCTCTGCAATCCACTTTTCGCCCCTCCGAGAGACAGAACGTGATGGGTGGCGAACCTCGTCGCCGGTTTTTTCTCCCGGGGATTCTTCGCACCCCTGCCTCATTGAAGGGGCGCAGGGAACTCGGGACCATTTCTTTTATTTGGTTCCTCATGGTGCGAAATATGGGGTAGTATATTTTAAGCCGCTACCACGGCAAGGTGCCGAGTCTGTGGTATTGGCTTGTCGCTCATTTAGCACCACCCGGGGGACACGTGTAGGATGAGTCTAGGAATAGGTGGTCAAAGCCTACGGACGTGAGCGACATATCCCCTGCTACAATTATTGTACGAGTAAACATCCCAGCTTAGAACTATTATTGTACCATTACCATAATAGGCTATCAAAAGTCCTCGTTTGAACAAGGCCTCTCCCATAGATTGCCTTATTGGGGGGATATTTGCTATAATTGTCACGCTTGGCTGGCGGGTTGGAAACCGAATTTTTATTTTAATTTTTAGTTCTTAATAGAAAAACGCTTCTGGTAATTCCTGGTTTGTTTCCCTCTGTCGCCTCTTACGACACAGAGTATGTAAACGCGTATTATGGGAAGGGCGGCAAAATTCCGCTCAAGCCTACAACTGCTCGGGGCAAACGGAGCAACAAGACCAAGGCAACCCCTGACACGCTATCCATGATTTTCTGCAATATCAGGGGACTTCACTCTAACCTAAACGCCGTCCACTACCGGCCTATCGCCATCACCTCCTTGTTCTCCAAAACAATGGAGTCCGTTGTAAACAAACAATGGAGTCTGTCAGCTCATGAGGTACCTTGAGGATCACTAGCTGGTTAGTGATCGCCAATATGGATTTCGTCGTGTTCGATCAGCTGGTGATCTTCAAGTCTACCTAACTCATAGATGAGTGGAGGCAGTAGAGTCCAAGGGGGAGGCATTGGCCGTTAGTTTGGACATTGCGAAGGCCTTCGATCGGGTTTGGCACAAGGCGCTTCTTTCGAAGCTCCCTTCCTACGGGCTTCCCGAGAATCTGTGCAATTGGATCACCAGCTTTCTTGCAAATCGGAGCATCAAGGTCGTTGTAGACGGTGCAAACTCCGATTACAAGCCTATTAATGTTGGCGATAGCCACAAGACTGCGTGCTATCGCCAACGCTGTTTCTTCTGCATATCAATGATATGTTGCAAGCCGGTAACGTTCGTTGCTATACAGATGACAGCACTCGTGATGCTCTGTGCACCGGCCGTGCCAATATTTCTCGGGAAAACGTCTCCGGGTACAGGGAAAAACTTGTGTCTGAAGTAGAGTCTTTGCTGAACAAAGTCTCGGATTGGGGGCAACTAAATCTGGTCCAGTTTAACCCTCAGAAGACACAAATTTTTAGAAGAACCCCTTTGTCGTATCTCCTCAGTTTCAAGGCACACCAGCTCACTCAGCCAGTATCAGAATCCTCGGCATCAACATATCGAGTGACGTGCAGTTTCGTGGTCACTTGGAAGAGAAGGCCAATTTGGCCTCAAAAAAGCTTGGCGTGCACAGCAGAGCGGGACAGTATTTCATGCCGGCACACAGCCTGCAACTTTACAAGGCGCAGGTTTGGCCGCACATGGAATACTGTTCCCATCTCTGGGCTGGGGATTCCCAATGCCAGCTCCTTCCACTTGACCGCATTCAGCGTAGAGCGGCACGAATCGTCGACGACCAAGTGCTTTCCGATCGGCTCGATTCACTGGCGCTACGAAGAGATGTTGTATCTCTTTGCATTTTCTTTGACATATACCACGGGGAGTGCTCTGAGGAATTGTTCGGATTATTCCCATCCACCAAATTTCGTGAACGCACTACGTGGCAAACGTCCCGATAACATTCACACCATCTGGATGCTTGGTGGTCCACCACTGTACGTTTCAGAAGGAGTTTTCTACCGCGTACAAACTCTCTGTGGAATAGTTTACCGCCGGCGATTTTTCCTAACCGATACGACCTAGGGACCTTCAAGAAGAGCTTACTACTTTCTATAGGGCCGGCAACGCACCTGCAATTCCCTTGATGTTGCGGTTGATCATGGGCGGCGGTAGTCACTTAACATCAGGTGAGCCGTAAGCTCATTTGCCCCCTCTTCTATAAAAAATAAAAATAAATAAAATTAAACCTAGGACGATATGGGTAGTGGATATTCTTATACCGCCTTTATACGGTCGTTGTACATCATTATTGTAACTCTACGACCACTTTTAACTTATTTTCAATTTCCCTTCCTTTTTGCACGATGAAATTCCTTCGCATACCAGTTAGATTAAAGACGGTTTATGTCGTATTCGCTTAGAAAGACCGAGTAGAAAATTAAAGTAAACAAAAACGAGTCAACCATTTAGTGTCGATGTAAGAATATCCACTGTCCCATAGTGTCCCGTGAGGGTCATAGGAGATGACGGAGGGAAACTGACACAGGAGATGCACAGCAGCATCTTCCTGATAACAACTCAACATTATTAAAACACACTTAAAACAAAAACAAAAACCATTGAAACCTTTATTCAGCAGTGGACTATTATAGGCTGCAATGGAACGGAAAACGAATACTTTTATTGACAATTTCAAATGGTGTTTTTAGTAAATTAAAATTATAACGACGGCATTCCCACTCACATCTCACCTTAGTTATACCGTTACCGTTACAGCCTATTAAAGTCCACTGCTGAACATAGGCGCACCCCTTAGATTGTCTCACAGGCATATTTGCCATTGTTGCCAAGCTTTATAATCGGGTTGGCAATCGCAGCTTTTTATTTAAGTGGTTATTAAGAAAACACTGCCGCCCTGATATCCTGATTTGTTTCCCGCTGTACTACTATAAGCAAAATAGTAGCCACAAAAATAAAATTAATAAATACACAACGTCTGTTTTATTGATGTCCACAATTATTTACAACAAAGTTTTTATTGGATCGTATCCATAAAGACAATATGCACAGCAGATGTATCATTGTTTCATTTTACACAAAAGAAAACTTACGCCTTACTTCATACATTTTTTTCATTCAAGTATTTACATGAGCTCCTATTCATGAATATATTATTTGTTACATTTGTTACTCTGTTGTTATGCTTAAAGCGTTATTATATAACAATTTAACAAATCTTGGTAAAGTGCATGATGCGAAAAGCTATTTTACATTTATTTTACCAACGATCACGGAATAAGGGTAAGTGAATTTTTAATTTAGATATACGATTACATAATATTGTCAATCAGTTCATATATAACCGTTAATATAAGTAAATTAATGAAAATAAAATGCGTTACCCTGTTAATATAGCGATTATCCCTTCTTCAAATTATGAAGGATATTCTTACGACTTTGTACAGATAATAAACTTTATCATATAAACATAGGTAATGCAAATATGTAGACTGCAAATAATTTTGTTTCGTATATATTTAATTTAACTAAAATAATTTATTTATTGATCATAAAAAATGTAATTTAAAAATCACGTTCTATTATGTGACATGCAATAACTTTATAAATACACAATATAATTTTTGAAAACAATTTAGCAACAATAGTAAAATGTATTACTAAGAACCTCAAAGATATAATTAAAATATTTTATGTATCACGTTTTATGTCTATTAAAAATAATCAACCATAGGCCAAAATTTGCATTTTTTTCCCTACTTTACCAACATAAAATCATATGAAATATAGAGGAGGATATTTATAATTTTATCTATAATTAATTACAATTTTCAAACCGAACATTTCAGTAACTAAAATATTTTAAAACGCAAACACTTTTTACGTTATTTTGTAATACACAAAAAGCCAATTTTCAAATTGTATTTCACTAAAGTTTTCTGCAATTTTTTTCAGTTTCAAGATGCGATTTAGGTCAATATGACTAGACGTATAGCTGTAACACTTGGAATATCACCCGGTGGATATATTTTCAGCCTGTTACCTGTAACAAAATATGTTTTATTTTTCTTTTGTGACGTTCACTTTAAACATACATTAGAGATATTTACAGAATACCAGCGTAAAAGAGCTGCTGTTCGAATGAGGTGTGTAGAAAACCGGAGGCCCTTTTTACTGCATTCGGGCATTTCATATTAGTTCCTAAGGTTAACAAGCACAGAAATCTTAATAGAGAGCCTTATTAATTAGATTTCTGTGGTAAAAATTCACCAATAATTTGAATTGTTATAGAAGATAAATGGAGATGTCTATGGGCTACGGTATCAATTTTACACCATTACGTGAACTGTGTGCTCGTTTGTGACCATTATTCTATATAAAAAAAGTCAATTCTATTATAATAAGTGGAATAATTATTGAGCGACAGTAGAATAGGTATGTTGCAGACCGCGACTTGAAAGCTCATGGGTTCGAACCACCATTTGACTACTGTCGCGAACACCTCCCAACCCAAGCATTATATGCTTGCCTGGTAATAATATTATTACAGAATTCGTTGTAGACAAAAATATATGGATTAGAGATTTTCAACTGTGCGTTAAGTAACCATGAACCGGGTTAGTACGACCCTCTTACTTATTTCTGCTGCCAAATAGCGGCACAGTAAAATTACACTCTCTGAGGTATTTAATCTTAGTGCTTAGAGTTGACCTTTGTTTGAAGTTGGCTGCAGGTGTCCATGGGCTGCAGCAGTACCTTCCCATCACTTACTATCGGGTGGTACAGTAGTCACGCATTAGCTTATAATCGTTCAAATAGCGTTAGGTGTCTGTGTTGTAGCAGTCATTTATTATAGGTTCTCTGCTTATTGTTGTGACAAAAATAGATGTAAAAGCGATTAACAGTATTTGCATTTAATTTATAACAAACAGTACAAAAACTCATATAGTTTTGAAGAATTTCGATAGATAGATAACTCTTTTCTGTACACCAAAACAATGGGCGGTCTTATCGCTAAAAGCCATTTCTTCTAGACCTTCGGATGGACAAGATCGCAAAACGCAAAAAATTGTGTGCGACTCTAAAAATAAGAGTGATTTAGTGCAGTATAATATCTATTATTACCTTAAAATGCTTCCTATAATGTTTTCATTTGACTGCCAGTAACGCCAGAGCTAAAGCTGGTAGCAAAACCAATGCTGTAACTGTGCATGTACTTGTTCCTGAAAATAAAACAAATTATGTAAAAATAGTTTAACATCAACACAGAATAATCATAAGTGCTGGTTTAACTCGTTAGTTCTCAAACTTTTCTAAGCTACAGTAACCTACAAGTTAACTGTAAAGGTTACAATACTTACGTCATTACTTACGTGGTAGAGCCACGCCTCAGTTTTAATGTAAATGTACCACGAATGGGTTTGATCTGGGAAGCACTACGCACTTTCACATTATTTTTACACTAGTCTACTTCACAGTAGACTAGTGTAAAAGGGCAGAATAATGCTGCTGTGTTTCCCTGGGTTACTTTAGAGAACAATAGATTTATTTATTTTTTAATAAAAAAAGAGGTATTCTATCTATGTCCTCTCTTGGTGACAACACATTTGAATTTTGATTCTTAATCGATGTAGCAGGACCATCTGGTGAACTGTGTGATTGTTTGTAACCTTTATTTCATTAAAAAAGTGTTGGAGAATCTCAATTGTCTTAATACCTCCTTCAGATAACAATTAATATACCTACTTATACTCTATATATTATAGACTTAATTTGATATAAAAAATAAACATAAAAAAATGTGGTGATGAAAACATAAAAAGTAACAGCGAACACGTTTATAGATAAATTTTTACTACTGGGTCTCAGTCTTTCTAATTTCTTGCCAGAAATTGTTCATTCCTGGTGGTATAACTGTTTTCCTTCCTAAGATTCCTCTCCTTTCTGCCGCTAAACAGCATTGCGTACAGTACATAATAACGTGCAGGGTGTAGCGGGCCGATATACACGCTATTAAGCATTCTGTGTTAGTATAATAGCGTACCGCATCTGTAAGCTTCTTTCCGTTGCATGTGTCTATTGGCAGCAATAACCATTTACCGTCAGATGGA
Source organism: Parnassius apollo (assembly GCA_907164705.1). Taxonomy (NCBI): domain Eukaryota; kingdom Metazoa; phylum Arthropoda; class Insecta; order Lepidoptera; family Papilionidae; genus Parnassius; species Parnassius apollo. The sequence goes on from CAJQZP010001513.1 coordinate 68,672, forward strand.
TTGTAAAACCATTTGTCACTTCAATGTTGTAATAAAAAAGTAAAATTTTATTAAATTATACAAAACCCATTGCTCTGTTCTGGTGTGAATGCTCTGCTTAAAAAACCAGCATGGCTGCAAGCTGCAAGGCATTTTATCTTAGTCCTCGTGGGTAACAAACCATCTGTGGTCTTTTTTGCTTAGAGTAATTGCAGGTGTCAATGAGATGACGAAGCCACTTAAAATAAAATGGACTGTTAACTCGTGTGTTGCTCCCCCCATAGATTGCCTCAAGCGGGGGGGGGGGGGGATATTTATCATAGATAACACACTTTGCAGGCGGGTTATCAACCGCAGTTTTTATTATTTACTGTTTACCGGGAAGATACTGCTGCCCATCTCCTGTTTTATTTCTCTTTGACACCCTCGGGGTGATATGGGCTAGTGGATTCACATGCGCCTGCATTAATGTAAATAATTTATATATTAAACTTGTGAGAGGTGTAGTGGGCTAGTTAGTTACTAACAATATGAAGTAAAATAAAATCAATAATGTATGAAATAAAAACAATTTAGAAATCAATCTATCTAGGCATCGCAAGCGTTTCCTTTTATATATAATAAAAGGTGCTAAACACTCGGCACAACGACCAGTACCGCCCTTGACATCAAAAGACATAAATGATTTACTACTAGATGAAAATAAAGAAATGTAAGTGAAAAAAAAAAACCGGATAGTTAAAGGACCTGCATAGTTTATAAAGTCCCTTTTGTATTTATAAGTTGAAAATTTGATTCTACCACAATAACACTAAAATTCTTACTTCCGATACGTTTTTGAGTAACTTGCTGGAATGTTAGCAAGTTTATTATTTTACATGTGAAAGTATCAATCAACACAATCATTTTAAAAAAGTGAAAGATAACTACTAAAAAAAAGATATGAATTTTTGAAGCACCATCGACTGAAAATACTAAAAAATACAAAAAAAAATGTAATTTGAAAACTACAAACATTCGAATAACATACATGGAGTGTTTTCGGATATTTACCCCTGGCCGTGAAGAATTAAATTTTTTATTTTGGATTGTTTGGACCATTCTGTATAACCCGCCGAGCCAGTAATTTTGTGTTACCTGCCATAAGAACCAACTATGGTAAAAATAAAATAGCATTTGGCAAGCACAGTTATAAAATCAACTTGCAAAACATGTGAAAAAAGCAACTTCGATCAATATTTTTTTTTTTCAATATTATTTGGGTATATTTATATTGACGAAACTATGCATTAAAATTAACTTTGATCACCATCTTAGAGTTAGAAAGGAATACAATGAACTCGTTTCTTGGTTGACGATCGACCGACGTATTTTTTACTACCCGAACGCACTTAAATTATAAATATTATCATAATTTTAATATAGATATTACTGTTATCATGTGACAATTGTCTTAATTAAAAATAAAGTTCTTTAAACCGAAGTAGGTCAGTTGGTGACCGACCATGAGCATTGGTACCAGTTACCTTTTATGTGGACTATAAGTTCAAACCACATAAGTTTTGGCAGGGTTAGGTCTCACTGAAGAACGTTCGGCGCGGCGGAATGCTCATCATAAAAGGTCATGCTCACGCACGCACACACACGCGCACGCTCTTACATTAAAGGTTTATGATTATACATACATAATATTTCTCACCTTCAGAGCCAATAACTGCAGCGAGTTGCATGTCAGCCGCTGTCGGCATTTCAGGTGTTGTGCTCATGGGCCCTAATGAGAAAAACACATGTTTATAAAATAAATATATTGTAAAGTATAATGTTGGTTTTCCTGTATTGAATTCCTTTTTTTTGTGATTTTATAAACAATATATATAATGTTCATATCAACGACGTTCATATCATTGACGTAGCTCTCAGACTAAGCGTTCACCAAAAATATCACGATTCGATCCTGGCCAGCACCAAAAAAATGGTAATTTCAATAATTTTTTTTATTATCATAATTTTTTTAAAGAGCTCTTTGCCACGTGCTTGGCGATGAAGGATAACATTATACGGAAGGACAAACTGAAATGATCGGGAATAGAATATTTCGGATTGAGTTACAATAAAACCTTTTTTTAGAATTTGAATACTGGCCTCTTAGAATCTTAACGAAAGTCAAACAATTAAAAAAAATGTCTAAAAACAAAAACTATGTTGGTGTAAAGTTTAGACGTCATTAACAGAAATGGGGCTCACGCGTGAACATTTCCGTGTCATAATTTATCACAATTTTCGTCGCGGCTTATCTCAAGATAAATGTCTCAGCGAACTTGTTTCGATTTATGATGTTGAAGCACCGAGTCAATCGACAATATATCGCTGGTATGCAGAGTTCCGACGCGGTCGTATGTCGCTCAGCACTGTTTTTTCTGCAGGTCGACCAAGAACAGCGTGACCGCCTAAAAACTTCGCAAACTATTGTGTTAGATGACCGTCATGTGACATACGAGCAGATTCGGGCTGTTATCAGTATTGGAATGACTGCAATTTAGTCGATATTACATAATGAACTGTGTTTAAAAGCTAGTTTCCCTCTGGGTTCCCCACAATTCGTCCGAAGAGCAAAAAGGCGGCTCGTGTAGATTGCTGCTGGAATACTCAGCAACGCTTCAACGGAGGGAAGTCAAATGCCGTTCATAATATGGTCTTGAAGGAAAACATCAGCCAGCAGTTTGGGTCTTCGAAGACGAGGTCAAACCAACGAAAGTGGTTCGCTCCCGCAGCGTGGCAAAGAAAATGGTCGCTACGTTTGTCTCGAAAAAGGAGCATGTTGCTACAATTCCTTTACAGGAACGCAGAACGGTTACTGCTGAGTGGTATATCATGATTTGTTTGCCAGAAATGATTTTCCCGAAATCCGAAAAAATTGCCCGAAACGTGGCATCGTCTCACATCATGATAATGCGAGCTCCCATGCGGCTCGGAAGACAAATGATTTTTTGGAGCAGGAAAACGTTGAGCTGATGAGCCATCCTCCGTACAGTCCTCACCTGAGCCCAAATAATTTCTTTACATTCCCTAGAATGAAACATGTATTGCGCGGGCAACGGTTCGAAGACCCCGAAGCAGCTGTGGAAGCGTACAAATCAGCCATTTTGTCAACATCAACTTCAGACTGGAATTACTGTTTTAATGAATGGTTTGCACGAATGGAAGAGTGCATTAAGTTGAACGGAGAATACTTGAAAAACAATAAAATACAATTTAGCTGTACCGTGCATGTGGTTTTTCTTATTCACTAAGTCGGTATTCACTTCAGTGTGCCCCTCCGTATAAATAAATTTCCGTGTCTTAAAAAAACAATATTTTTTTAAATTTATTTAAAGAAAAAATACAGTAAATAACAATATAAACATCACAAAAACCCTTACGGGTTTGTCTGGATGTTGAGACACTTTTGAGGTATCTGTTGACATTAGTTTATATACATTAGTATTTAATAAGAACATCAAATATAACATTAACAGTATGAAGTATGGGTACCTACATTGTTTACATAAAAGTGGACAAAAAGGAACCGGTTATAGATAAGCAGCTCGGCGCGGCTGGCGGCCGGCCAGCTTATTCTACTTGAATGTGTTATAGAGGATGTTTTGATTATCAATATGATATTACGTTAGGTTCGATTTTATTAAAATTAGACTACTTGTTATTAAAGTAAAGAATTAAAGTATTGCTTATATTTATTTTTATAGTGTTTGTCCGTTATTCCCAATTGGATTTTAGTAGGTATATCATTAACGAGGGTTGGTATTAAATACGCGTTCGTTCGTTTTCCGTAATAATTTCTAACTCTTGGTAATTCTAATTTTGATTGAGTTACTTTCCGTGTCGTTGTTTTATGATTCACTTTTATTTGTATTTCTTTGTTGGTAAATTGTTCCATTAATAGCCACATTATTATTTTAATATGAACAGGAAAGATTTCACAATATTTAAATGAAGGCTAATACATCGTCTCCGAAGCAGATTGATTTTTTAATTTTATCAGGTATCCGTATTTGTAGGCTGTATATTTTGTCCAAATAAATTGTGTACAGTTCGACAACGGGCGTCAAGGTGGACCATAGCTCCATAATCCTATCTGAAATAGGAGCAATAAGACGTATAAAGTCAGTGAAAACATTCAGTATCATTACATTTTCTGTAATTTGGAAAAGATGAAATAACTAACATATATATATATAAGTTTCTACAAAGCATATATTATCACCTATTTTAGTTAAATTTTAATTGTAACTGTGAATAACTTCATTAAATTCTATTTGAAACATGACTTAAGGAGAAATCTTTTTTAATATTTTAGTACCTATACATTTGCAATTATAACAGCTGTTTTTATAATTAACACGCTTCATAAATTTCCAGTCTCATGAATCGTAAGAGGATACTTACAAAGGACTATTTTAATTTTTTGCGTCTAATAAAACGTTATCAGTATTATGAATCCTCTGAAATTAAGGATCAGCGCGAATTATTTTTAGTTGAAATCACGACTTGCCTTCCTGTTAACTTGTCATTAAGACTAGATGCGGACGCTTTGAAAAAGTGTTTGTGTTTTCCCTTACCCACTAATTTTCTATTAGAGAATTTTTCCCGCATAAAATGAAATTAACGGCGCATAAAATTATTCACGGCAAATGCTGCATTAAATAATTAATCTCTCCTACAATTTAGATAGCTTATTGTACACGAACCTTCGACTTATAAAGCGGTCAAATGGCTTGTTTTAAATAGATAATAGCTTTCTGTTCATGTCGTTGCATTTTGTCCAGCCAGTGCCCTAAAAATTCCATGTCATATTAAAGAACACACGATAATGTTAGCAAGGCCTCCGAGGCTGTTTGCTTTATAAAATCGTATTTAATTAAATTTATCTCAAGCTTTAAAGAAGCGAAAAAAATTATATTTATTTATGTATTCAAAATAGTTAAATTTAAAGGATAATTTTATATAATTAGTGTTGTAATACTAGACAAATAGTTATAACCAAATATTTGTATTACATTTCCTCAAGTAGTACGTATCATAAGCACGTGGAGTGGTTAAACATTTAATAATTATAAATTTAATATTATTAATTGTCTAATAAAAATTTCTAATATATTGTTTACGGTTGTAATGTTTAACTACTCATATATTTAACATATATGCTTAAGTCAAAAAAAGTTGCTAATTATTACAGTAAATATATAATATCAATAAAGGCTTATTAAATGAGCAACAACGTAGCAAAAAAGCGAACATTTTCAAAAAATAAATAAATACATTCACTACAGAATATTATTTTATTCCTCTCTATACATTGACGTGACGGCTCTATAACACGTGCTACTATAGTCTACATATGTATTTATAAAAGCTTAGTTAATTTTTGTGTTCAATTTATTCTTTTAAAACCTCAGTGATGCTAAAAAATTACGTTAAGTCTTTAAGTTTTAAAATATCATCAAACTAAATATGGGGTAGTGTGTCAGTTGCTGAGCTAACGATTTCAAAAATAAAGATTTGAATTTTTTTATATGATCATTTAGCAGACCTACCTTATTTTTTTACAGAGACAAATATAAGACATTATTAAATTATTTGATTTACAGAAACAAGATGCTTCTTCTACTTATTATAACTTTTCTTTATTTATTATTTTGTACATTAGTTTTGTTTTGTATTCGACACATCATATGTACAAATATATTTTTATTTAATATTTTTTTCACTTATAAATTTTAAATTACGTTTGATTACACGTTTTTATAAACGATTATATGAAGGATTTGACGAAACGGGGTACTAACTGAAAACACGTGTTTAAAAACGCGATAAACTGCTGAGTTGTGAATATTTTAATGACACGAGTCGGGTTAGAGCTATTATTTTATATGTCCAGTCATGTATTCATTTGTTATTTTTTATCTCTTTATCTTTGTGATGAATTTATAAATAAACTTTTTTATTTCTATACGGTTGGTATTGTTGATCGAAGCTATTCGGTTTGTAATTCTACGATTAGTACTTCTGCCAGTATCCAAAATTCTTTACAATATAATTTATAGAATCAGGTGTTACTTTGCGGAAATCCAATAAATTGAATTTGTTAGAACTTAATTTACTTATTTCCGCATCATCAGTAATCCCAGCACCATCATTACTCAGCAACACCATCCCCAGAACAATAACTCGCAACAACATCACACTAGGACATTCGCGGATGAAGTAGACTCTGCGGTGGCTGAACGCTAAGAACTTCTTTACAATATGTTGATGTTGCACATTGCAAAGTTTTTGGGAAGGTTTAACGAAAATAATAATATCCGCCAGACCGAGTTCCGGTCACGGCGTTCCTGACTCAACGGAGACTAGCCATTGGCGCAGGACAGGATTATAGCGCCTAAGTGTATGCGCAAGCAAGCACAGGTGCACTCTCTACTCCCTCTCTCCCATTAACTCGATGGGACGGTAAATCGACACGACCAGAGAGACGTCAGGCGCAGGACCAACGGCTTTACGTGCTTTCCGAGGCACGAGGGTGAGCCACCCCCAACTTCCTGAACCCGGGCACCTACTGAGAATTTCTTGACGGAAACACTCAAAAATTAATTTTTTGGCTCGACCCTGGATTCGAGCCCAGGACCTCATGATCAGCAATCGAACTACTACAACCACTAGATCATCAAAGCAGTACACGAAAGTAGACAGTCGATGACGGTAGTATATCAAGGCGCGGACTCAATTGATTCATCATCTTTTTTTTTATTTGTAAATTTTCTGCTAGATAAAGACTTCTCCCGTTGTAAGGAGGATTTGCCTTAATCATAAGACTTTTCTAGCATTTCTCGTAGTTGTCTCTTACACCGGCAACGGTGCGGATATGGAGTGATCTGTTACGGCGTGGACTTCTCGGCGAATTAATAGTTTCATGTAATAGATCCCATTTCAGATACTACCACTTTTAAGAATAAAAATCTACTTCAAGCCCGTATAAAAATCATAAGACAAGAGCAAAACTCTGCTTGCGATTAAGCTCCCATCAAAACTTCTAACTATTTAATATGCTATACTAATTTTTTTATGGTAGGATTATACGAAAAAATAATAAAAGGCAAGGCAAGGCTTACCCGGATAGTAAATTGCTTCTTTCGTTACAGCGTATTTTGCTAAAGGTATTCGGAGAGTGCAAATAAACTCCGCAGGTGAAGGAAGGTTAGCGTCGAGCAACGTGACCGAAGCTACCGCGGAGTATCTGCCGTTCACCAGTTTCAATTCATGAGAAACTCCATCCAGCCTCCTTTCAATAAAAAATATAGTTTTTTAATATGAATATAATATGTAGCATTATGTAAAGTGTGACAGTGCGATGACTATTTTTACTCTCAGTATGAACTGCCCACTGGTAAACAATTTTGAATAGAAAAAACTACAAAACTTAATCAATTTTACTGAAAACTTAATTATTTGTTTAAATGAAAAATTCACACACACACACACACACACGCATGCACACAGATAGATATCCTCAAGTACGGGAATATTTAGATTTCAATTTTAATTAATTCGGATCTATTACAACATACATCCAATTGCAAATTTAAATTTAAATTAAAACTCCCGAAATCGATACACACTGTGTTCTCACAGTGTAAATTCATAAATCATAAATCTTTATTTGCAAGAATCACGGTATAAGAAGATGTTAAAATTTATACAGTGTAGTCGAGTTTAACTAACAATATAATATATAATGCAAATTATAATGTTTAACAGTTTACGTGACAATGTTAAGACTATTTAAAAAAATCTAAGTCATAAAATTATTAAGTTTTAACTAATTATACAAATGTTTCTTGTATCTATAATCATTCGCTTAACTATTCAAATTATTTAGGTTATTCATTATATATTTTTACACGCATAGTTAGGTATTTTTGTTATATTTACCGAGCCTAGGAATGAAATCTAAGACAAATTGTCCGGGTCACGTCAATTTAGGGATAAAAATAATGACTTATAAAAAAATTAACTAATTAAATTTCAGGGCATTTCTATTTTTTCCACTTGTATTTAATACTTGAATCCGCATCTGCATCTATACAGTGGCTACGTTCGTATTCAATGTAATAAAGTAAGTAACATCACGCACGAGTGTAACGATGTAGGCCGATTGTTGGCAATAAGGTGCAACCGGCTAGTAAGCCAATTTATGTGTAGAGCACACGTCTTTGATTTTATACAACCTCGACACGTTAGAAGTAATTAGTTCCATACGTTTAAATTACAATTATAATTGTGATTGTAATTTCGTTACTTTTTTGATAAAAATACTTTTCGAAACTTTATATATTTTTGAAAGAGTAATTATTTGCCTGTCTCTACTAGAAATAATTTATTGGTTTAAGAGCAACCTAAATGATTTGTTAACTCCCAAAACAGCGTTAATAGTGTACATATTTACAAATACTTAAAGAATAATAATATACTTTTTGGCCAAGATGGTGTTGTTATTTTCAAACTACACTACAAAATAATATAAAAGTTAGTAACGTACCTCTCAGGTGTGGCTAGCGTGAGGTTTGGTGCAGGAAACAACACATATGACGTTCACAGTATCATCGTCAGTCTTGTTCTGGATCAGGCGGAAGTTCGTCTCCGGTACTGAAACATGACACTTCTAAGGATATTTTCTAACATGCAGGTAAAGTTTAATGAATTGTATAAAACAGGCGCGTGCTAAGATGGCGAACTTCTTTCGCGTAATATTAAGTTTCACAAAGCATTTTTTATTCATTTTATACTCGCTCTTATTATGATATAATTATTTTTGTCGTTTACAGTTTCTGTTCACGTTTATCACATAAACTGACTTTTTAATACCACTGCTAGACATTTTTCATTTCAAGAACGCACCAGCTCACGATTAAACATAATAGTTTTCATACACAGGCCACCTGATGGTAAGTGGATGCTAGCAACTAAGATAGGATGCCACGTATCCAGTAAGAAGAGTGTCGGGTTCTCTACACTCACCATACGAAACACAGCAACATTTTACGCTAGTGTACTGTGAGAGCGTGATCCCTTCCTGATCGTGCCAACTCATCTGTGCTTCAAGTACAATATAGATGCAGCGTGGCCCTACCACGTATAAATAAGACTAGTGCCTTGTGGTGGCGTCGTACTATGGTGAATCACTATCCCATATAATCTCATGTGCGTCGTACAAGGCAACAGATGGACACAGAAACAGAAGATCAGCAACGGTATCTATCAAATGAGAAGTGAAAATAATAAAAAAACCGCGTCCCTGAGGTGCCCGCACTCGAATCCCGGGCGGAATAAGTGTTTGTATTGCTTACAAATAATTGTTTGGTTAATAAAGTATGTTTGTATGTCCTTGTGCAATTTATGTATGTAAACTGCCTCCGTGACACAGGAAAAGTCCTAGTACAACGTTACGGAGGTAACGTTTAAAAAATCACTCTGCTAAACTAAATATTTAGAATTAGGTCAGCATAACAACAAGTGGAACCACACAATGGAATCAGAGAAAACACGTACACGAACTATTTAAATAGCTTGTTCAGGTTGTTTAGTTTAGCTTACCTATGCTTACATGTGGTGAACACACAAAACATAAGAAGTTAATTTCGAATATTCCAGGCTTATGTGTTATCATCAATATACATATAACTAAAGTGCCATATCCTAGATCCTCAAGTACAACTCAACAACTCTTTACGTAATAAATATGTTGAGCATTTCAATTGATTATTATTTATTATTATATATATAGCATTCATTTTAGATTGTTAGTTTAATCAAGGCAGGTTTAGTTGATATATGCTATATTACGATTGTATATTAATTGAGAACAATTGGTTTGTTGTTTATTGCAGCCTGAATTTTTTTTTCTATAGGATAGGGTGACAAACGAGCACACAGTCCACCTGATGGTAAGTGGTTGCTGTGGCCCATAGACATATACATCTATCCTCGATTACGAATCAAAATGCAGATGCGTTGTCACACGTGAGGACTAAGATGGAATGCCTCGTTTCCAGTTAAAAGGGTCTCCGGTTCTCTACACTCACCATACGAAACACAGCAGCATTAAGCTACTATTTGACGCTGGTATTCTGTGAGAGCGTGGTCCTTCCCCAGTCGAGCCGACCTAATCGTGCTACAACTATACTACTAATATAACTGCAGCATAGCTCTACCACGTATAAATCTCCAATCCAATAAAGTCCTTAATATTAAACCGGACCGCTTTAACGACATAAATAGGTAAAAGGGTTCAGATATACTTCTAGGCAGAAAAACAATCGTTTCTAGACATAAATAACCTTGATATTTTGTTAAGAGTCGTAAGGAATTTGTAGAATATATAATTCAGATTATGCAAATTATATACTGTGAAAACTGCTCATAATGTATAAATGTACAAAATATAGTGTTTTTTTTATAAATGTAATCAGTGATCACTAATTCAATACCGTCCCCTTTAAACGATCATTTTCGTACTTTCTTCGATCTTTCTTTTCTTTTTCTTTCGTCTTTTGATACTAACAGGCTAATTGACAACTAGTCCAGTCATGATAGGGGTCAGTCATGATCAGGTTGACCTCGGAAAATCGACATACCCAGTATATTACCACATAAAAACTTGTATTTTGGCATCTTAAAACAGTTCTCACAATTCACATATAATTGGATGGTCGCAAGTTTTAAAGTTTTAAAGTATATTTTTTGCAAATATCTCGTTTTTTATGGGTTTTACGCTATTTGTATTTATTATCAATATTGTAGAAAATTAAATTCTCTACAACTTTTTTATTTAACATTTTTTTATACCTTGAACTGTTTTCGAGATAGAGGGCCTAGAGCGCGCGGAATTATCTGAGGTCAACTGGTAGTCTCGATCAAAAACTCGTAATATTAAGGTTATAATTTATGGTTAAACATATAATCATAATTTTTCATTAACTTTTAGATTAAATTCATTTTTTTGGTTATATACTGGTAATATACTGGGTATGTCGATTTTCCGAGATATTCACCTAATTTGGCCTAAATGACTGGACTAAACTGCAAGGAAACCCGCTTCCGTTCACATCAGAAACCACTTTAATGTTCCTCTTCAGATAGTTTGGTGGTATTTGCGGAAGATTTTTCCGTTTCGGAGTAATAATTACATACGTATGTTTTCAGAAACAGAAACAGAAACAGAAACTTTGTATTATATAAATTATGAACAATACTTATTGAAAGTCACTTTTTTCATTTACCACTGATTCGCAAAAAATCCTCTGTCCTGGGAAGAATCAGCAAGAAACCCAGCGGGACTTTTTTTTGAAATAATAGCTTACAATCATGTTTACAATTAACAACACAAGACAAATTAGAAATAGCTTGATAGCGATCACCCTTCCCAGGGGTTATTATCATCCATAAATTCCTTAATATTATAATAACCCTTTTTATACAAACTTAGTTTAATAAAATTTTTGAATTTGCGTATGAAAAATGTTGTATATTTTCTGGGATTTTGTTGTAAAAGCGAATACATGAATAAATTACTGACTCGGTGGAGTCAAGTAACTGGTACTACGAGTTTGTGTCTGTTCCTAGTATTTACAGAATGAATATCACTTATTATTGCAAAACTACGTTTATTCTTGTGTACGTACATTACATTTACATAAATGTATTGAGGGCAGAGTTAATATATCAATTTCCTTAAATTTTTGTATCAGTGACTCTTTTGGTTTTAAATTATATAATGCTCTAATGGGCTCTTTGTAAAATAAATATAATTTCAGTGTCAGTCGCGTGTCCCCATAGCAAAATACCTATCGATTAACTATCGAATAATTTTTGTTATATATTATATTTTTATACGCGATAGGGCCACCCTGCAGCTATATAAAGGTTGTAGCACAATTGGTTCGACTGGGAAGCACCACGCTCTCACAGAACACAGGCGTAAAATAGCAGCTTAATACTACTGTGTTTCGCAAAATGAGTGTACAGATCTGGAGATATTTTTACTGGAAACGAGGCACTCCATCTAAGACCATCGAAGAAGAAGGGATGACAACGCATATGCGTTTTGATTCTTAATCGAGGATAAATGAAGATGTCTATGGGCCACAGCATCCATTTACCATCAGGTGGAAAGTGTACTCGCTTGTCCCTCTTATTTTATACAAAAAAATGTGATTTATCTCATGAATAGCAATCCAACCAATTTATTGATCTTCTGTAAGGTAAAACAAAAATATTACATAAGCAAACGTTAGAACAGCATAAACTATTTCTAGTTTATGTAAAGCAAAATCCTCATGTTCAAATATGAGGTGTCAGTTTATGTACGAGCTTATGTTTTCCTGGTTATTGTTGGTGTAGTTTGTAAAGGAAAAACCTCATGTTCAAATATCAAGTGTCAGTTGATGTCCGAGCTTATGTTTTCCTGGTTATTGTTGGTGTAGTTTGTAAAGCAAAAACTTCGTGTTCAAATATCAAGTGTCAGTTTATATCCAAGCTTATGTTTTCCTGGTTATTGTTGGTGTAGTTTGTAAAGCAAAACATCATGTTCAAATATCAAGTGTCAATTGATGTCCGAGCTTATGTTTTCCTGGTTTTGTTCGTGTAGTTTGTAAAGTAAAAACTTCATGTTCAAATATCAAGTGTCAGTTGATGTCCGAGCTTATGTTTTCCTGGTTATTGTTGGTGTAGTTTGTAAAGCAAAAACTTCATGTTCAAATATCAAGTGTCAGTTGATGTCCGAGCTTATGTTTTCCTGGTTATTGTTGGTGTAGTTTGTAAAGCAAAGACTTCATGTTCAAATATCAAGTGTCAGTTGATGTGCAAGCTTATGTTTTCCTGGTTGTTGTTGGTGTAGTTTATAAAGCAAAAATTTCATGTTCAAATATCAAGTGTCAGTTTATGTCCGAGCTTATGTTTTCCTGGTTATTGTTGGTGTAGTTTGTAAAACAAAAACCTCACGTTCAAACATCAAGTGTCAGTTTATGTTCAAGCTTATGTTTTCCTGGTTATTGTTGGTGTAGTTTGTAAAGGAAAAACCTCATGTTCAAATATCAAGTGTCAGTTGATGTCCGAGCTTATGTTTTCCTGGTTATTGTTGGTGTAGTTTGTTTTAAACTCGTCTTATTTTGTATGTAATTCCATATATTGCATGAGCAAGCGTTAGAACAGCATAAACTATTTCTAATTTATGTAAAGCAAAAACGTCATGTTCAAATATCAAGTATCAGTTGATGTCCGAGCTTATGTTTTCCTGGTTATTGTTGGTGTAGTTTGTAAAGCAAAAACCTCATGTTCAAATATCAAGTGTCAGTTTATGTCCGAGCTTATGTTTTCCTGGTTATTGTTGGTGTAGTTTGTAAAGCAAAAACCTCATGTTCAAATATCAAGTGTCAGTTTATATCCGATCTTATGTTTTCCTGGTTATTGTTCGTGTAGTTTGTTTTAAGTGCGTCTTATTTTGTTTGTAATTCCATATGCATAAGCAAACGTTAGAACAGCATAAACTATTTCTAGTTTATTCAAATTCAAAATTCAAAATTCTTTATTCAGTATCTTAAATTTAAATACATTAACTAGGCTGGGGTCTCCTTTTAAGTATATCAATACCTGTGTTAGAGGACCCCGCTCTTCCATAACAATTTTAGATACATATAAAATTGCGCATATGTAAAGATTAAACCGAGTGCGTGCGGTCGCGCGCATGCGCGCGCTCTCGTGTGTGTGTGTGTGTGTGTGTGTGTGTGTGTGTAAGTGTGTGTGTGTGTGTGTGTGTGCGTGCGTGCGTGCGTGCGTGTGTTGTGGAAAGTATTTATGCTATGGTGTAATTTTTCTATTTATTTTAATAAATTTTCAGTTTCTTCATACTCTATCGTCTTTAACCACGCTGTAAGTTGTTTTTTCACATTATGCTTGGTCGTTGCATATATGTTAAGTTTTTTATTAGTATTGTTATAGAGATGAGCAGACTGACTTCTAAATTGCCTCCTAGCGAATTTCGTTTTCATGGGTACTACTGGTGCCACAGCATGTCCTCTTCTTCTATCGCAAATTTTGGGGTTATATATCAGCGTCCTGTGCAATCTTAATACAGAGTTAAGGATATACAGCTTCCTGACCGAAAGGTGGTCACATAGGGTGTATAGCTCTTTAGTAGGGAATCTGTAGGGCTTAAAGTGCATCACTTTAAATAATAATCTCTGTACTCTTTCTAGTTCCAAGAACTTCATTTTAGTGGCCCCACCCCAAACTGGGATACAGTATGTCAAAATAGATTGAGCTAATGAAACATATATTTGACCCAGTAAGGTCTTATCTGTTATATGTCTAAGAGTTTTAAAAATCCATATAAGTTTCCGCATCCTAGTCATCATCAGTTCAAGATGTGCATGCCAGGATAGACGCTGGTCAATTATTACTCCTAAATATTTTGTTTTGTCTACTTTTGATATTTTGTTACAAGTACAATCAGGGTTGGAAAATTCAGAACATGTGTGTATTTTGATTTCAAAATTTGTTTCCGGTTGTGAATTATTATAATTTGAGAAAGTTATGTAATTAGTTTTGGTGGTATTGAGAGTTAAGAGATTATTATTTAACCAACTGCTTATCTCGGTAAGACCTCTTTCTGTTACTGAACGTACATCATCCCAAGTCCGCCCCGTAAAGACAACAGCTGTGTCATCCGCGTAAGAAAATATCTGTCCACTTCTGATTTTCATACAACATAGATTGTTAATATATATTAAGAATAGGGTTGGACCAAGCACGCTACCCTGGGGAACGCCAAAAGTTACGTCACAGTGCTCACTCACATAGGGCCCAATTTTCACGCATTGTTCACGTCCAGTGAGATAATCAACAAAGAGTTTTAAAGGGATTCCTCTTATACCTATGTTTTCGAGCCTTCGTACTAAAGTAGGTACCGACACGGTATCGAAGGCTTTTTTCAAGTCTAAAAATACAGTTAAGCATTTGTTACCTTTATCCACATTGTCCACGATAAGAGAAGTCAATTTTATTACGGCATCTTCGGTAGAAATCCCTTTTCTAAATCCGAATTGATGGTCAGAAAGCAGCTTGTATGTATTCAAGTAAGATATTAGCCGATTATTTAAGAGTTTTTCTAGGATTTTTGAGATGACTGGCAAAACAGAAATAGGTCTATAGTTTGATGTATCTTCCATGTCACCAGACTTATATACTGGTGTAATAATTGCTCGCTTTAGGGCAGTTGGGAAAATGCCCTGACTAAAGCAAATATTTGCCAAATGAGCTATCACAGGAGCTACATGTTCCTTAGCGAGTTTTAAGAATCTTGTTGGTATGTCATTGCGGTACTCTCAGATTTAAGATTCGTCAGTAAAGCACCTATCTCTTTTGAATCGGTTTCTAAAAGTACGAATGATGAGGCTTGAGAGATAAGTGGTACACTAACATTATGCAGTTGTGAGTACTTTAAAGTGATGTTTTCAGCGAGCGTTCTACCAATATTTGCAAAATAGTGGTTCACGTGATTGGTCGATTCTTGAGGAGATGATTTTATCTCCAAAAGTTTATTTTGCGTTTTATTTTTATTTCGCTGTGTTAAATTGCTAATGGTTTTCCATAGTACTTTAGGATCTCTTTTACACTTAGAAAGCTGTTCTCTCTCATATTTACGTTTAAGTTTTTTTATTAAGTTATTACAAAAATTGCGATATCTTCTATATGTTATTTTTAAAACTTCGTTTTCTGGATCCTTTCGTAACTTTTTTTGCATGTCATTTCTATTTCGGATACACCGCAATATACCTAACGTCATCCACGGTTTAATTAGGCGATTTTTACATGGTATTATTTCTCTTACAGTATTCATTACCAGACAATTTTTAATGGTACTTATTAGCAGTTCAATTAAAGTAGTTGGGTTGTTAATCGATATTAACTTGTCTATTTTGCTGTTTACTAAGCTAAACAAGGCATTATCATAGTTTATTTTTGTTTTAATTGTAGGGCATTTATTTGATTTAATTACATTAGACAGCCTCAAGAATATCATACAGTGATCTGTAATAGTAAAGTTCAAAACAAAAATAGATGCCGTGTGACAATCCTTATCTATATTCAAAATAAAATGATCTAAGCAGTTCTTATTTCTTGTAGGCAAGTAATGGCCTGGTAACAGACCATAACTCGCTAACATATTAAGATAATTGTGTCTATTTGTGCGCTCATATGTTTGCTCTATATCTTTGATGATGATATTAATATTTAGTTTATGTAAAGCAAAAACTTCATTATCAAATATCAAGTGTCAGTTGATGTCTGAGCTAATGTTTTCCTGCTTATTGTTCGTGTAGTTTGTAAAGCAAAAACTTCATGTTCAAATATCAAGTGTCAGTTGATGTCCGAGCTTATGTTTTCCTGGTTATTGTTGGTGCAGTTTGTTTTAAAGTGCGTCTTATTTTGTTTGTAATTCCATATATTGCAATTGAAATTGCAAATAAAACAAAGCGTTTTGCGATTTTTAATACTCTTTAGATTCCAACCAAGTATCGTTCGTAATACCGCCATTTGCTGTCACTATAAACGATAAAAAACTTACTTTATTAATAGTTTATCTTTAATTTTGTCCTTAAGCATAGAAATGAAAGGTTCCGCAGTACCTTCTAAAATCCTGACAAGTCGATGTTTTTTTTTTGAATCCCACATACCAAAATAATGCGATCCGAATCTGTATATTTTTATTATTCTATCAGGTTAATTCATTAATCAGAATTTCAGGGCTCCGTGATGCAGTTGCTTAGCAATGAGTAAAAAGAGTTCCAGTCTGCAATTTTGACTTTGTGAAATTGTTAATGTGTAAATTGCTTCCACAATATAGAAGAAAATCCCAATTGAGGGTTAGAATTTCAAAAAAAAGACAACTAAAAGAATAAACTAAAAATATATGAACTATTTTTTATAAATACCTGCCTGTGGTTTAAGTTAACCTCTATTGCATATTCAATTAATTTATTTTTCTGTAATTCGAGAATATCTACTTACTATATACATTGTGTAGAAAAAAGTAGTAACGACCTAATAGGTCCCTGCGTTAAGCACAATTTTGGTCAGCGTGGGACGTTGCTTTATAATTATTTATTTCTGCGCGAAATAATGAGCAATTTATCTGCCGCTCTGCTCCAGTCCATTTCTATTTTATTTAAATTAACAAGAAGTTATTATTTTTGATGCACAAGAAAGTTTCATTATTATATATTTGAAATGGAATGCTTATATAATAAAGTAAAACAGATGTACGAATAACATTTACAATGGTAGATATATTGAGAATGTATGGCTTAGAAAAACGCCTTATGTCACAGCTAGTTTAGCTGTTTCGTACTCTAAATCTGCTGCTTGCGTTAATCATTTCAAGACAAGCTTAAGCTTTATTTGAATTAGTTTTAAAGTGCAGTTCTTGCAAAATTCCACTCACTGCTTGTAACAATGCTCTTGCGTGCTTTAGACATAAAACTACTTTTTTTTTAAATATTTCATGAAATATTATTGCAAAACTTTTATTCAGTGGGACAGCTTACGAAAGAATTCAAAAGTTGTCATCCATCCATTTAAAGCATGAAACCCCATTGCTGAACATAGCCCCCCCCCCCCATAGATTGCCAACAAATGTTTCCATATTTGTCACGCTTATCAGATGGGTAGGCAAGCGCTAGCACAATATTTTAAAAGATTTTATTGTTTATAATATTTTATCAGGAAGACGCTGATGCCCATCTTCTGTTTTATTTTACCTCTGACGACACCACGGAATGATATGAGATAGTGAATATTCTTAAGCCAGTAGTGACTTAAGAATATTCTTATTATTGTTCAGAATTATTCATCTTTGTCAAACCGTAAAGTAAGTACCCATGAAAGGGCCATTGTAGCACGGTTTACCCTAATGTACTGTACTTCACGTGCGACGTAAGCGAGATGGTTATACATTATTTAATTTCTCATGGTATTTTACGAACAAAACAAAATAGGGTAATGAATTCTATTACACTATCACCACACGGCATCTTCGTTTAAAACAGCTACGAATAGGGGCAGTACCTTAGTTATTTATGCAACCATCGTAGCCATTTGTAGCCTTCTTTGTATGAAATTTGTTGTAGATGTCGTTGACATGACATTAAAACATTTAATTTTATTAGCCATTGGACTGTATAGTAACTCAGATTTTAATTGCCGAATATTCAAACGCTACTCAATTTTAAGATGTTGCTAATTCTCGTGGTGTTACAATCACATTCTAAAATTGAGCAGCGTGTATTTGGGCATAAAACACCGAAACCTTAGAACATATTTTTGAAAACAACTTGTAGAACCCAATGCTGTGTACTTTTACGGCGAAAGAACGTGAATGCCTCTATTATTACCAAGGGTTTTCAAATTATGTTTTTGTAAAAGAGGCAATAAAAACCAAGAACTTTTAAAAACAAACTGAAATTGCAGTTTTTAGAACCATTCAACGGTAGAAATTGTAACTAAACTTTAAATTTAATTAGATAATCCGTTTTTCTATTAGATCCTAATATTAATCAGCCTATTAAAGTTCACTACCTGCTCAACAGTCAACACGTCCATCCCAAAGTATCTACTGTCTATAATTGTCATCCGTTGCGGCGATTCAATTACCGCCATTTTTCGCATTTTTTTTAAATACTTTAATTAGTATTATACTTTGCTTTTAGCAATAACGTTATAATCATACATAAATGTAAATGAGAAAAACATATTTATAATATTTTACATTTAAGGTCTGCATGTCAGAGAAATAAATAAAAAAAATATATTTCGAAGACGTGTGAAGTTCGCGAACACGCATTGAAAGAATCTCTCAGAAATGAGCGGAGGTCTGTGCCCAGCAGTGGGACGTATATAGGCTGTAACTTTACTTTACTTTTACATTTAAAGAAAACACGATATTAAGTAAATTATTTGTCCTGGGCAGTAAATACAAGCCGCAACGGTTGCAACGTAAAAGAAATGACACCATTTAGAAAGATACTGTTGAGGACCTACTGAACATAGTGCTTCCTTTAGACTTTTAGACTGTCTCTTTAGGAGGACGTTTGTCATAGTCATCACACTTGGTAAGCGGTTTGGAAAACACAGTTTATTTTAATTTTATATCAGGTATGCTGCTAGCCATTTACAGCCTAGTTGTATCAGATAGAAGATATTCTTACACGTAAACGGTTAATAAAAAATAAAATAATGCGAAAAAACCATGATCAATATTTCCTTAAAGGATAGTTAAAGAAAAACAGTCATCTCATGGTAGATAACAAGCACCATCATTGGCAGGCTCCTAGTTAAATCGACCTATGTCACCCCAGTGCCCAGTGGTGCAATACAAAAATAATTTGTATTACAAGCCATGCCAATTTTCACACGACATTTTTTATTGGTTAGAACGTGATAAAGCGTAGCGATTCAATTTGCGATTCATTTGTGCCAATGATCGAATATAAGTGGTAGAGCCACGCTACAGTAACATTATGATTGTAGTACGAATGGGTGGGCTCTACTGAGGTAGAAGAACCACAATCTCACGTAATACAAGTTTTTACTGGAAAACGAGGCATTCCATGTTAATCCTCAGGGGTTCCTCACATTTGCATTTTGATTCTTAATAG
Organism: Parnassius apollo; assembly: GCA_907164705.1. Classification (NCBI taxonomy): domain Eukaryota; kingdom Metazoa; phylum Arthropoda; class Insecta; order Lepidoptera; family Papilionidae; genus Parnassius; species Parnassius apollo. The sequence goes on from CAJQZP010001513.1 coordinate 88,414, forward strand.
AGGATATAATATTTTAGAGACGTCTATGAGCTACAGCGTCCACTTACTATCAGATGGACTTTGTGCGCGTTTGTCAACTTTGTTCTATAAAAAACAATCTGATTGTGTTATTATGAAATATGAAGGGTCCTGGTACCGAGCTAACGCTTTTGTTTATTATTGAGCAATATTACACTAGTTAAATGGCCAAGAAAAATTATCGCAATTATAAAAACATTATACAGAAACAAAATCATTCATGTATATACGTAAATAACTATTTAATTTTTCTAGTTTTTGGTTTTATTTTTGTTAAATAAATTAATACCTTCTTAGTTTTTAAAAGATTTTTTTTGAAAATTGTAACCTAATTTTTTCAATGTGCTTAATTTCGAATCTCTGAATAAATTAAGCCCGCTAGTACAAAAGCAATCGATTTCATACTCCGAACAAAAGTTGTAACCGTTTCGTAGGCAGCTGAAATTTGTGTGAATGAACAGAATAGTATTCTATATACAAATCAAAGGCGGACAATTTGCTAAATAGCACAACAAACACTTCACCCATACCGGGCCTATTACACAATATCGCTAAACCCTTCTCAAGAAATGTATTATTGGATAACCTCGAGTAACTATTAAATGACATTTGACTTTGATTTTCCCGGATTAAATTTCAGTACGATTAATGCAAGGTCATTACTTACATTAAACAAAGTTTAATTTATACTAGCACTATGAGTATAACAGTATATATTAATGATTTTAACAGTTTTCCTGTGAGCGAAAAAACAAGAATTAAATGATCTAAATGTTCATATGTATACCAGTACGACTCACGGGACGGTGAAATAATTAAGTTGCACCCGTCTTCATTAGCCTGTAAGCTCTGCACTCTTTAACTAAACCTTGGCCTTTTCAGTAGAAAATACTTTTGCCAGCAGCCATGTTTTATGTTCCGGAAGGGAATAGAGATAGAGCCGGTGTAATTAGAGGCTGTAAGGCATTCCATCTTAGTCTACATAACCGCCCGATTGACCTTGGGTACTCCTAGTACCCAAGCGAATTTATGGGTCGATTCCCAAGCACTGAATTCTTATTAGAAATGTGTTTCTCATTCTATCATAAGCTTGTTCTTATTCAAATATATTTTAATTTCAATCACATCAAACGTTTTCGCCCACCAAAGTGACAAAAATGTACACCACCATGAAAATTACAAGGCGCCTGTAGCCTTTTTATTTGAAGTTAGTTGCAGGTGTCCATGTACTGCAGTAGCCACTTCACTAGCCATCACCATGTTAGTAGATTGTAATTTCCTATCCTATCCTATAATTAATAAAATTAAATCCCAACCCAAGCATACAAGTGCAATATTTTAACATACTATAAGATCATACTTTTTTTTTTAACATGGGGAAATGCCTACGCATACCCGCCTCGCGGGGTAAGGACGGGTTATGTCGGACTCGCACCGACTAAAACCCCATGGTGTTCCACCTTCGTCGCATATTGGCAGGGCTCCGGGAACGCTTTCGCACACTTCCGCGGCCCTACCAGCGACTGCCGCCCATGGCAGCACCTCCTCGGGAGAGGAATATTCCTCCCCGTTCTCCTTCTCAAGTAAGGCGCACCAGAACACATGGCACGCCTTTCTCCACGGCCTCCAATTACATCTGCGCAACAGACGCCCCCGCGTCCGATACGCGAAGGCCACGGGGCCAGGAAAAACGAGCACTTAGAAGTACTAGCCTTCCCGACCCCAGCGGCGGAACTGGTCTATGGCTCCGCCGCCAACCAAGATTCGGCTGCGGAGGATAGGGAGAGCGGCGCCTCGCAATACCGACAATCCTCTCCCCCCGCAGCCCCATTACGTTTGAGTCGCGGAGGATAGGGCGAGTGGCGCATCGCCATACCAACACTCCTCTTCCTCCGCGACTCCACCTCGGCTGCAGCGGTAGAGGGTGCGGAGTCCCCACTCGCTGCAGTCCACCAGCACACATCCGAAGTGGGCTCCCCAAGCCCACTCGGAGTGGTTACCTCATGCCGGCCCTTCACCTCGGGCCAGCCACGTGGGTTCCTCTTTGTTCACCGTGGGAGACCAAGCCACGGCTACTAAGCCCCCCCGCCACGACAAAGATTATACTGCGGTTAACTATAACATCTGGACGTTGAACATCTCAGTCCGCCCGCGTGACCTATGGATGGATGTGACTATGGAACGCGTATACGAAAATAACTTTTTTTGAGGTCTCCGATTTTGTGTCTCAAAGTCGCGCTTAAGCACTTTTTTATTCCCAGAAAGATATACAGAGGCTACCGTGATCGATTGATCACCGGTCATGGCCACTCTGAAAACCGAAGCTCCTAGATCTGTCAACTGAGGCGTTCAATGGGGACGACGTGTAGGGATGACATAATATATAAGTTATATCATTTAAAATGAAGGTTACATGAGCTTAATGCTCATGTAACCTTTAACCTTTAAATGTGATTTAAAAAAAATATATAATAAGAAAATATTTCGGAGTATACTCCTATTTTGGAGTATACTTTATAATGTAGATTTTTTAGATTTGAAGTCGCTTAATAGAGAATTTGCTATCCCCTACGCATCTCCTTTTACGCTTAAGGCATTCGTAAGGCAGTCGGAGGAAATGAAGCAGACCAGCTTATCTTTACGGAAGGCGTGTCCAATCAAGATTGTTTTTAAATTAGGATTAATATGAACGTGCGCAAATATTTTTCTAATAAGGGAATTAATAAAAACGAGGACTAAAATATAATATTTTCACCAACTCGGATTCGATCTCTGCAGGCGTCCATCAAATTGATATTTGCAATTTTAAGCGCTGATTTAGGTACCCCTTGCTCTGCTGTGCAGGAAATAAAATATTTCGAAGGTCTTTGAAGTTCAGATTCAGCAGGGACTATTGTTAGGCATTTTTGATTTAATCTTGATGTAAAATACTCAGACCCGTTGATGAAGAGCAACGTCTAAAGAACGATTTGATCTAATAATGATTTCTTATGTTTACACGAACACAAAGTACACATTTAAATAAAATTAGATTTTACGGATGTCATCGCGTATATTAACTTATTTTATATTTTCGACGTTTCGAGTACGAGTACAACGTAGTTGAATGATCTGAATGAAATCCGTCGAATGATCATGGGTGATATAATGTACTCGAAACGTCGATAATATAAATTAGTTAATAAAATCGGTAAAATCTCGTTTTAGTTAAATGTGCAGTGTAAATATAAGAAATCATTAAGTTCAATAGTTATTGAGTTTAATTTTAAACGCAAATAGCTATATCATCTGTGTGGTTTTGTTCAAATATTTGACATATTTTGACGAGCTTTAAAAAATATCTTACCAAAAACAATCATTTGATTAGTTCTTGAATCCTCTTCCATGAATGTTGAAACGACACACGTGTAATCACCAGAGATGTCGGTGTTGGGCTTCACTATGCGGAGTGCTCTGTGCATTTTTAATGGTTCGCTTGATGCTCTGTAGGCTAAGTCAACACGACCTCTCAATATCCCCATATCCTGTGGCTTTTGCGACACGATCCATTGGTAGACAGGTCTAGCTTTGTTTCTGAAAAACCACTTCACTACCAGTCCCGATGTGTTGTTACCGTAAGTATAGTCACAGTCCAGAATCACAGTGTCTTGCACACCGTACTGTATTATATCTGGCACTACTATTTTCACTATTTTAACTGCATTCAATTCTGAAACAAAGAAATACAATTGAGTGTAATTTTCATACTAATATGATAAGTAATAAAAATACGTTTACTTGATGTAGTGGTGTCAGCCAAAATACTTTCGATCTGTGAAGATCCAAAAATATTTTGGTTGCAAGTAGCATATTGTAAATGAATCACGTTTAAAGTTATTGAAGTTACTTTATTAATTTTTTTAAAATCTGATGTTTCATAACATTTTTTTATGAATCAAAAGTAACAAACAAACTTACAGTCCACCTGAGTGAGAGAAGTGGCGAATGCAGCCCAGCTATATCACGGGTCTCCTAGGTTTGAAGCCTTAGGGTCATAACGATTATTTTAGTACTTTCTAAGGGTTTTTTCTGCTTTTACCTATATTTCTGAACTATTCGCAAAGTGCGCGAACTAAACAAACATACGATTATTTTGCATTTCAGTTACTACTGTGTATTGTGACATTTAACGACATCTAGTGGCAAGTGATACTATGTATTAACAGGTATCATTAGTTGTAATTAAATATTTCGGAATTTCCGCGTTGGTTTCAGAAAGATTTGGTGCTGTATTCCAATCACTTCGAGATGGCAGTAATTGCATACAAAAGGGCTAGCGGCGCAACCGCGAGTAAGTTTGCGTAGGAAAGGCGAAAGAAGTGAAACGGTCTATTGTGAAATAAACTTTATTTCTTACTTTATTTAACAAAGTGTTGTGAACAATGTTGTGAACCTTCGGTGGCTAGTATATCTTAGGGGCTTGCTAGGGAGGAAAATGAAGTAATTGTTCACATCCGTTGTATTTGATTTATTTTCTACATCAGAGATGCGTGTTCACTTGATGTACTCAAAGAGAAACTGAGTACTGAACTGCTCGCTAACCGACTTAGAGACTGCCGTCCCGCCAGCGGCGGTCGTTATCATATTTCATGCGAATTACATACACATTAACACGGGTGACGCATGTGTGTGCAGCGTTATTACATCACATTATTACCCCCTTTTAAAAATAAATAAATTTGATATATCATTTATATTTAGCAAAAAGTATGTACTACTTTACCTGTAATGAACTAAGATAGTATTTTATATAATATTATTGTTTTTATTGCTTAAGTTGATTTTTGAAATAAATAGGGTGTAAAAGAGAAATATACTTTTAATTCCTTGTAATAAATATCATTGTATCCATTTTTTATTTGGTTTTACGGATAACATTTTAAATACATTTTAGTAAATAAGGTACGCCCGGATGGGATTAAATACATTCCTTTTATATTGTTTTTGAGGTCACTTCTCTTAATCATTAAATAAAAACATTTTTTCCTTACTGAAGTAAATATCGGTAAAAGTGTGATTAATTTATAAAAAAGGTTTTTATGATAAAAACTACAAAAAGCCAGTTTGATTGACAGCGAGCTAATCACGGCGTCAATAATAATCAAAAAGTCTAATATTAGCGTAGACAGACAAAAAGAAAAAGCTTTTTCTGAATATAAACAATTGATATTCATGGACAGTACGAAAATTCATCAAGGACGTATTAAATCTAGATGTTTATTCTCAATGTCTTTCTCTTCTATATAATCCACATCCATTAGCCTGCAATGCGTAAAGCATTAATATTTATGTAATTCTTAATTCAATGTTATTGAAAGCTTATTTGAATTCATCCTTTGTTCTACTTAAAAGCAGGCTTGACCTAAAAATTTGAGTCCCCTTTAAAATTTAATCATTGAACGCTTTAAAAGGTCGTGGGTTCGAATCCGCCGTTCGACTACTGGCGTGAACCACTCGTAACACAAGCAATTTAAGCTACCACGAGTGGTGAAGGGGAATATTAGTAATGTTTATAACATTAATAATATTCTTTATAATAATAAAAAATTACAAAATGGGAATATATTTTGATAAACAATTCATAAAGACCCAGTTCTTATAGCCCTTCGCCAAAGTGAATATTATTCCACGATTATCACTCATAAATTGTTGACTCATTACACAATCTTTACTGATAAAAAATATACTACTTGAATTACTTGATAATTAGTATGGGAATACAGGGCTCTTCTATTATATATTTAAATGTATACACATTTTAATGTGTATACATTTAAATGTGTAGTGTTTGCGTAAATATAAGAAATCATTAGTTAGAAAATTTGTGAAAAGAAATAAGATTTTATTTATTAACACGCTTTTGTTAGTTTCGCGTGTAGCTATTAATATTACATTAAAAAATTCCGTTATATAAATAGAAAGATCTATGTAACTTATAAAATATTTTAAGGCGAAACCGCAAAAAAAATGCACCTCCATTCATCGAATAGTATAGGATTATGACAACACTAACGAAACTGGAATTTTGCTATAGGTAAATTCATATCTTAATCTTGAATTTGCTTGTTCAACAACACGATTATAATTTAGACTCGATCATAATTATTTGCAAAAACACCTCTAAAAAATCACTACAGTTGAATTTACATCACTCAAATACTTATAATAATAATAAGTGTGCAGCCTCCGTAATTACTTCCTGGTGAGATCGGATGATCCATTCTATAAGGACGTCATTTTTTGTAATAAAGAACTTACCCCTCTATCCTTAGCCAAAGAGCAATGGCAAGACCCGGCATTGCAGAGCATTTCCGACCGGGAGACCGTATGGAAGGAGAAGAAGCTCCACGGGAGGTTCTACAAGGCTCGACATGAGCCTTTTGCAGACACAGTAGCCTCCCTCCACTGGCTACGCTTTGGTGACCTCTTCGAGGAAACCGGGGGGTTTTGTCAGTGTAATACAGGATTAGGTTATTAGGACCAACAACTATCGGAGATACATCCTAAAGGATGGCACCGTCGACATCTGTCGAGCTTGTCGCCATCCCGGTGAGTCACTTAGGCATGTCATCTCCGGTTGTTCGGCGCTTTCTAACTCCGAGTACTTGCACAGGCACAACCTAGTAGCGAGAACTCTTCACCAGGAGCTCGCTCTGAAATACGGTTTCGTGGACCGGAAATTGCCGTATTACAAGTACTTTCCGGAAGCCGTGCTTGAAAATGATCGCGCCAGGCTCTACGGGGACCGGGCCATCATCACAGACAGGACTATTCTTGCGAATAAGCCTGATATTGTGCTGATGGACCGGATACAGTCAAGGATATTTTTGGTCGACATTACCATTCCGTATGAAAAGAACCTTGTGAAAGCCGAAACAGATAAACGAACGAAATATCTGGACCTGGCTCACGAGGTGACCGACATGTGGGTGGTCTGCCGACTGAAATTATTCCTGTAGTCGTTTCTGCAAACGGGCTAATCCCAGTCAGCCTCTCGGGTCATCTGAGGAGGCTGGGACTCCATGACGGACCGCTCCAGGCACAAATGCAGAAGGCGGTGCTACTCGATACCGCCCGCATCGTCCGCCGGTTTCTTTCCCTTTCCTCCTAAACCTCGGCCGTTTGGTCTCCCCTGCCGGGGGCTTCCCGGTCTGGTTCTGGTTGGATCTTATTTATTTATGTATTTATTTTATTGATATTTATGTATATTTATCTTCTCAATTTAACTTAAAATTATACACTACTTTTTGTTTATTACAATGAACGAGTACTCAAGCAAGCATATCGCTGTAACAGTTCAACAACAAAACAAAAACGTAACAAAGTCTAACAACAATCAATAATTATGTACAGTAAGTAGATTTACTTAAAACCAGGAATGTTATCACAAAGCAGAGCGAGGGACGACTGCTCGACGGCACAAGCGCATACTGCATCCTTTTTACCTGGAGACAGCCGTTATTCTGTCTCGCTCGCACTGTTGTGCACAGCGTTTTTTACCTGCTAACACAAAGGATGCTATTGTGCTTGCTTACGATTCCTTGAATTATTGAAGAATTTTATCTTACTCACTGGAATGGGTGTTTAGTTATCTAATATCGGGGTAGAAGCACTTTGAACAGTTACATTCAAATTATCATAGCTCCTAAACTATCTAACTCAGAGTTAAGATTTAAATGTGCATTTATAGCAAATGTCCTGTATTATAATAAAAATAAGTAAAAAAAAATTGGTTAACACGATGGTTTTTTTTAAAGCTAAGAATCTGAAAAACAACATCAATTTGTTGTCTGATTTATTTTTTCAAAAATGTTTTTTACTAATACTGAAAAATTAAAAAATAATATTTTGAATACAGATTTATTGTCTACACTATTAACTAACATTTGAGACCAATTTTGTTTTTGAAAGTCTTCTACTTGGGTAGATATTGTTAAATTAATACAAGCATTTATGCTTCGCCAACAATTTTTTTTAAAGTGCTGCCATTTTTTTATTGATGGCGAAAAAAAAAATCATTGATCCCTGATTTGTCGATAAAATTAATTGTATTTTAACCCCTTAAAGTTTCGGACATCGGAAACCGGACGCATTGTATATTTATAGAACCCAACCAGATGAGAAAATTATATAGATACTCCAATAATGTAATAAATATATATGTAATAAAATAAAATAATAAAATATAATAAAATAATAATAATAATAATGTTACGAGCTTGAGGTTCGTGACAATAAAAATTGCCGATAGAATTACCAAAATTAACTCTTTAATTCACTACACTAATTAAAACTTAGAAGACACTAATAATTAATCACACTGATTCACTTTATTTCGTTCCAAAGCTTCGCTTGTCTCGCCAAATTCAATACTGCCCCGATCGCAAGTTGCAGCGCCTATAAATACACATTAGCACCGAAACATCCAGAACATTCAAGTAAATACGCGCACCAATCGACAAGGCACCGAAAGTTCGAGTGTCGAATTCTAGAAGCTTAGTTCTTCGTTTCGACACCAGATGGCGCTGTCGGTCGAAAGATTAGTGATGTCATTTTCTGGAAAGCTCCCCTCGCTCTCGTCCCTGACACTACATGACGTCAAATTAGGCTCGCAACACTGCGCTCTCCTAAGAAATGACTGACTGACTCGTCCCGAGCATTAGCGGCCCCATAATAACGCGCCAAGCTATCCACATGTACGATCTTAGGAGTCCCTCTTGCGCCCTTCTGTATCCGGTAGGTTACACCGTTGATCCTGGTTACAATCCGGTATGGGCCGTCTCATTTAGCTTGAAGCTTAGGAGATTTCCCTTTGCTGCGGACAGGATTGTGCAACCACACTAGTGAACCTTCGTCGAAGCCTTTATTGTTCATTTTGCGTTCATACCGGGTTTTCATCTTCTCAGACATTTGCTGGCCCGATTGTCTGACGTGCTCATAAATGTCATTTATTTTATTCCGCAAGTCATTTGCATAATCGGTTATACTGCGTGGGGCATCAGGTGGTATCCCGGTGATCAGGTCTGCAGGCAGCCGTAATTCTCTTCCAAAGTTTACGAAAGCTGGTGTCACTGCTGTACTTTCGTGAACAGTGCTTCGATATGACAATAAAAACGGTTGTATGTGCTTGTCCCAATCTCGTTGCCGATTGTCTACAACTTTTGCTAGGTACCTCTCCAATGTCTGATTAAATCGTTCTACCATTCCATCAGATTGCGGGTGATAGGAAGTCGTTCTTGTTTTATGAGTACCCATAACTCGGCAAGTTTCCTGGAATATTTGAGACTCAAAATTCCTTCCTTGATCGCTGTGAATCTCTAAAGGTACTCCAAAATGACAGAAGACTTCATGAAATAGTTTATCTGCAACTGTTGAAGCTTCTTGATTTGGAATGGCGAAGACTTCTGGCCACTTAGTGAAGTAATCCATCACAACCATGAAATACTTGTTACCGCTTTCACTCTCAGGAAACGGCCGCGCCACGTCAATGGCTATTCTCTCCCATGGTGCACCAACATTGTACAACTTCAACGCACCTCTACTACGAGTCTGAGGTCCCTTTACAGCCGCACAACTTGTACATTTGCGACACCAGTCCTCGACGTCGTTTCGACATTGGACCCAGTAAAACTGTTCTCGGATCTTCAGTAGAGTTCGTTTAACTCCCAGTTGGCCTCCTGAACAATCATTATGGTACAGCTGTAGAACATCCGGTAATTTAGCTTTAGAGACAACCATTTGCAAAATGACAGCTGTCTCCCTGAATATTTTCCCATTTACGGCACAGAACTCCATCCTGAAGCAGCAAGCTGTCCCACTGAGACCAATAGCTTTTGGTGGTCGAACTCATCGCTGAGACGTCGCTCCACTTGGGCTTGGGAGCACTGGCCTTCATTCATTCCAGAATCAGCTTGATGTCCGGATCTTCTTGTTATGCACGTTGTAAGCTGTCCTTCCACTCGTTGCTGAGGTGGTCTGCCCTGAGCATCCTCACGGATACCACTTCCCTACTCTTTCGTCTAGTACAATGTTTGCAATCTTCAGGACAAGGTCTTCTTGACAATGCATCTGCTTTGTTATGAGATTTCCCGCTGCGATGTTCGATCTCAAAGTCGTATTCCTGCAGTAGTTTAATCCACCTTGCAACTTGTCCTTCTGGATTTTTAAACTGCAATAGCCATTTAAGTGCAGCATGGTCAGTTCGTAAGTGAAATTTTCGCCCCAGAAGATATTTGTTAAAATGCTGCAACGACTTTACCACAGCTAGCAATTCGGGTCTTGTGACACAATAGTTCCTTTCCGGTTTTGACAACGACTTGCTGAAGTACGCTATCATGACCTCTTGGTCACCATTCCGTTGAGACAACACACCGCCAAAACCTATATCACTTGCGTCTGTGTCAATTATAAATTCTTTGCTTGCATCCCAAAATAGATGTTTTGCACAGACGGTCCTTGAGCTCCTGGAATGCGATATTGCAACTTTCATCTCATCAGAAATGTCGCTTCTCCTCGGTTAGCTTATGCAAAGGTTTGGCTATATCTGCAAAGTCCTTCACAAATCGCCGGTAATAGGAGCACAAACCCAAAAATGCTCTAACATGCGTCTTGTCTTTTGGAACCGGCCAATCCTTAACAGCTGCGATTTTCTCCAGATCCGTGCGGATACCTTCTACCGACACTACATACCCCAAAAAGTTGACTTTCCGTTTGAATAGTGAACATTTCTTCGGATTCAACTTGAGGTTGGCACCCTGAATCTTCATGAGCACGCGTTCCAGGTTTTGAAGGAGTTCCTCAAACGTACGGCCCACGATGATGATGTCATCCAAGTAGACTAGACAGGCATCGCCAATTAGCCCGGTAAGTACAAGTTCCATCAGCCTTTCAAACGTTGCTGGAGCATTGCACAACCCAAACGGCATTACTTTAAATTGCCACAGACCTTTTCCCGTCGAGAACGCAGTTTTCTCTTTGTCCTTAGGGTCAATTTCATCTTGCCAGTAGCCACTTTTTAGATACAGCGTGCTAAACCACTTTACTCCTGTAAGCATGTCCAGCGTATCATCAATTCTTGGCAAGGGATAGCTGTCCTTCTTCGTAACGTCGTCCAGACGGCGGTAGTCAACACAAAACCGCATGCTGCCATCCTTCTTCTTTACCAGCACCACAGGTGAACACCATGGACTAGAGGAAGGTTCAATAACACCATCCTTCACCATTCCCTCAATCCTGGTTTCCACTTCCTTTTCACGTGGTCCCGGCAATCTTCTTGGCCGCTGACGGATAGGCAATTCTTCTCCTGTGTTTATTTTGTGTTACTAAGCTAGTCTTTCCTATGTCAGCATCATTTGATGAGAATACATCGGCGTACTTGAGTAACAACTTCTTTGCCTTGACCATTTCGTTCGTGGGGAGAACGCTGCGACAGTCTTCCAAAAGTGGGGTCACTCTCGTTTGTGCATCCTTGCTAGGGGTCTCACTCGATAGATATTGGCACCGACGTAACCAATACACTTCTTCACAAGTACCAACCAGCGTGCCTTTTTCTATAATCTGTTCCCGGTCACAAAGGTTCATCACACGTACTCCTGAGATGTCAGTGGTTCTGACCAAGGTTCGAGCTACTTTCCATGGAAGATCATTGTTTACCCTTTCCACAATTACACAACGGTGAGCTTACCCAGCGTTTCCAAGAAGACTAACCGGCACAATCGTTTCCAATCTCGGCGGAAGAACAATCTTCTTAATGCTGTACACGTTCCCTGGTAACGCACCTTCCATAAAAAGTTCCTCCTGTCCACATTTCAAAACACCTTGCTTAGCGTCGATCTCACAACAATTATCCCTCATAAAGTCTAGTCCCAGGATGCAGTCGTCAATTGTATCAGCCACGATGACATTATGCAGGTAGATCACGTTGCCTAGCTTCAACTCCATCTCCTTCTCTTCACGGACGGGTATACGCTGACCGGTGGCTGTTACCAAATTAATGCGTTCTCGGTTGTCCGGAGTCCCCAAGGAACTGACTTATAAGTTGGGAACTAACAACCGTACGAGAGGCTCCAGTGTCTATGGTCAGTTAACACGGCATTCCGCTGACCTCGCTCTTGATGACTAGACTGTTCCCATCATGGGTTGGTGAGATCGAGATCCTTGGGGCTCTTTTAACCAGCACCCGCCCCGCAGTTCTGGCTTTTACTCGTTTCCCTGCTGCTGGGCGGTGCTGTTGGCCGCACTACCCGCCTGAGAGATCGTTAACCTTCTCTTTCCAGGGTTCGCTTAGGGCAGCTGGATCGAAGATGGCCCCTTTCCCCACAGCCATAGCACCTAGGGCTGTATCCTTTGTTGCGGTCGCGAACTGTAGCTGCTGCAACCTCCCTGACGCGATGGGAACGATGATCCTGTCGCACGGCTTCCACCTCCAGTGCATGGGCACTCACAGCAGCTCTGACTTCAAGGTCGCGGATGCCGTCGACGAATGTCTGCACCAGGTTCCCTTCAATGAGGCAGGTACAGACCGGTATGCTTTTCGCACCAGCTTCTCCACCTCTAGAGCCCACTGCTGCAGGTTTTCATTGATGCGCTGCACGCGATCTTTAAGACGTGTTCCAGATTCCAATGCCTCAAGGAGCTGCTCATAAGTCACTTCCTCACCGAGAGCTTCCAGAACAGTTAAGGCCTAGTGTGAGAGCAGTCATGGCCTGACTTTTATTCCAGCCGTTCACCTTCATAAAGGCTTCAAACCTGATTTTGTAATCTGACCAGGAAAAAGTCCCGTCGAACGGTGGCACTTTGAACCCACGTAGCGAAGGTGTTGTAGCTACTACGGGAACTGTAATTCCATCTCCCAGTTTGAGGTCGTCCAGCGTTTTTTTCACGTCAGCCATCACCTTGTCAACCCGATTGTTCACTTGGTTGATTCGGGTTTCAGCTTCCTCGATTCGGGTTTCAGCTTTCGCGATTTGGGTTTCAGCTTCTGACAGGCGGTTGTCATGCTGAGCAACCTTATCCTTCACCTTCTTGATCTCCTTCCCGAAGGTAGCGTGAAAATCCTTCATGAGGAGCACCTGCTCTTCCAACCGACGGGCCTGTTCCTCTTGTCCACCCCGCAGCTGCTCTTCCAAACGACGGACCTGTTCCTCTTGTCCGCTCTGCAGCCGCTCTTTCAATTGACGGACCTGTTCCTCCTGTCGGCGAGCCTGGTCCTGCAGCATCACCACCAAATCTCTTTGGTCCATCTCCTGCTGGCATTGACTTCGGGTACGGACACCCTCCGTTTCCTTCTTATGTAAAATCGGCATGACTTTATCCCACTTCTGACACCAATTGTTACGAGCTTGAGGTTCGTGACAGTAAAAATTGCCGATAGAATTACCAAAATTAAAACTTAGAAGACACTAATAATTAATCACACTGATTCACTTTATTTCGCTCCAAAGCTTCGCTTGTGTCGCCAAATTCAATACTGCCCCGATCGCACCTTGCAGCGCCTATAAATACACATTAGCACCGAAACATGCAGAACATTCAAGTAAATACGCGCATCAATCGACAAGGCGCTGAAAGTTCGAGTGTCGGCTTCTAGAAGCTTAGTTCTTCGTTTCGACACCAGATGGCGCTGTCGGTTGAAAGATTAGTGATGTCATTTTCTGGAAAGCTCCCCCCGCTCTCGTCCCTGACACTACATGACGTCAACTTAGGCGCGCAACAATAATAAAACCGTAGGGACCCCATCGCCCGCTGACGTGACGGTTATGTGGCAAAACTGCTATATCAGCGCAGTCAGTCAGCACCTTGCCAAGAGGTGTGAGCGCCGTGCCTCGGCAAAAATTGAAGGTGCAAAGGCCCGCTTGTGCATATGGCCTCAACATGAAACGGCGCCGGGTCTGGGCGTCTCTCGTTAAATGACGCCCACTATGGATAATGTAACACAGAAAAATGCGCAAAGGTCCGCTGCCTAGATTTTGCCATGGCGCGTCTGGAGCTGGCGCTGGACGCGACAACATGCGAACTGCCAGATGAACGCGGTGTACTGCACGACCACCCAGCAACCCCTCGCATACCCACCAGCTTGCTTGGTTTCGGCAGGGTCTTCGCAGGTCCAGAAATTGGCACCCGCCACTGGTTAAGTACACCGCATACGATGGACTATCAATATGAATACAAAGGCATTGCAGGCGTATTTTAGGGCGAAAGGGGAAGAAGTTGGATGTTACTCGCGCATGACGCGTATCAAGCTAGGATGCATCGTCTTTTTACTGAGCTGGAGCCATCTATTACCGTCACCGAGCAAAACGTGGCAGACCGAGTTCGGTATATCGTACGGTCAAATATATTCGATAGCGCCGAACTCGAACGGCTACGACGTGAGGCTATTCCCTTGTCAAATGAAAATGCTACGACTGAGGATGCGGTGCCACAAGTTGCAGAACAACCCGCATACGTGGATGCCGCCGTGAATACCGCAGTGGTTGCTGATTCAAATGATGATGGGACATTCACCCAAGAACTAGAAATGGAGCAAATGAGGAGTACATTGGAAAAGGCGATTGGGGAAACGCGGAGTACGCCTCTCAAAAAATCGACCACGATTTCCCCGCATAGCCCTAAGCAAGCAGAATCTGGCTGTCGTGAGGGCTCTGAACCCAATGCTGGTGGCCTATTTGGAAGCCAGCCGGGACCCTTGCAAGACGGACTCAATTCTTTTTGGCGCCGCGCTGGCAGTCTGCCATATTATATGCGCCAAGGTTTCCACGGCTGGACGCGCTACTGGCTAAAGTAACGCTATCCCAGCATGGAGAAGAAGAATAGAGGAACGTATCGCAAAGGCTAGAGCTCTCATTGGCAGACTGATATGCTTCAGATTAGGCAATAACAGGCCAAGAATTGTGCGTACCGTCAGGATGGCGTTTGCTGGGAGAAATGTCAGTTTGTCCCAGCCGGATATAACGCAAAAACTGACGCAGCGCATAAACGATCTGAAGCAGAGTAATGCTGCTTGGGGAAAGCGGATTCGGCGATATACCGAGAGGTCGACACGGTTCAACCAGCCACCTCTTCTGATCACTCTTCCAGAGTGATCAGAAGAGGCTATATGAATTATTGGAGCGACCAATGGTAAGTGGAACGGCCCAGCACCTAATCAGGCTGACACTGTAGCATTCTGGAGCGGCTTTCACGAGGCTCTCAACCGGAAGTAAGCTGCCGAGCCTCTTAACTACTGGCATCACTAATTTGGTTCCTATACACCAGGGTACCACAGACTCGAGCAAATACCGCCCCGTCACGTGTCTACCAACCATATACAAGACACTAACATCAATTTTGAGCGCGAGAATCACTCATCACCTGGACTCAAATCAGTTGATATCGAGCGCTCAAAATGGATGTCGGGGCGGTGGTCGTGGAACCAAGGAACCACTTCACATTGAAGCGGTCATTGGCAAAGTGGTGAAACGCAACCGTCGGAACTTCTCCGCTGCCTGGATAGACTACAGAAAGGCATTCACTCGGTGTCCCATACATGGCTAAAGAGGGTTCTCGAGCTGTACAAGATTGACTGTATAGTAAGAGACTTCCACGAGCAGTATATGGGGCAGTGAAGTACGATCTTTTGTCATCTGGGCGAGCGGATGATGGCGAATAATAAGAATGTGGGAAGTTGTACCTATTGTTTGTTCTTTAATTGTTTAATTTTGAAGTTGCGCAAGCACAGGTGCTCACTCTTTCCCTTAATCTCAGAGACCGATACAAATCCGTCATGACCAGAGAGAAACCAGGCGCAGGACCGACGGCTTTACGTGTTTCATGAGACACAAGCGTCTAACAACGCCAATTTTCAGACTACTAAATGCTACTTAGAATTACTTGTGAAGAGTTGTGGAGCAGGAAAACTTCCGCCACGTTGCAACATTATTATGAAGATTCAACTTGAAACATTTATAATGTATCAGACCACAAAGTTTTTTCAATATGTTCTTTCTGCACTGAACTAAGCTGGACTGGAGCTAATTTTATGATTCTAGGCTATTTCAAGACTCCTTTAAGCACCTAATTTACTTTTTTTCTATTCCAGACAATAAGTTCATTTATTGAAATTCAAAACGTAAACTTAAGGATAAGTTTTTTAATAACATTTATTTTTGCATATTTTTATTATTTCTATATATTCATTCTGTCTATCTTCCTGATTCCCTTTCAATTTTGATGATAACAACATATAATTGTCCTTCAAAAAATGACAAAAAGAATATCTATTACTGTTTCTTCTCCTGATAGAGGACCCCCTTCAAAACGGTAGGTAGTAGATTAAAAAACATGTTAACGTTTAACTAACGAAATAGTAATTTCCTCGCGTCGAATAATAGTTATTTTCATTTCATCTAATTTCGTTTCCAAGAACATATTACTCTTTTAACAGTACCGCTGTTCACACTGTTTAGTGTGGACAGCGGTACTGTTAAAAGAGTTTATCGATAGTTGTTTTATACAGAAAAAGGTCTTGAGCAAATTATTGCTCTAGCTATACTTCTTTATATTAATACTAGATACCCGACTCGGCTTTACACTAGTGATTTCAAACAAGAAAACAATGTGAGATGAGATAAAATGAAATGAACAAGCACTGAATTCGGGAGATGAAATTGACGATTTGCGACTGGCAATATCTTAAAATTCGTCAACCAATCATAAATTAAAATTGTTAGTTATCTAGTTTTGTCTATAAACAAATTTTTTCTAGATAAACTGATTATGAAACCTGCAACACCGTGAATTAATCGACATCTGCGACCGGCGCGTGCCATGCCAGCTGTTTGTACTGTTCAACGGATAGAGATAAATAATTATTACACACCTCTTCTCTTTTAATATTTCATTAATTAGCCACCCGCCTTGCCTGGACGTGATCTATTAATGTTTATTTATCAAGATTTTTTCTTCCTTTCCTTTTAAAAGAACAAAAACAGTTATTCGGATAAAAAACTGCGTTGATGCCTTCTAGCGATGATCTTACGAATTTAACCATTCGGAAGATTAGCCCGAACAGACATATTTTTTTAAATGCTTATGTTTTTTAAAAGAATGTAAACAACTCCCTGGCCTTAATAGAAATCAGTTATTCTAATATTACAGACAGTCACTTCAATTTTATTAATATGTACAGATATGCGTTTTAGAGCCGTGCTGCAGTTATATTATTAGCATAGTTGTAGCACGAGTGGGACAACTCGACCGGGGAAGGACCACGCTCTTACAGAATACGAGCGTAAAATAGTAGCTTAATGCTGCTGTGTTTCGTATGGTGAGTGTAGAGAACCGGAGACCCTTTTTACAGCCAATGAGGCATTCCATCTTAGTTCTCACGGGTGACAACGCATCTGCATTTTGATTCGTAATCGAGGATACATGTAGGTGTCTACGGGCCACAGCAACCCCTTACCCCTTACCCTCAGGTGGACTGTGTGCTCGTTTTGTCACCGTATCCAATAAAAAAAGATTCAATATGAACTGTTTAATCTAAGTATTAAGAATTTTTGCTTAATAATGAGGATGGTGTGGACATCGACAACAATTTAAAATTTCTTCAGGGTACTGCGCTGGACATATTTGATTATAAAACTGAAGTGAGAAAAGGAAGTTAGAGTCCATTTGATAGGAAGTGGCTACTGCAGCCAACTTCAAACAAAAATTGCTACAGACGCGTTGTGAACTCTTAGGACTAAGATGAAATACCTTATAACCTGTAATTGCATATCAGAATGTGGCGTGTATTCAGATGTCCTACTTTGGTAAGAAAATTGACTTCGTGTAGAATGAGTACCCAGTTCTTATGAATTACTACTAGTTTTTCCCCTCAGTAGGCATAAAAAAGTTCATTTTATGAAAGAACAATATCAAACATTGAGATTCTAAACGCCATCTTTCTGACCTTATACTGGCTTTGTGGACTTTCCCTTAGTTTTTCCTTACGACCCCTATGTAACAAAATAAGAAGCTGAGTTTATTTAAGCACCCGGAAAACTTAATCAAAGTTATTTATTCATAACGTTACCGTGTAGTGGCGGGGTAAGAATATCCACTATCCCATATCAATCCCTTGGGCGTCGTAACAGGCTTCATAAGGAAACAAATCAGGAAATCAGCAACGTCTTTCTAATAACGACTAAAATTAAATAACTGCGGTTGCCAACCCGTTTGCCAAGCGTGGCACCTGTGGCAAATATCCCGCCTATGAGGCAGTCTATGTGGGAGGCTTATGTTCAGCAGTAGACTTTAATAGGCTGCAACGGTAATTGTAATTCATAATTTGAGCTAAAACCGCAAAACCACAGCCCACAATACTCATAAAATATACTCAAGAACGGAAACAATCCAAGTTACTAAAATAACACATTTCTAGTTTTCCAAACAAGAGAAATCCCAAAAAATAATACACCCACGTCATTATATATCTTTTTAGAACACAAACCGTCGTGAATCCGTTGAAACCGTCCTTAGGACGCAAATCCCTAAAGAGCACTTGCTGTCTTCAAAATCTCAACTAACGAGGTGAATATCTCAGTCTGCCATATCTGGATGTTAGCGGGTCAGCAGAGATGAATAAAGTTAGATCGCAGGGATGTGGTTTGTGTCGAGAGACTATTGTAGCGATACGATTAGGTACGTCAAAGGAGTTTTTGAGTTCCAACTGACAAAAGTTGTCAGGTTTGTAAACAACAGAAACTGTGTTTTAATTAGGTAACGGAATCACATCGTATACCTACCTACCTTTATTAAAAACAGAGTGTTGCGCGATATTAAAGATGTAATTTTTTATATATGTCTTTTAATACCCGTAAATATATATATATATATATATATATATATATATATATCCATCGAAAAATGGCGGGAAAGTGTTTCTTAATTTATATTTTTTCCCTTTCTTAAAATCATGTATATATTGATAGTAAAACCAGCCAGATACAAATAATACAACTAAAGAAGTTTTCCTTCAATTTTATACAAACAAAATTCGAAGAAATTTCTTCCCCGACTTTTGACCGATATTAGTCAAAACTCTAAAATAGTTTTATTTCTGTAGTAATCGCTACTTTCCGTTGCTTATATACATTTTAGTGCTGGAAATGACTTGAATTGTTAAGATAATAATTAACATTTAAATAAAAATTCTTTTCATTTAAATGTTAATTATTATCAACTATTATAAATCAAATTTTTAACTTCAAAGCCTTATTTCTGGTCATAACGCTTTTTTGTAGTCTGCGAGGCACTATTATGTTTTAATTTCATTCAGTGACCTCACGGATCCTTGGAGTTTATTCTTATTCGATTTTATTCAAGTACAGCGTAAAGAATAGGAATATTAATATAAAAATAATATTCACCATCCTATTCACTTCTTTGTTCTACTTATATCTGATATACTTAAAAAATCCCATTTGTTATGCAATAACTTCAGAAACATTATCAAAAGGAATAAGCTTGTTTTTATGTATGTAGTCATCTATTCCTGACGTGGCGTCAACGTGAACGCGTTAAGGCGCTACCTCCAGCGAACGACCTTGAGCGTTTGGTCTGTCGACGCTCGCTACAATGTATCGCGTAAGAAATCGCCAAAAGACGCCACCTACTGCTACGAACGTAGTATTATTTTTTCAATGTCAATGAACTCTTCTATGGAAATAGACACGGCGTACAATGATAAATGTATTTTAATTTTCTTTATTCGGTATATTAGTTGCATTATATTAGAATTATGTATTCTAATATATTATCTAATTAATAAAAATGACTATTTTGATTATTTTTAACTATATACTATACTGCTAATATTGAATTAGCTTTTTATAGTGTAAATTATAATATTTTTCGAAATATTAATTATGTATTCGAACTTTACATGCTAATGGTGTTTCATTTTTGTTATTTTCATTTACTTACATATTGAAAATATACTTGAATAGTAGGTATTATTATTTTATTTAGCTACTGAATTTTAGGATAGGTTTTACCTTGAGGTCAAATATAATTTTGAGGAGCAATAGTTATTACCTACTAATCTTTTATCTGCTATTCCTTATTTAGGAACAATATTAGTAAATTGAGTTTGAGGCAGATTTACTGTTTATAATGCTAAATTTATTATTTTAATATTTACCTACTGGGTAGGTAATTATTAAAATAATAAATATAGCATTAGTAACTAAATAGATATATTTTTTAAATTTTTAAAATTAAAATTTTCGTATTTTTAAAAATTACTAAAAAAAAAGGGTTTGAAATTATAGATTTTCTCACAAAAGAAGGGAACTTAAAAAAAGAAAGGAAAAAAAGCGGGACCAAAGCCAAGACCCGAACCACGGAACTCCGATATCACGCCCGACCGACATACCACCTGAGCTATAACGACCGTTAATGATTTGTCGAAATTTACCTTCTTATATTGTAGCAGTTTTTTTTATTGCCCGAAAACATGGACGAAAGGACATTTTCTAAAAATAAATCCAAGCGTTCGTCGCTAAAATCGTTGGAGCAGTATAATTTTCTCATCTGGTTCGGTTATATAAATATTTAAATATATAAAAATTATAAATTAAAATGAAAAGATAAATATACATAAAATAAATACAAAATAATATTATATTATTATTGTTATTATTATTATTATAAGTTGTGGTTCGGTGAAGCTGCAACCTAATGGACCATGATCTGAAATTTTTATGAAAAGAAGTGGCTGACGTCAATTATTATTATTCTTAT
Organism: Parnassius apollo; assembly: GCA_907164705.1. Lineage (NCBI taxonomy): Eukaryota > Metazoa > Arthropoda > Insecta > Lepidoptera > Papilionidae > Parnassius > Parnassius apollo. The sequence continues at coordinate 109,237 of CAJQZP010001513.1, forward strand.
TATTTTTTCATTACTGCCTTTTTCAACCTCACAAGATATTTGTAACTGCAAAAAAAATTACGTATAAGTAAGTAAATCAGTAATATAGAGTTATGTATGATTCAGACTAAATAAAGGTTCCTAAAAATAGATGTAGATAAAGAAATTGCATAAAAAATTACTCAAATAAAAATGCAATAAACTTGTTAATTTTATAGGTACTTAGTAAAATATTAAAATAATAAGTTTTTTAGGATATTTATGTAAAATATAAAGGTTATATTATGTTCTAACTACGTTCACGCTTGCGCACATAAAACCGCGGAATTTCACTAGTTTTATTATCAAAATAATAATTGACAACCCTACCCTAAGTTTGCCTTGATTTTACCAACTCAAACTCGTTTTAGGAGATCAAAACATAGAGAGAAAGATAGGAGACTATTTTTTATTTAATATGGTTGGATCTTTATTTATTTGTATATTTTTTGTATTTATTTTATTTTATTGATATTTATGTATATTTATCTTTTCATTTTAATTTATATTTATAAAAACCAACCAGATGAGAAAACTATACAGATACCCTAACAATAATAATAATAATATTCCACAAATATCACACAAAGCCATCTAGTCCCAAGCTAAGCAGAGCTTGTATTATGGGTACTAGACAACTGATAAATATACTTATATATTTCTAAATACATAAATATTATAGATAAATTACACCCAGACACAGAACAAATGATCGTGCTCACCACACAAACATTTGTCCTGGGTGGGAATCGAACCCACGACCTGCGGCATAGCAGTCAGGGTCACTAACCACTAGACCAACAGGCCTGACGATAAATAAAATAAAGTCTCTAGCTCGAGAGGAGAGGAGCCGTGGTAGCTCAGATGGTTAGCGCTTGCTAAAATTTTCACAGTGTGCGAGCAAACCGGGTTCGATCCCCGCCGGCACCAATAATATGGTAATTGCAATTTTAAGTGTTGATTTACCACGTGCTCAGTGGTGAAGGAAAACATTGTGAGGAAACCAGCACGTCTGAGAAATAAGAAAAATAATATTTCGAAGACATGCAAAGTTCGCCAACACGCAGTGGGGCAGCGCGGTGGATAATTCCTTTCCTAGGACCCTTTCAGAAAATGGTATAGAAATAAAAAAAATAATAAATCCAAACTTCATTTAAAACCAAACATATAAATTGTAAAGTAGCTGCAGGTATCTATAACCGAGTAAAAAATATTCCTTTACTCCAACTTGTCCATGTTTCCCAAAACAATTTTTAATTAAGCTTTATATTATAATGCGGATTTTTTATATTTAAAATTTTAATAATAAAGCATTTCGTACGTCTCAGCCGAGGCGCAAATATTTTTCGGCCGCAAATTTATAAGACCGATTTGTTATTCAAACATAAACATGGTTTTTTAATTAAATCTACCAATCATAAAACGACACGCATTTTTATTGAACACTTCCTATTCAATTCACAAAGTACCTATTATATTTGTTTATATAAAAAAGTATATTTAAGTATAATCATAAAACTAAATGGAAACACAAAGTAGGAAAATGCATTGAGTTATAAAACACATAAATCAATGGGCAAATGTAAAAATACTGGAGGCAGCAGCCCTATCGCATGTTTACGTACCGCACGGCTGTAATATTTATTTCTAAGATACGGCCGAGTTACAATATACCGTGACGTAAGCGCATCGGTTGGTAGGTACTCAAATAATATTATGTTTGCGGCGAAATACGGACGCAGCGACCAGCGACGCGGCCACCTCCTACTAACGCATACAGCGTAATGCCGCCCGCACTCTGCGCACGCCCCTTTATCATAGAAGTCACACAATTTTCGGAATTATTTCAATTAAAAGAGAAAAACGAACTTAAAAATTTAAATAAAACGTGGAGAATATAGATTTTTTAATTATCTATCCATTAGTGTTATCCTCAAATGATTAGAGCGTTGCGTTTAGCAACAGATGCATGTAATCAAGAATTTTAGTCATTTTTTAAAAGTTGATTTTAAATGTATTTATAGCACATAAAAATAAATTAGAACGTGGAATGTGATGATAAGATATCGAACATTAATAATGTACTTTTAGATGTAGTTTATTTTTCATAACTAATGAGATAATAGAGTCTGAAAAACGCACTTTCGCAACATTTTGGTCAGGGATTCACCTTAAGGCATAATCGCGAACGCGACGCGGTGCAGTCCGACGCAAATATTGAACAAAGGATGAATTTGCCTGACGTATGTTTAAATGATCAGCCTTCACTTTCTAGTGTCTTTATTTAATATTTAGGTATTTAGTTGGATAGAGGTTTAATTTGGAGTTTATATGCTTAAATTAAACTATTGTAAAGTGATCCAAATTGTTAAATAATTTAAAATTGTTGGCAGGCAGCAATTGGGGAACCATGTTCGTACAATATCGCATTTATGAAAGAAAGAGACAGTGATAGAGAGAGTGGGAGAGCGAGGCATTTATTTTTTGTATAAAAACTCAAAAGCTAAAAAAAATGTTTTAAAATTTCGTAAAATACAATTTCTTCAAAACGCAGAGGACATTTTAAAAATTCAACAAAAATTATGGAGCATGCCACCAATGCCCTGGAATATATTAGTTTATGGGCCATAGCGCAACAGTGCGTGAGATTATAACTTGTAATAAATTATACCGATTCGAGATTCGATTGGCATGTGAAAGGCGTTATTTATTCGCACGAATAGCATACCTATGTATTTCACAGCAGGTGTTAGTTTTAGTATTTTTCTAGTTTGGGAATGATTTATGACTTTTACTAAATCTGAATGTTGGCACTGTGGTGTGATGACTTCAACATTAATTATATTGTTATCCACTCTGAACTTACGGGTGTATTACGTTAAATACGGTTACGGTTTGTTTATATATTATACATTACATTTTTTTCAATGACGTCTCTATGAGGAGAGTAATGATTGTACGATGTGTGTCGGTATCTCTATATGTATGGTATGTCTGTACTTTTATAACGAAGTGGCGCTCGCTTGTGTCTAAGGAAGTATTATAAAACTGTGATTCTGTCTGACGATCGTGTCATTGTATTCCTTACTTCAACAGCATTTTTAACCAACTTAATAAAAGAGGATCTCAATTTGACTGTATTTTTGTACTATGTATATTATGCGATATCTTTGCCAATTTTAACCGATTTTATTGATTCTTATTATTAAATAAGTTATAATATCTCAATGGAAAATGAGACAGTCTCATTTGAACTAGAATTAATAATTCTACCTCTGAGGATGGAAAAAATAGGGAAAGAAAATTTTAATTTATTTTCATATAAATATAAAGACGACTTATCATCATGCGCCTTTGTTATTATTCATTCTACTCAAGTGGGTTAAATACAATTGCTTTAACGTTACCCCCACACTTAGATTTTGTCCTGTATCCCGGAGGCAGTATACAAATATAAATTGCACAAGGAAAAACATCCAGACCCGGAACAATTATTTGTAGGCCATACAAATGCTCGTTCTGTGCGGGATTCAAACCCGCGGCCCCCAGCGCAGTTACTCATTGCTAAGCCACTGCGCCACGGAGCTGTCACATTTTATTGAATATAAAAAAGTTAACACCGGGTTCAAAAATCTAAAAAGAACTTACTTTGTAATTTTTGTTAAATTATGTAGTAATTTCCACATAATTTAACAAAAATTACTAAGTGAAAATCCTTCTACAGCGCGGCACTTTATCTAAACAAGTGATTTATACAGCAGCCTATGGACCGGACGCAGCCCCTTCTCCCGGACTGGACCCGAAACAAACATATCGTGTTCATTTAATCGGCTCAACACAACGGGTACGAGATGCGTTTACAGCCTTTGTCAGGATAGCTTTAAGCACCATATTCCCATATCATCCCTCCGGCACAAACATTCAGTTTTATTCAACATGTTAACGTTCATTTTCCTCTACTCAGAAAGACTTACAATTTATTTATTCATAAAAAAATTCACCATTTTTATACTGTGTGAATATGTAAATAAATTCATGTGGATTATAAGTAAAATTATTTTAATAAAATATTTGTGATATTGTTGGCTGTATCTCAAACGAGTTATGCGCCGTTTAATTTCGAATTATTCAGTAAAGAACTAAAACACAAATACAACTGTAAAACATGCCATAAAAGCAACAGATTGTGCTTTCGAGTGGTAGCCTCGTTCTGGTAATTGGAGTAGAGGGCTGTTCTATGCGCTAAATGGAGTAACGACCTATTTAAAAATGCAGCATTTTTACATTCATATAGGAGATTCTCACAAAGATATTATCTTCGATCATCCATCAACTCCTTCCTCAATATTTATAGTAAGTTCTAAAATTAAACTCTACAAAAATCTTTGTATCCTACAGGTAACAGCAACGTAGAAACCATATTACGTTATATAGATATTACAATCAGAGAATACTTGCAATTTTTTTTAGATTACGGCTATTAGGTTTTACTTGGCTAAGATCAGTGTGCTGCGAAAATAGCAGCTGATTGTTATTGTATATATATCTGTCAGTAGTGAAGGGTAAAGTGTATTGCTACAGGCTATGAGGCATTCCGTATAAGTCCTCGGAGTTGACAACACATCACTAGCCGGTTTGGTTTGAAGTTGGCTGCAGGTGTCCGTGGAATACAGAAGTTACTTACTATCATCAGTTTGACTGTGAGTTCGTTTCTCACTTGTACAGAAGAGCTAAATCACATGTTTTGTAATATTTAAGTCTGATCTTAGTTTTAAGTTCACAAACATTTTATCTTAAAACTATAATACCTAGTTGCGGTTCGACTATATAGATAGCTAATCTCATATACGGCCTATTGACGGACATCGTTTGCCCTCGATGTGGATTGGTGCTCTTAAATAGGGTGAATGAGGTAATAATGCACGTCAACCCTACATAAGCTGGAAATATTTTCAATAGAATAATGTTTTATGTTGTAGGGATACCAATATTTTAATTTAAGTACGTTCGCAGTTTCTAAATTATTTTTCAAACACATTTCTACTATATTAATCATATAAGGCAAAAACAAAAGAGCTAACATTCAAAAAATACAGTAGATTTATAGCATGAGATGAAGATGTTTGCAGATGCTCATGTGCTGCAGCAGCCATGGACTTCTACAAGCAAAAAAGCAGGGTGAAGATGTCTTATCGCCCATGAAGACAAATGCTCGTAATCATAGTTCTGACTCACTATACCCTACAAACCGTGCAAGCACTGCTATTTGCCAGCAGAAATAAATAAGAAAGTAGTAACTTACCTTGATAGACTTCTAGGCAAGTAAGTAAGAACCCTCTTTTGCATAAGAGTTCACTAGTTAAAATCATAACGTTAGTTTTGTTTAGTTAGATTAATCTTCTCATCCCCTCAGAAATAAGAGAAGACCTGTGACCAGCAGCTGGACGCAAGTTAATTTTTTATTCAACTGTGTGTCAGTGTTGTCCCATTGCGAGTTGAATAAAAAAAGTGTTTTATTCAACTGTGTGTCAGTGTTGTCCCATTGCGAGTTGAATAAAAAAGTGTTTTATTCAACTCGCAAAGGACAAGGAAAAGCCGCCGCGGTGGCTTTTATTTGTTCTTAAACCTTCTTATAAATAAGAGGAGGCCTGTGCCCAGGAATTCTTTATTCTTTATTGTACACACAATAAGTTGGTAACAATTATTAAATATTTAAATAAATGTACAAAGGCGAGCTTAACCCTAATAAGAGTTCTCTTCCAGCAAACCTATTGGGAAAGAGAAATAGTTTTATATATAAAGCAAGTAGGTAGCAGCGTGCGTACTCAATAATTAACATAACGCTACTTAATAGAAATTGGCTATAAGTTACAGTTAACAATTAACATATAAGTGTATAACATATAAGTATAATTTATTTTCTTATTCCTTTTATTCTTATTTCTATTAATTTACATACATATATACCAATAAAGATAATAAATATAAACATATATACACATATACACATATACACACACATATATATACATATATATATACATATATATACATACACACATACATATATATACAATTATACATATAAATACATAAAATATGTAAATATTTATAATTCTAAGTTGACAGATAATATTTCTTTACTCTGCTCCGAAATATATCAAGAGAAGAGCTAGCACGTATGTCATGTGGAAGTGAGTTCCATAGCTTGACCGCCCTTACAGTAAAGGATCCACCACAACGGCTTGTGAAATGAAAAGGAGTTTTGAGAAGTAGTTGTTTAGTGGTCCGGCACTGAGTTTCACGAGGTACAAGATACTCAAAACGCTCGCGGAGATATGGAGGTGCAAGAGGATTAAAGAGTAGAAAGTATAGAAATGATAACACATGTAAGTCTCGACGTTTACGGATAGGAAGCCATTTTAATTGAGCCCTGTACTCTGAAACATGATCAAACTTACGAAGACCGAAAATAAAACGTATACACAAATTTTGAACTCGTTCCAGTTTGTTCAACAGCTCCTCTGAAGCATCCAAAAAACTAACATCAGCGTAGTCAATGAGAGGAAGAAGAAGTGCTTGAGCTAAGGTTATCTTAGTTTTTAACGGTAAAAACATCTGGAGACGCTTGAGAGATTGAAAAGAGTAGTTCACTTTTCTGCTAATCATATTAATGTGAGCGACCCAAGACAAATTATTATCAAAAATAACACCTAAGTTCTTAGCGGTCTCTGTATATGGAATTTGAGTATTATCATACGTTACTGCAGGGATCTTCGAACGATCTAATAAATTAAGCATATATGAGCTGCCGATAATCATTACTTGGGATTTAGCAGGGTTAACAAGAAGACCAAACGATTTTGCCCAACTGCTTATGCTACTTAAGTCAGCATTCAGCTTATTAATAGCCTCATCTATATCTTGGACTTTGAAATGACGGTATAATTGCAAGTCATCAGCATAGAGATGATAATGAGAGGAGAGAACAGTAGTGAGAGCATTGATAAAAATAGAGAAGAGAAGTGGGGAAAGAACACCACCCTGAGGAACACCCGCCGTAAGATCACACCACTCGGAGAAATCCTCCTCATGGCGGACACACTGCGAGCGACCCCTAAGGTAAGAATTAAACCAAGAGATTACTGATGGTGAAATGTTTAAGGACGCAAGAATACCAAGAAGTATGTCATAATCAACTGAATTAAATGCACTGCTGAAATCCAATAATGTTAGAACAGTGAGAAGTCTTTTGTCCATGGCCCAGCGAATATCATCAGACACTTTAATCAGAGCGCTGACTGTGCTATGGCCTGGACGAAAACCAGATTGAAAAGGACTCAGCAGGCTGTGAACAGTTAGGAATTGAGATAGTTGCCTCTGAACTATATTTTCTAGTACTTTAGATAAGATCGGAAGAATGGAAATAGGGCGGAATTGGGATAAAGATGTAGGATTAGAAGTTTTTGGAAGGGGAATGACGAATGCTTTTTTCCAGCAAGTCGGAAAGGAGCTCGTCTCAAGCGAAGAAGAGATAATGTGAGTGATAATAGGGACAAGTACATTAGTGATAGGTTTAATCATTTGCATACAAAGATTGTCATAGCCAATAGCTTTAGTGGAAATAGATAAAAGGCATTTTTTTATGTCACCATCAGTAACTTTACTGAAATTAAAAGGAGAACACAGCGGTTTAGGAATATTGGAGAGAAGATTAAGTGTAGTAGACTTAATAGAGTCATCAATAGAAATCGGAGGCTCAGAAAAGTGCCGGTTGAGTGCAGTCAAATCAAACGAGATATTAGGATCAATATATGATTTGGCTATACCCAGGGTTCTAAAAAATTTCCACATCTGAGCGAAATGAGAATTTTCAACCTCATCATAAATATGTCTCCTCTTAGCATCACGACACATCTTACTACAGCGATTACGCAGTTTTTTATATGTGAATAAATTTTCATTAGTAGGGTGCTTCTTATAACGCCTCTTAGCTTTATCTCTTTTGGCCATTACTGCTTTTATAGACTCTGAAAGCCAGGGAGCTGGAAAGTGTTTAACCCTGACTCGCTTAAGTGGTGCATGTGTATCGAATAGTTTTAAAATGAGGTGATTAAAAGCATAAACCTTATGATTAACATCTTCGGAATTTAGAACAGGGGACCAGTCAATATTATTTACATCATCTCTCAAACGCTCCAGGTTAATTGATTTAAAGCTTCTTAGGAATAAGAATTTCGATTTACGCCTAGGATGTTGAATTTTATAGGAGAGGAAGATAAGATCGTGGTAAGAGAAAGACGCAGATAGTTGTCCATGCGAAGCAACCCGGTCAGCATCAGAAACAAGAATAAGGTCTAAAAGAGAAGGGGTATTATTAGGCGAATTGTGAGTAGCAGAAAGAGGAAGAATATGTAAATTAAAAGATGACACCAAGGAGAGCAGTTTTTTGCTACGAAAATCATTCTTTAACAGGCATGTGTTAAAGTCACCTAAAATAATGGTATTATCATAAAGCGGAGTTAGATTAACAAGTTTTTCTTCCAAAGAAGAAAAATAATTTATATTGCGAGAGGGGGGGATAATAGACCCCAAGCAAAGTCCTAGAATGATTAATAGTAATTTCAATAAATAAATGTTCAGCAAAATTTGTGTATATATTGGGTGAATGATCAACTATTTTATAAGGAATGTCAGCTCTCAAATAGATTGCCACTCCACCATAACCTTTGCCGACCCTGTCATTACGTATAAGTTGAAAACCAGGGAGACAATACTGTATCGACGGAAGTTCAGGCTTTAGAAAAGTTTCAGAAACAAGTATGGCATCAACATATTTAGAATCGAAGGTTGATAAAAGATCAGCGTAATGAGCATGAATGCTTTGAGCGTTAATATGGACTATATTAAGATTTTTACTATAATTACAGAATACGGCTACTAGTTGATCATGTAAATGAGTGGAATCATCGCTTAAGGCGTTTTTATAAGTCTTATCGGATGAACTAGAAGAAGAGCAAGAAAAATAACTATCATCAAATTCCAAAATATCACACATGCTAATCAAAACTATAACATAAACTAAGCTATAACAAAATCAATAAAAATTAAATATATACTTGTATAATGTAAAACAAATAAATATTATATAAGTCTGGATATAATACCTACAAAATAAATAATAATATGTTATGAAATATTATGAAACTGTAAATATATTAAAATAAAATAAAATTGCCAACAATTATGCACTTAACAAAACATTTCTTTCATACCTGCCGGCAGTGGCATCGGTAGAATTTTATATTTAGATAACTTACTATAGTAAAAAAAAATATAGAAAAAGCACAGTCTTACCATAAATAATAAGACAGACAAATATTATCTACGGATCTTGTCTGGCAAAAAGACTAGTAGTATAAGCAATCGAATGACAGCATGACAGATATTAATAGCTGTCACTATGATTTATTTAATCACTAATGTCATTGGGTGCGTTTGGCAGAAAAAAGCGCTAGCAAGCGCTTGTAAGCAAAATGGCGATCGTAAGCGGTAAGCGCTGTCAAATCGTAAGTAGCTATTTTCCTCCAGGACACGATGTTAGTTTTAACCGTGGAATCTAACCTAATTTAAATATTGTGTAGTATTCATATTAAAAACTTACCAATCATGAGTTTTTAATAGCATGTATATGTTTATTCATGTCATTATATTACTTAAAACTAATATTGCACAAAACAACTTATAAACTCTACTTCAAAACAAACAAATTAAATAAGCAAAATGGCGGATTGTGTCAGCGCTACTGAAGTAGCAATCGTGTCCTGGCCGAAAACTATTTTAGCGCTTATAAGCGCTTGCTAGCGCTTTTTTCTGCCAAACGCACCCATTGTGTCACATAGTAAACAAAATTATAAAGGTAAATTATTATAATATTAGAGATAACTACCAACTACGATGTTTCAGTTAACACACAAAATTGAAGAGATGCAACACTATGCAAATGGAGACTACACAAAAATACAAATAAATTGTGGTAAATAAACACTAAGTTAATGCGAAGACACTATCTCTTGCCTGCGGTGCCAGTACGTCGACTTTTGGAAGCTCCAGCTGGTTCCCTGACCGCGGTCGTTGTCTTCGACTTCGACACAGGAGGCTCAGCAATTTTATCGAGTTCGATCACAGAGCTAATGCGATGTCGAACACCACCGCTACCCAGTACAAAAACAAAGCCTTCACGTGTCCAGCAATTCGATATTCCATATCTCCGTCGAGCTGCCATAAAGGCTTCATGTCGAGTTTTAGTTAAAAACTCCGACAGAGTGATACCAGTGCCCTTCAAACACGTCTTAGCTTGCCAGATTTTGTTCTTCACCTCTAACTCACACAACTTAAACAAGATAGGTCTTGGTTTGTCAGAAGAAGAAGTATGGCCCATGCGATGGCAGCGAGATATATCTTTGTCCGAGAAACCAGACAACTTGAAACGGTCAGCAAAAGTCTTCACTAATACCTGTACAGTATCCTCGTTCTTTTCCTCTGGAAGTCCATGAAGTAATAGAATCTTCCGCCGGCTCCGCATCTCCATATTATCCACCTGGTGCATCAACAGGCCTACCTGGTCTTGAAGATTGCGTAGGGCTGTCATGATAAATAATCTGAATGAGGAGAACTCGGATGTCAAATTGGCAATGGAGGCTGAAGGTGCTGCAGCTTGAAGCTCACTTTGATAGATATCCATGCGCTGAGTAAACATCTTCTGGAGTTGTGTTATTGAGTCTTGAATGGCATCCATTTTGAAAATATCTTGTGCAGTGATAATGTAAGAAAATTGTGAGACAGATTTTTATTGACTAAGTTTGTAAAAAGCAAGGATTTTACTGCCTGGCAGGTATAATGGTTAGTACATTAGTTTCCCATATAGTAACAACACTATTGTAATGTTTTATATATTAAAAATTATATTAAATTGGGAGACTTCACTAAAGCAATGTACTTATTGCACCTACCCACACTAGAAAAAACGTGACGTGTGACGTACATTGAATATATTAAATAGATCTATACCCATAAAAATGCCATTTTTTAATGAAATAAAGTAACGTATTTTTACTCTTTTATTTCTATTAATCAAAGTTATCACCCATGAAATCGATGGATCTTTGCCAATGCAGTGACATTTTTTTGATACCCTTCTTGAATAAATCAGCTGGACGGGTGGCAAGAAATTATTCAAAGGCAGATTTACTGCCCGTTGGGTAGGTTTAGGTAGTGAAACAGGATCCAATCAACTTGTTGAGTACTTGCGATAGTCTCACAGATCCCATTTTTTGTCACAGGTAACAATGCGGTTCAAATTTCCTTCGTTTTTGTGACCTGTTGACTTTCCTTTTTTTAATTTAAAAGGTATAATATATATTCAAAAGTAGTAGATTAAAAAGCATGTTGATGTTTCACGAAAACAAGTTGTATACTTTCTTAAGTAGAAAAATAAAACGGTTTTATTTAATTTTAAAAATGAACATACAAGGACTAACTTGCAAACCCATTTTAGACCATACTTGATTCGTGCGGGGAATGAACCCGTAGCTCGCAGTGCTGTAGCTATACGCGTAATTTGTGTAAATCGCCGTGTAGTGTTTACGTCAAAGAATCCTCGAGTTGGATTTAGAATCGTTTGGCAGGAATTTGGGGAAGTAAGGTGTTTTATTTGGTAGAGGTTTGGTTATCGATTATAACAATACCACTCGCATGAAAAGATAATGTACGGTTTTTGAGAAAATAAGAAAAAACTATTATAACCTAAAATGTGTTAAATATGGTAAAACGTATGCGATATTACTGGAAATTTACAACTTTTGATACAGAATTTTGAGTAAGTAATAGTTTTTTACCTTTTTTCTCGAAAACGGTGCATTACCTTTTAATGCGCGTGCTATTGTTATAATCGGGGACCAAACCTCTACCAAATAAAACACCTTACTCGCCCAAATTCCTGCCAAACGAATCAAAATTTTAACCGAATCCTCTACCTTACTCTATTGCGTGATATCATCCATAGGTAAGAGGCGACAGAGGGAAATGAAATAGGAGAAGCGCAATAGAATTTTCTTGTCAACAACTTAAAAAAAAACTGCAGTTAACAACCCGCAGGCAAGCTCGGCCACTATGGCAGATACCATTTCATGTGAACCTATCTCTGAGAAAGCCCTATGTTCAGCAGTGGACTTTTGACAGGTTGCAATGATGAAGAAGATGAAATTGGCAAGATGACTTTGTGTGTCTTATTTTTAAGCCTGTTTTCCATATTTTTACAGTAAACGCCTAAGACATACCCAGTTATGCACTCAAACGACTCTGTAGAGAGCCTCTTATGAGTTGTTGGTAAGTTTTCGAGAAGGCTCGTTCAACTTGATGAGGCAAGTGACGTACAACTGAAGTGCTGTACATCGACGGATTTATAAACTATAAGACTGAAAGTAAGAAATGTCTAAGTTTTTTCTGAAGGTCAAAATTGTCAGTTTTTGAGACCATTTTAGTTAACTTGTAACGAATTTTGGTCGGATAACATTAAAATGGTTCATATATGTTTATAATTGGTTTATGTAAAATAAGTATTTATTACGTAATTACATTAATTAAAAATATGTAACGTGACTTTGACTGTGCAGAGGCAGTTCAAAAATAACCACTACCTTATATCGTCATATGGGTGATGTATGTATACGTGTAATAACAAATAAAATAAAAATAAAAACCTATGGTTGCCAACTCGCCCGCTCTGCGAGAGGCCTACATACAGCAGTGTACTTTTAAAAGGCTATGACGGTACGTAACGTGACTTTGGACGAGTAACATATTACTTTTAAATTTTGAAACTTTTATAAAACTTTTATATTTATTGTAAATATATAACCCAATCATTTTTGTCAATTAGGCGTTACCCATTTTTTCTATTCTTCTACCGCTCATCGTGAAATTTGAATTAAGATAAAAATCTGGGCGGACGAATTACAGAATAATAATTTTAAAATTTAACTTTGCGGTACATATAGTTAGTTTAAAAAATGTACCTATAGTTATCGTATCGTGTAGTTCTATTATCAGTGTGTCGCCGTTCTATTAATGTTAGTATTCGGTGTAAGAATATACACTGCACCATATTGTCTCGTGGGTGTCGCAACAGACTGCAGAGGAAAACAAACCAGATGGTGGGCAACAGCGTCTTCCTGATAACAACTGAAACGTATCTATAGTGGTCCTAGCGCGTAGTTCTGTTATCAGTGTGTCACCGTTCTATTAATGTTAGTATTCGGTGTAAGAATATCCACTGCACCATATTGTCTCGTGGGTGTCGCAACAGGCTGCAGAGGGAAACAAACCAGGTGATGGGCAACAGCGTCTTCCTGATAACAACTAAAATGTATCTATAGTGGTCCTAGCGCGTAGTTCTGTTATCAGTGTGTCACCGTTCTATTAATGTTAGTATTCGGTGTAAGAATATCCACTGACACCATATTGTCTCGTGGGTGTCGCAACAGGCTGCAGAGGGAAACAAACCAGATGATGGGGAACAGCGTCTGCCTGATAACAACTGAAACGTATCTATAGTGGTCCTAGCGCGTAGTTCTGTTATCAGTGTGTCACCGTTCTATTAATGTTAGTATTCGGTGTAAGAATATCCACTGCACCATATTGTCTCGTGGGTGTCGCAACAGGCTGCAGAGGGAAACAAACCAGGTGATGGGCAACAGCGTCTTCCTGATAACAACTGAAACGTATCTATAGTGGTCCTAGCGCGTAGTTCTGTTATCAGTGTGTCACCGTTCTATTAATGTTAGTATTCGGTGTAAGAATATCCACTGCACCATATTGTCTCGTGGGTGTCGCAACAGGCTGCAGAGGGAAACAAACCAGGTGATGGGCAACAGCGTCTTCCTGATAACAACTAAAATGTATCTATAGTGGTCCTAGCGCGTAGTTCTGTTATCAGTGTGTCACCGTTCTATTAATGTTAGTATTCGGTGTAAGAATATCCACTGCACCATATTGTCTCGTGGGTGTCGCAACAGGCTGCAGAGGGAAACAAACCAGGTGATGGGCAACAGCGTCTTCCTGATAACAAATAAAAATAAAAGTATCTGCGGTTGCCAACCCGCCTGCTGATGACGCGGCAAACAAAGGCAAAGATTCCTACAATATGTTCAGCACTGAGCATTTGATACGATGTAACGGCAACGGTAACGCAGCGGACTGTTTACTCAATAACCCTCTTATAAATGACACGAGTCTATACCCAGCTGTGGGAAGTGTATAGTTTTATTTTTTATTTTATTACATGTATAATTTAAAAATTTTTTTTTTATATTTATATGAATGCTAAACATTGAATCAAATTAACTTTCCGAATTTTTCGCGTTTAGTTTGATACAGTTTTAATTTACGAAGTTTTAGTTGCCTTATAGCTCATATAGATAAGGTATATCCACAAGCTCACGCACCCAAAACACCAGGAATTAAAAAAATCAAATTAAACGCGATAATTGTCTCCTTGTAATTAGTTTTATATGAAGTATATTCTTTAGCTTTCATAAACTTGTGTCTTAGTTTCTTTTAACTTTACGTCATAATGTTATATGCGTAGGAAATCTTAACCGTATATTGTGTAACATGTATAGCTAATGTTCCGAATTCTTTGTCTCTAAATAAAAAACAACGTTGCAGACACTGCGCCCTCGTAAAAGTGACCGCTGCTGTTGTTATTTAAATTATATTATTTACATTTTTTTTAAATCGAAATAGGAAAAGCTTTTCACTATCGACTCTTCTTGTAATAAGTAATTTACATTTTTTTTGTAAATAATTATTTTTATTTTTATGCACTTAAATACAAAAAAAATAGCAATATTTATCATTTATGCACATTTATTACGCATTTATGCACATTTAGATCGTAACTTACGGCAAGTTAGGATTTATTGTTACTGTAGGTATTATTTTTAAATTATTCACATTTTTGTTCTTGATAATTCCTGTGACTTTCTGTTGTTTGTGAAATTCATATATTATGTAAAATTACTGCCTCTATGAAGTAACTTAATACTTTAATTTTACTAGGTATGCTGCGACAAACCTTATCCTTATTTCATTTAGCCAGTATTATGCAGACATTTATGTTTTATTTGATTTGGCCAGTATTATGCAGACATTTATGTTTTATTATTATAAATAATATTTGTAACGATAAAACATTAAACTACGCCATACTCCGCGTGGGTGTCGTCAGAGGCGACAGAGAGAAACTGTAACAGAAGATAAGCAGCGTCTTCCTGATGACTGTTCATAATGATAAAAAACTGCACGTGGTAAGATTAGCAACCCTGGCAAATATCCGCAGTATGAGATGATCTCCGATATGATTATAAGGAGCAAGCCTATGCTCATTGGTGAACTCCGATAGTTTGCTATGATTACTTTATTAAATTTTTAATATATTATTTGAAAAATATTCTTACAAAGTTATATTTAAAGAATGAAGTTAAAATATATTATTTTAACTTAAAATTTTTAAATGCTAAGTAAGAGAAAAAATTCACATTAAAATATCCCAAATTTATAAAATACCCCTAAATAATACCACAGCCCCAAAGTTAACAGTAGTACGAGTATCATTACAACGGTCGAAACCGCTGAACCGGGTAAACATAACCGTGGCCCTTTCAACACTTAATTTAACCCTTATAAACACTATAAATCCTACCGTTTAAACATGTAAACAGCCACAATAAAGCTGTGCATAGATGCGTGATAGAAGCACCTCTGGCTTCCTGCCGCCGCACCATCTCACCAGAATCATCGAACTTTATTGAACCAACGCACCACCCCTGAGAAGACACTCAATATAAGCAAGCTAGCGAACTCGGCTCTCGGAAAGTTACGAATGACATAACAGAGAGTTCATGTGAACTGTGTGGAAGCATGACACGTCCTTCCGCGACGCAGCGTCACGTAGAACTAAAGTCTAAAACACGGGACAGGGTAAATTAAAAGCCTTCCAGCGCAGGGCGGGGGAGGTATGAAATGTTTCGGATCTTCACAAATCCGTTTCAGTCCAAGTGCGTAGACCACGTGCCGTGTTCAGTCCATCTTGCGTCTCAATGGCTGATAGAGCTATTTATATTTTTATTGTCGTTGTTAAATGGTACGTCGTTAGTTGCCTTACTTTGATGTTAATTGCCTGTAACTGCTAATAGTATCTATGAATAAAGGTATTTAAACGAACAAGATTACCATTTTCATTTTCAAGCGTCTAGTTTGTTAACATGAATTGATTATTTACTTTAGTCAGTTATCATTTGTGCACTGTTTGTTTCAAATGATTTCCAAATACCATTACCGAATTAATTATAAATTGTAGTTCGTCCTTTATCGCAGTGTTTGTGTTTATGAAATGTTAAGCTATATAAGTCAGTAAGTTGACCAATATGATGCCGTAGTAGTTTAGATGGTTACCACTTGCTGTAATTTTTTTTTGATAAAATAAGGGTGACAAACGAGCACATAGTCCAACTGATGGTAAATGGATGCTGTGGCCCATAGACATTTACATTTATCCTCGGTCGAGAATCAAAATGCAAGTGCGTTGTCACCCCTGAGGTCTAGGATGGAATGCCTCGTTTTCAGTTAAAGTTGTCTCCGGTTCACTACACTTACCATACGAAATACAGCAGCATTATGTGGCTATTTTAGGCTGGCATTCTGTGAGAGCGTGGTCCTACACCGGTCGAGCAGACCCATTCGTGCTACAACAATTGGTAATATAGCCACAGCGTGGCTCTACCACGTAACATTTCACAGTACGCGCGTAACCAAGGTTCGAACCCCTCCTGCACCAATAAAATTTTTAATTGCAATTTTAAGTGCTAATTTACCACGTGCTTGGTGGTGAAGGAAAACATCGTGAGTAATCCTGCATGTCTGAAAAATATAAATGATCCGAAGTACAGGTACTCCAGGCATGGGTGTAGGTACTCAGGGTTAACACTGACATTTCTATTCTTTGCCCTAAAACTCTCTCAGAAATAAGAGGCCAACAGAACGACGTACATAGGCTGCAACTTTAACTTTTTAAACGAATATTGTTTTGATTCAGATGTCGAAAGCTGCTGCGAAATCAGCTGTAGATTAAGTAACATCAGCTTTCACAATCGCTTTTAATTCGTTATTGTCGACCAACGTTTTCGGACGACCACGGGGTTCAATTTTCAGGTTGAAATGTTCAGAACGGAAGCAACTAATACCTAACAGGTAGTGCGTTCGCTTGTAGTATTTGCTCCGTAAACGTCGTTGATGATGCGTCCCGCTGGTGCCGCTTTGCTGCAACGACGCTACTCATATTCCATAATTACTCGAATTTTTAACGTATCCATGATGACGAAACAGATTTAAATGCGATGAAACATAATACTTTTCAATAAACAAATCACTAGTTTTGAAAATTTTGAAAAATTCATTGTTTTTAAAATAAAATTTATTTGAAATTAGAATTCTTAGCGAAACAAAATTTATTTTGATATGAAATATCCAGTACTATAAAACGGCAATTTCATAGGTAAAGACCTATTATTACCTAAATATTTTAAAAAGACAGATATTTTTATTACTAACAAAATATTTACGTCATTTTGCTTGAGCTCGTTACGCATGTAAGGAAATACATATGATGTTCATTTAGGTAATACTACCGGTTTTTACTTTTAAAGCATTAAATTTACTATTTTCTAAGCAATATTTTCACTTATATTCTAGCGTATATTAGGGTAATATTTGGTCACAATATCAATCATAGAAGGAAATAAGTTTTATAAAATAAGTTTTTTAAGCAGTTAAATTAATAATAAAATAGGTACAATAACGCAAAAGTTATGAAACTCAAGCGATAGTATTTTTACCCGCGACGGAACGGAGAAGGTATACGCGTTTAGGGTGAGAGGTTGTTTGTTTGTTAGTGCAAACGTATGTTCCCATTAATCTCTAAAAGCGGTAGACCGATTTAGATACAGTTGTCTGTAAAGCGTGTGGTGGGGTGTTATGATGTTAACTCGCCAGGGGGCGCTGCAATAAACATTTTTTCTGTAAACGAGTTTTCTCATTTAACTCAAAAGTGGGTGGACCGATTCAGATACGGTTTTCTGTTAGTGTAGGATTAGTGAATTATCGGCGATGGTTCTTAGATAGGTGTAATGATGTTAACTCTGTTCTGCAAGTTTTGCAAGACAACAAGCTTCGGGTCCCGCGCCTACGTAAAAGTGAACAAGTGAAGCCGGCCACAGTCGAGCGTGAGCGTGCATATGTGAAAGGTGTCACTGACAAGATTAGCTACATTTTGGAACGTCAGTCATCAGTTGAGTATAATGTCCCTTTGCAAGATGCAGGAGTGTATAAGCTTGATTGTGAATGTGCTTTCTCTTACATAGGACAAACTAAAAGGTCTATAAAAACCCGTGTTAAATAACACTTGGCTGACGTAAAGAATCGACGCTCCGGAAAGTCTGCAGTCTGTGAACACGTACAGGATCGCTCCTGTCACTAGATCAGATTTCATAGACCACAAATCCTCGCTAAAGCATACCGATTCCTTAAAAAAGATCATTCACAAGGCTATGGAAATCAAAACATCCCAATTTCAATAGAGAAGATGGTTGGGAGCTACCATCTGCTTAGGACCTTATAATTAATAAAATTAAATCCCAACCCAAGCGCACAACTGCAAAACTTCAAGACTATAAGTTCATAGTGCGTACATCGGAACAAGTATTAAACATTTTAATGTGAAGGTGACATGACATTAGGACGTCGAACACCTCATTCTCCCCGTAACCATGGGTGCTGTAAAGTGCTCTAAATGTCAGAAATATGATATAAATTAATATACGCAATAAAACTCGTAAAAACTAGCTTTATTTAAACGTGATTATGTAATTACTCCTCTAGCTATCTTAGATCTTGGAATAACACATTCGCTGTGATTTTACGAAATGGTGTCGTCGTCCGACCTCTACGCGAGCGAAGCCGCGAGCAAAAGCGTGTTATTTTAAAAATTCACCAAACCATGAACAGTTTATAACACTATCATTGTGTTATTTTTACTTGAAAATGAATTATATAATAGAATTTAAGAATGTAAATATTTCACTAAAGTTAAAATAAATTTTAACATACGTAATTACAAACGATTAAGTAAAATGACAAACTAAAGTTTTCGTAGCACTATTGTCCAAAATTAATTGTTTGATACTATCTCGATTAGAATTCCAATTTATAATTTTTTATGTCATTTAGTTATGTAAATGGCTTTCCATTAAACCCGATATCACTAATATTAGTGCATCGAACTTTTGAACATGGATTTTTGTTGGAGACATAATTGTTTTTGTAACTTTACTTTTAGTGGCAAATGAGCTCGCTAGTTCACCTATGAACAACAGTTTTCGATTTTGAGCAAAGAAGGTTATAAGTAGGATGTATGTATAGATATATGTACGTGAAAGAAGAGAGCGGTGTATTAGTATCGTTCCAAATGGAACTTTGTAATATCTGCCTACGCCTCTGTGTGTCGGGCGTGAGTTATGTATGAATAATTAAGGTTCAAGTTACATTGTCACTTCTTAAACTGAGAAGAAATTTTAATTACTTGGTGGTTGAACTCCTTTACTCCCAAGGAGTCCACGGGTGGGTATCGCCACCCTATTTCAGCTACTAAACAGCGGTCCATGCAACGCTGTTTCAGTTATAAGGGTAGAGAGAGTCACTATAATAAAAATATAAATTACAGGTTTGTACAGTATTACATCTTAGTCCTAAGAGTTGACAACGCATCTGGAACCTTCCTTGTTCGAAACTTCAAATAAAGAAGGATTGAATCAACTGTATACACCAGTGCTGCGTAGCGGCAGATTTACTGCTAACCAACCATTAGTTACGTAACAGTCACATGTCCTTATAACACGTTGTCTTCCAGTATGGTGGTGGTATATAACCGTAAATTCGCGTGAACTCAATCTTTAAATTTCAGACATAAAAATAAGTATTTTAGTAAGTTCATTACTATAACCAATACTAGTTCTTAATTGGCATTGACTATTGGCATTATTATATAAGTGTTGGGTATTTCCCTCTAGAAGAAGTGATGAACTGGAACTTATTTCTATGAATTCTCAATGTCTTTCAAATGTTTTTGTTTCTTTCAAACATAAAATTGTAAGGCACTTGGCACGAGATACGTTGTACTCAAACTTTGAGACTTGTTTGTTGTTTGTCACTTTCAGTCAAAGTTCGATTGACGCCCTAGCATTCGACTTTGTACATTTTGTGGTTAGAGCATACCGAATTTTCTTTTCTGTGTAGTTTTTTAATAGTAGGTTTTTTATCATTAAAATTTGTTGAATATTTACGTTGAACCATATTATTGTGGTATAAAATCAGTTACTAACTCGTTAATATATAAGCGCAATAGGATAGGATTGCTCACATTCTCGTAGTTTATATACTACCCAATCGCACGTCTTAAAGAAGACTTTAGGCATAGGCGTGGAGGTTGCTTATATTCATCCAGGTGGTAGAACTCCTTGTTTGTCAATAAGTGCGTCTGGGCAAGCCTGGGTGCATACGAGCACACTGTTCTCTAGTGCGAGGGGTGTAGAGAGTATAGTTTCAGGTCGTGAGGCGTCCTGTCCTGGTCCTCAGTGGTGACAACGCATCAGGAGCCTTCTTTGTTGGAAGTTGGTTGCAGGTGTCCATGGACTGCAGGCTACTGCTTACCATCAGGCGGGCTAAAAGTTCGTTTGTTAATTCAATTTGTTACACTTTCGTTTATAAATCACACCATTTTTTTTTATTTAAATGTTATCGTTTTATCTATTTATGGTATGGTGGTAAAAGGTTTTAGGAGTTTGATCTTTACCCGTATTACTAAAATCGCTAGTTAAAATTTTGTGTATGAAGGAATATCCTGACAAATAAATAATATTTCAAGGGCTAATGCAGTCACTAAACATGCGTTAAGGCAGTGCGGCGGATAGTCACACGCTCTAAATTTGAAAAAAATATTAAAATCTATAAAGACATTCCCTTACCGTCAACCACTGAGCCAAATAACGGTAAATGATTAATATGATACTAGTAAACGCGCAGTTATATTCGTATAAAGAATATATGTGGAGCTGTGGGAAAGGCCATGCAGCAACTATATTATGGATATAGAACGAATGGGTTAGCTGGACCGGTAAAAATCACGCTCGCACTAAATAGCAGCTTAAAGTTGGTTTGTTTAGTAATGTGAGTGGAGAGAACCGGATAACCGTTTTATTGAAAATGACATATTCCACCTTAGAGAAGAAACGCCGTCCCTATACGAACTTGGACCTGGCGTTACAGAGCTAAAAATCACCAAATAATTAGATCATTTATAAAGGTTTCATCAGGAAACCACAAGAGGCTGCCCACAAGGAGGTGTTTTGTCACCCCTTCTTTGGACTCTTGCGGTTGACCAACTATTGTACAAAATGGCAGACCTACGCATTGACACATTGGGTTATGCTGATGACCTTGTGATCATTGCAAGGGGCTTTTGCCAAAGTACTTTATCGTCAATAATACAGAGCCCTAAACACCATAAATAACTGGTGTAGGGATAACAGTTTATCAGTTAATGCTGATAAAACTGTTATAATACCCTTTACCAAAAAGAAACGGTTGGACAAATTAATCCAACCAAAACTTAATGGCGAAGAAGTATCATTTTCCACGGAAGTTAAGTACTTGGGCGTAACAATCGACCAAAAACTAACTTGGAACTCTCACCTTAGCAACGTATGCCATAAGGCAAAAATTGCTTTAGGTACGTGCAGTCGTTTGGTCGGGAACAACTGGGGGCTTGCGTCCCAGCATGGTCCTATGGCTGTACAGCAGCATAGTGAGGCCGATTCTCACCTACGCCTCTATTGTCTGGTGTAACAAAGCCAACCAAAAGACGACTGCGGACAGACTAAATAGTCTACAAAGGACTGCCTGCCTAATGGCAACTGGAGCTATGCGATCATCGCCTGGAGCGGCTCTTAATGCACTTCTATGCCTAACGCCCCTAGATCTCTATCTAGACAAGGAGGCGAGGGCTAGTTTGTATAGGATTAACGCCCAGGGCGGGCTGAGCTTGCTCTCCTATAGATTGAGATCCATGCTCGACTCAATTAAGGAATCACCGGTCTTATGCATGATCTCAGATATCATGCGTCCACTATACACTTTTGATAAAAAGTATATAGTGGAATTACCCTCCAGAGAAGACTGGCTGAATGGCCAGGTTATCTGTGAGGTCGGTAGCCTCAAATGGTGTACCGATGGGTCTAAAATGGGCCTCGACGTAGGCTTTGGAATTTACGGGGAAACGCCCCAAATTCAAATTTAGTATGAATTTGGGTAGATACACCTCTATCTTCCAGGCAGAAATTTTCGCCATACTTGGGTGTGCGGAAATCAATCTGCAAAAACACTACGTCAACCATAAAATTTACATAAACTCTGATAGTCAAGCAGCACTGCTAGCGCTGAGATCAAACTTAGTGAACTCAAAGCTAGTTGGAGACTGCGTGAACTGTTTAAACGCCCTGGGTTGTAACAACAGGGTCGTTTTAAGATGGGTTCCGGGTCACGAGGGCATTGTAGGCAACGAATTTGCCGACAAACTCGCACGGGAGGGCTCAAAATGCACACAATTTGGACCCGAGCCATTTTGTGGAATCTCAAGAAGCCTAGATCTGGTCTGACACACCAGGCTTAAAACATTCTAAAAACTTAATCCGGGCTTTTGATCGTAAATTCGCTTCAGAAGCCCTGGGATTAAGTAAAAATAAATTGCGCATTCTGGCAAGAGCCCTAACTGGACACTGTTGTCTTAAAAAGCACATGTCCATCCTGGGACTAAGCAACTCAAGGATGTGTCAGTTCTGTTCCATAACGGAAGAAACACCTCTACACATCCTAACCGATTGCGGACCCTTAATGCGCAAACGTAACACTCATCTGAGATACTATCTACTCCGCCAAGAAGAAGTGAAATTGCTCACGGCTAAGCAACTCCTTTTATTCATTAAAGATATAGGGCTTAGCAATGAACTATAGTCATAGCAGCAATCACAATAGATTTTTTAGGTCGCAGTGATACTGGCTTCCTTACCTAGACCTGCATAGCCGCTCGCACATAATAATAAAAAAAAAGGTTTCATCAGAGGCGGCGTAAGGCGTGGGCGACGTGGGCCACCGCCTACAGCCTCGCGATTCAGGGGGCCTCGCGCCCTGGAGGTTTATGCATTACTTAAAACCGTAAACGCGCCGAAAAATTTTATTGTCATGAATCGATATTATTGACATAACTAAATATGTTTTTACTAAGTCTAGCAACATTAGTTTGCGTTGCTATTACGGAGAATCCCCGCTGTGGGGCGACCAGTATATATACATTAACCTATGGGGCGACAACGGCTGACTCCCCGTTATGTTTGTTAGACATAGAATACCGACTTTATTTGATCGTGGGCGCGTGGCAATCAAGTAAAGAGTGCGGTACAGCAGCCCACGTGGCTGTTGTAGGTATATTTTCGCGCTGTACGCACATGAGTAGATAAACGGAACAAAGCTTCTTAAGAACTTGCAAAATTGTTACGTATTCTGGTAGGGTTTTAACTATAGGTGAAGACAAATTAAAGCTCTAGAACGTTTACGTATATATGTTGGGTATGTTCCGAAACGTTTTCAGTATACTGCCGAATACAAATAACGTCATCAATTGACGCCATATTGTATTGGCGTGCCGCAGCCATATTGTGTCGGATATCCAGCCATATTAAAACAATTTTTAATTGTGTGTACGCTGAATGAGTGAGGTATATACCTGACGAGAAGATGTGTCGTAATTTCCTGAACGCTGCGCAGCCGAGTTGAATCCGTCGATTGACCTCTCGGTCGAAGATGGACTTACCTAGTCGGACTATCTGTCCCAGGTAAACGTACTTGTCAACAACTTCGAGCATAGTGCTCCCAACAACTACCGGCATAGGTGTGACATGGACATTAAACATGATCTATGTTTTGTCCATGTTTATCTTAAGACCTATCCTTTGGGAGACACCATTGAGGTCATTGAGCATATTGCTTATGTCCTACAGAGATTCTGCCATAAGGACTATATCGTCGGCAAATCGAAGGTGAGTGTTGTACTTACCATTGATGTTCATACCCTATCCTTTCCAGTTCAGTAGCTTGAAAACGTCTTCCAATGCAGCGGTGAAGAGTTTCGGGGATATAACGTCACCCTGTCCTACACCTCTCTGCAGTTGGATAAGTTTCGAACTCTGGTTCAGTACTCGGATAGCCATAGTAGTACTGTACAAACTCTTCAGCACTTTCAGGTATACCTTAAACTCTGAAAACTAGATTGTACAACCAGTGCATGTTGCCAGTGATGACTTACGGATCTGTGACGTGGTCCTTCACTGCCTAAGGTCGCTCAGCGAGGTATGGAGAGGGCTATGCTCGGAGTTTCTCTGTGTGACAGACTCAGAAATCAGGATATCCGCAGTAAAACCAGAGTGACCGACATAGCCCAACGGATTAGTAAGCTGAAGTGGCAATGGGCAGGCCATATAGCGCAAAGAACCGATAACCAATGGGGAAGAAAGGTTCTCGAGTGGCAGCCTCGTACCGGTAGGCGTAGCGTAGGGCGACCCCCCACTAGATGAAGTGACGACCTGGTAAGACATGCAGGCAGTCGATGGATGCAGGTGGCTCAGGACCGTGCTTTGTGGCATTACTTGCAGGAGGCCTATGTTCAGCAGTGGACTTGAAGGGCTGTAATGATGAATGATGATGTACGCTGAATGAAGCATGTCAGAATGTGCTTGTATTTATTTAAATACAAAAAATATAGAATAATAGCTGGTATTTCCATTATGAGGATATAATAATTTTTGGAGAACAAAATGACAAAATAATCGCCAAACCTTTTCCAATATGGCGCAAATATATAATAAAATATTAATAATCATATACTGTCCTATGTTTTGGAACGAATCACCAGTATGGCGTCGATTCATGACGTCATTTGCATTTGACAGTACACTGGGTTCTATTTAGGAACATACTCTTTGTGACTGGATTAAAGAATATCAACAAACTTGTTTCGAAAAATGCTTGTCTGGTGCTCAACAATTACTGAAAAAAAAACTCTTATGATCTGCCAAAAGACTTAAAAAATAAAAAAGTTGCGAAATAGAAAAAGATGTTGGATTATGAAAGCAAGGATTAACCTATACAGTCGGTTTAAATAGATTTTTTTCAACACCATGCTTGTTCAATTATAACAAATATGGATTTGAGATTTATGGATTTAAACCAACATTATGAAAATTTTGTTTTCCTTTATTATTTGAACAAGTTAAAAAAATATTCCAAATTATTTTATATTAAAATAACTGTCAAGATTTACACACAGCCCTGCGAGTGGGTGAAAGCAGTGACTTTCAACCTTACGAATTATATGAAGAATTACAATTAATGATCCCTAATTTACCTAACTTCGTAGCAAATGTGAAACAGCTTCTCCGTTATATTACAGAAAATAATTTAAAAAATTATACCCAAACATTTATATCGTCATTTAACAATACCGATCAGTACAGCCTCCGCTGAACGAAGCTTCTTAAAATTAAAACTCATTAAAAATCATCTCAGGAATGCAATGTCACAAAAAATACTTTCAGCGTTGAAAGTTTTATCTATCGAGGTAGATATAGCAACCAAGCTGGATTATAAGGATATAATTAAACAATTCAGCAGGATAAAAAGAAACAGGTGTTGGTACTTACTTAATGATTTTGTATGAATAAAAATTTCATAATGTCAAGTGTTTTGCTTTTGCTTTTCATTTTATATAATCCGTCTTCTTGCGCGGGCAGAGGGCCTCGCAAAATGTATCTTGCCCACATAAAATTTAGGTCATGCGCCGCCACTGGGTTTCATGAGCTCAATTTTCAAGACTTCCAGCAATAGCGAAATTAGTACAATTGAGCAATAAATATATTTTAGGCTATGTTAATGTTTGGCGTTATTTTCATAAAAAATTTAGGTAGTAATAAAGTAGTAGAAATTACCTTCATTTAACATATTATTCTACGAGATTATCTTACTCATATTATGAACATACCCTGCGCAAATGGCGGACACATACGCGCTCCTAGCGCGCCGTCGCGACGCAGTTATTCTATGAAATATCGTAGACATCGCGTGCGTGCCTATTTGGTTAGGACTATGTAAAGAGTGCGTTAGAGCTTTCAGATCAGACTTGCCTACCTTTTAGTTCTGCAAGATTTTGATATTTATGCAGACTATTTCATTCAGAATATTGGAGCATTGTTGGGGATGTGGCACATTCAGTATCAATGTTCATAAAAACCATCAACAGACACAAGGAACAAACACAAGAAATGTGTTACGTATACATAATACATACATATACATACATAAACACTAACGCCTATAACCCGGTGGTTTTTTTTAGGCAGAGACTAAAGACTTCCACTTAACACGATCCTGACATACCTCTCTCGCCTCTTCCACATTCTCTTCCACCCACGCATACATGCTCGTTGGTTAAGAGTAATCTTAATTTAGCCCATTTTTTCGCCAATTTGGTTGACAAACTTTCGCCTAGGACGTCCCTTTCCGACTCTTCCATTCCCTTCTGCAAATGCGTTACCTTCATTATATTGATTAAATCACAAAGAATCTTATGACAAAATGTTTTTTTTTTTGTAAATTTTTAGTTTTGAGTTTTAATAGTAAATAAAAAAAATATTCATGTTAATCAATTGCCGACCGTGTATTGGCGGTGTAAGAATTTTACCTGACCCATATTAGCTCCCACTGTTGTCGTGAAAAGCGACAGCGGGAAATTAACAGCATTAACACAAAGAGATGAACAGCAGCGTCCTATAAAAAAACTGTGGTTGCCAACACACCTGCGTGTATAAATATGCGCACCAACTATGGCAAAATCCTCTCTAAGGGAATAATCTAATCTTTGGAATTTTTATGATGTTTGAACTTCTTTTCAAAGCACCTATTGCACTTGTAAACTAGTTGTAGAAGTAAGACACCGTACGTGAGGTCACGAATCGATCAAATTCCGTCCGCGAATACTAAGTGCGTAGTTGACCTGAGATCGGAGGATTTGCAATAGCTGAGTTTGAGCTTAAAGATAAAACCATATAAATGAAATAAAAGGGAAATAACAAATAAATTTTACTCCAACGGAGATAAACTTTATTTTAAAATAATTTGTTCTTCACAAGGATAAATAATATGATAATAGTTGACTGTAACAAAACTACAAAAAATTTTCTGTCTCTAGTCGAGGATGAAAAAATATAAATGAAGGAAAACAGTAACTACTTAAAAGAAATTATACCAAAAATTAGGTTCATAAAACTGCTGATCACAGTATTAGGTAAGTCGACATTTAGTTTATTACAAACACAAACAGACATGGTCAATGGTATATAAACTGTGTAGCGTCGAATCAGGGTCCGACAAACAAACCAAGGTCGACGTGAATAACCCCGAGCATTATTTATTGTGTTGTTTAAGCCAGAACAAAATAACTTAATGCTAGAAACAAGAAAATTTAAGATTAGCACATTATTTACTTCAAATAGTTTAGTTGTATAAAAAATAATTTTAAATAAGAAAACAAATGTAAATAATTTAAGAATATTTTGTTTGCTGCATATATTATAAATACAAAATCATATTAAGAGATATGCATCAATTTTGTTTATTTACTTTGGCAACAAAAAGACATATTTTTAAGTATGGAGTTTACACTTTACATTTACTGACAAAAAGACCAAATACTGTCAATATATCTACGTTAACATATGGTATGTACATTGTGAAACAACATATTCGGGCAACAATTTTACTGCAAAATTTAGTTAAAATTTATTTTTATAGGACTAGAAATAGTGAGTGAATAGTAAAGAATGTGAATCATAAAAAATGATTAAGAAAATCTTGTCTCATAGATAAAGTAAATATAAATTAAAGGAATAGAACGAGTAAAGAGAGAGACTCTCCCAAAGACTGTCACAAATCGTATTTTGGTCGTCACTGCATCAATTGGGTGGGATTACCCTACACTGCATTTTCCTGTTCGAGAAGAACTCACTAGGAACATTTCTTCCTCCTCTCGATTTTTTATTTAACCGACCGATCAATTTCCACTTCAGCTATACTACTACGTTGTACCGAGGCATTTACTATGATTTTACAGCGGATATCTTTGCGTTGTGACATAGAAACACATAATCCTCTTTCGAGTTCTCTCATGCAGTCCAAAGTGAATTACCAGATCTCAATATCATTATTAATTACTATCAACACACACTGGTTGATTACTTGAATGACAACCACAGTGTGAATAAAAGCTTACTTAAAAATTACAAAGCCCGTTACCGTTACAGCCCGTCAAATTCCAGCGCTGAATATAGCCCTCCCACATAGATGTTCTTATAGGCGGATGTTTGTCATAGTTACGAGTACCACGCTTGGCGGGCAGGTTGGCAACGGCAGTTTTTTTAGTCGTTATTAGGAAGACGCTGCTGCCCACCTTCTGATTTGTTTCTCTCTATCGCCTCTTACGACACCCTTCGTTATTAGGAAGACGCTGCTGCCCACCTTCTGATTTGTTTCTCTCTATCGTCTCTTACGACACCCTTCGTTATCAGGAAGACGCTGCTGCCCAGCTTCTGATTTGTTTCTCTCTATCGTCTCTTACGACACCCTTCGTTATCAGGAAGACGCTGCTGCCCAGCTTCTGATTTGTTTCTCTCTATCGTCTCTTACGGCTCCCTTCGTTATTAGGAATACGCTGCTGCCCACCTTCTGATTTGTTTCTCTCTATCGTCTCTTACGGCTCCCTTCGTTATTAGGAATACGCTGCTGCCCAGCTTCTGATTTGTTTCTCTCTATCGTCTCTTACGGCTCCCTTCGTTATTAGGAATACGCTTCTGCCCAGCTTCTGATTTGTTTCTCTCTATCGTCTCTTACGGCTCCCTTCGTTATTAGGAATACGCTGCTGCCCACCTTCTGATTTGTTTCTCTCTATCGTCTCTTACGGCTCCCTTCGTTATTAGGAATACGCTGCTGCCCACCTTCTGATTTGTTTCTCTCTATCGTCTCTTACGGCTCCCTTCGTTATTAGGAATACGCTGCTGCCCACCTTCTGATTTGTTTCTCTCTATCGTCTCTTACGGCTCCCTTCGTTATTAGGAATACGCTGCTGCCCACCTTCTGATTTGTTTCTCTCTATCGTCTCTTACGGCTCCCTTCGTTATTAGGAATACGCTGCTGCCCACCTTCTGATTTGTTTCTCTCTATCGTCTCTTACGGCTCCCTTCGTTATTAGGAATACGCTGCTGCCCACCTTCTGATTTGTTTCTCTCTATCGTCTCTTACGGCTCCCTTCGTTATTAGGAATACGCTGCTGCCCACCTTCTGATTTGTTTCTCTCTATCGTCTCTTACGGCTCCCTTCGTTATTAGGAATACGCTGCTGCCCACCTTCTGATTTGTTTCTCTCTATCGTCTCTTACGACACCCTTCGTTATTAGGAAGACGCTGCTGCCCACCTTCTGATTTGTTTTTCTCTATCGTCTCTTACGACACCCTTCGTTATTAGGAAGACGCTGCTGCCCAGCTTCTGATTTGTTTCTCTCTATCGCCTCTTACGACACCCTTCGTTATTAGGAAGACGCTGCTGCCCAGCTTCTGATTTGTTTCTCTCTATCGTCTCTTACGACACCCTTCGTTATTAGGAAGACGCTGCTGCCCACCTTCTGATTTGTTTTTCTCTATCGTCTCTTACGACACCCTTCGTTATTAGGAAGACGCTGCTGCCCAGCTTCTGATTTGTTTCTCTCTATCGCCTCTTACGACACCCTTCGTTATTAGGAATACGCTGCTGCCCAGCTTCTGATTTGTTTCTCTCTATCGCCTCTTACGACACCCTTCGTTATTAGGAAGACGCTGCTGCCCAGCTTCTGATTTGTTTCTCTCTGTCGCTTCTTACGACACCCACGGGATAATACGGAATAGCGGATATTCTTACACCGCCATTAAATGGTAAATAATTACAAAGCTAACACATCTAACAGCGCGTATGTTGTAATATCAGAAGTTACTAAGGACCAGAAAAGTCTAACAGCATCCAATTGATTGGACAACAATCATTTCAGAAATATTTGACTTAAATTAATCTTTACTTAATTAATTTGATGAGAAACCGTAACTATATGAACAGAACGTGAACATGTTTGTCGTTAGAGCCTTAGATAACGTACGGGATATGACCGTTCTATTTTCGTGGAAACGATTCCGTTAAAAGCAGTTTAAGTTCATAAAGTGTCAAATTTATGCGAAAACGTGAGTGTATTTACTATTTCCTCGACGCTCCGTAATGTACTGTAACTTTTTATGAAATCAAAATCAAACTAGACGCATATTTAAAGAAATTTTAAATAAATTTAGTAAAAACTTTAAGCTTAAAACGTATAAATATAATAGGTAAATCATTTTTTGATTCCAATTATATATATAAAAGTAAAGTTACAGCCTATATACGTCCCACTGCTGGGCACAGACCTCCACTCATTTCTGAGAGGGTTTATATATATATATATATATATATATATATATATATATATATATATATATATATATACCTACTTATATTAATTTTGAAACGGAAAATAGTATGCAATTAAATTGTAATATTTTTATGATTTTTGCAAGACGTTAGTGAGTACAAATTAATAAAAACCGTTTTTGTTGACTTATGTTTTATTTGAAGTAGTGATTAATGTATTACATATCCGTCCGTCCGTCCGTAATATATTAATCCGTCTCATAGAGCAACATAGGAGAGGAGAAGTCATAGCGTTATTTTTCGATACCAAACTGTCTGTCATTATTTGCGGGAGAAATCTGCACCACGCACACTTTATCAGACTTCCACACTAAAATAATAATCGTCTGTCACTACGAAACTCACTCATAACAATTTAAATAATACATTTACAAATTCATACACACATATGTAAGTTCTATGTCATAACAGCGTAATGAGTTGACACAACTACATTGACAACTTGCATACAGCCGCCGCTGTAACAACAGTCGATATGCAATAACGATGAAAAGGTGGATATTGTAATAAAGATGGGACTTTATTTATTACTACTACGATTACCTATTAATTAATAATTAAATTTAATGTATACATAATTCAAAAAACAGTATTATCAATAGTTCTATCTATCACTGGTTTTTAAAACGGTTTGATATTGTTTAATATAACGAATACATTTTTGTGGGTTTGAAAGATTTTTCATCCAGATTCTGAAAGTTTTTTCAACCCAGCAATACATATATATTATCAGTAATAATATAGGTATCTTGGTATAATATCATAACCGTGATTGTTTTATTTGACGGCCGCTTTCTGTCAATTTGAAAACAAAACATACTGTTATATATATCTTTAACCCGCGAGAACAGTACCAAACGGACACGTTTACTTATGCTCCTCGTATAAATTCAATAACATTGCAAAAAATAAAGTTTGTGAAGTGAAATTTAGACGGTAATATCGGTCAGAACATACTGGACCTAACAGTTGTAATAGTGTTATCTTATATCGTGGAATAATTGGTGTATTTTGGCAATATTTATTGCAAACATTGTGTTTACGTAGTGTGCGGTGTTAGAGCTATTCTTAACAAACAAAGGAAAGGTCAAAGTACGATAGTTATAACTAAGTATACTCGAAACACTTCCAAAAATTCATGCTTGCTGATAGCGGCTTAGTAGCGCAGTGGTATAAGCGGCCACTTTTTTGTTTTAAACGTGAAGCGCATTCAAGAATCGGAAGTTCGAATCCAGACAAACACCAACACTTTTTGTGAATAATTTCTGACAAATTTATTATTTCAAATATGAACTCACCTTGCAGCGGTTTTAAAAACCAATCAAATTCAGAAAGAATTACTTGCACTCAATCTTCGTGCGGCAAAAGATATCATTACCTGTGTGTTAATTTGAATGTTGATAACTTCAAAAAGCAAAAAAATTGGAAATGTCCTGACTGCTCCATTAAACACTTGTCAATAATACTTAAGGAAGGAAATAGTGATGATACTCCAATTAAATTGGCGACCAGCAGCGAATTTTTAGACGACTCTCAAAATATTACTGTAAGGCGGCAAAAAGAGAGCGAACCCACTACTGAACACCAAGACTGTGCTGAACTAGCAGAAATTATTCGTAGGGAATTGCGTTCAGTGATACGAGATACATTAAATGAGGAGTTCGCTAGTAAAAAAAAAAGAAATTCATGCATTTGAAGAAACGATTAAATTTATTAATTCACAATATGATGCTATAAGTACCAAAGTTAAAGTCCTATCTGATGATACCAAGATCGTTTCTACAACTAATGTAATGTTAGCTGGCAAGGTCAGGGATTTAGGGGAAAGGTTATCACAAATGGAACAGTCTGCCCGTGAGTCAAACGTCGAAATCCACTGCTTACCTGAGCACAGACAAGAAAACCTGAATAACACAATCATTAATATCGGAAAAGTTATTTCATTTCCCATTTTGGAAACTGATATTTTATCCTGCAACCGAATGCAAAAGCTTGATGCCTCATCAATCAATCAATGTACATTAATATTAAATCTGCTCAACAGCTCACTGTCATCAATTTTACCATTGAAAAGTTTATAAAGAAATTTCAAAACAAGAAGAGATCTACGAACTGCCAGTGGTTTCATCCTAAAGTAAGCAAGTTTATTATTGTAGCACTGACTATGACTTGACGCCTTAAAACGGAATATTAGGTGTTTAATGAGTTTTTTTTTGAACACGTTCGATTCTTTCAATGCGGTTTTTGTAAGCGGGAGACCATACTTGACAACAATATTCAAGTTTGCTACGGACCAAGCTGTTGTACACTTGAAGTATTGTTGTTACCTTTTTGAAATTTTTAGACTGTCTAAGAACAAAGCCGAGCAGCCTAAAAGAAGCAGTCACTATAGAATTAATATGTTTATCGAATCTTAATTTGCTATCAAATATCACGCCCAGGTCTCGAATGGAATTGGATTCAAAATATTATAAGAACTCATTAATGGATTATTTTTTCTTGTGAATTTAATAAAACTACATTTATCCGGATTGAGCAGCATTCGATTTGTTTCACACCATTTTACAAGTCTATCAAGATTCGCTTGTAGTTCTAATACGTCAGATTCTTGCTTTGTAACTTTAGCTATTTTTAAATCGTCTACAAACAAATAAACCTGACAATTTTTAAATACACTTACTATATCATTAATGAATAGTACAAATAATAAAGGCCCTAAATTTGATCCCTGTGGAACACCAGAAATAGCATTGAAAGAATCCGAACACTCGCCATCAATTACTACTCTGGCATTACGATTAGAGAGATAGGATTTGCACCAGTTCTTCTTCTGGTGAAGATTTATGGATTACTTTAGACATAATGCCAAATTACTCTCTTCATATCTATGCTGTTTATTTACCCCCACCAGTCTCAAGTGGTGATCTAAACCACTTCATCAGCACCAAAAGTATATTTGTACAAAATCTTGATCCTATCCTTCTAGTGGGTGATTTTAATTTGGGTCATATAGTTTGGACCTCAGATCATAGCAATCCAATAATTAAGTCTAACACAAAAATAAATCAGATATTTATAAATTTTACTTCATGTAACGGTTTCAAACAGTATAATCAGGTACAAAATAATGACTCTAAAATACTTGATTTGGTTTTATCTAACGTTCAATATCATATCTCGGTGCGTAAAGCTGTAGATACTTTATCGAAGATTGATAACTTTCACCCGCCGTTAGAAATTGACATATATTATAAAAAAATAGATAAACTTCGATACAATAATTTCAATGTGTATAAGTTTTATAAAGCAGATTATGAAGGTATAAATAGGTGTCTATATGCAGTAAAATGGGATAGTGAGTTAAATAGCTGCCGCTCAATTAATGAATGCTTAGAAAAATTCTATACCATAATTCGAAAAAATATCAAGAAATATGTACCCCTAAAACCATCTGTTTAAAATAAATATCCTATATGGTATTCACAGAGACTTATAAAACTTTTAAAGGAAAGGGAAATTAGCTGCAAAAAAATGAAAAAATATCAAAACAATCGTGACGTATACGAATATGAGTTGTTAAAAAAAGAGCAAATACGCTAATTAATAAGAGTTACAGCAACTACATAAATAATGTGCAAAGAAATATTTTAAATAATCCGAAACATTTTTGATCTTACATAAAGAATAAACGTAATAGTAATGACTTGATCCCTAAGGAAATGGAACTGGGGAACAAAGGTGCTAATGACGGTAGTGGTATTGCTAACTTATTTGCTGAGCACTTTGAATCTGTTTATAACAAACCCTCCAAAGTCAAAGATAAGTCATACTCGAGAGTTAACGACAGTGTGATAAATTCTCTTATTTAAATTATATACAAATACCTAAAAAGGATATTGAAGTTAAACTTGCTAGGCTTAATACCAATAAAAGTGCCGGTTTTGATGGATTACCTCCAATATTCATAAAAAAATGTGCTAAAATATTGTCGACATCACTACATTTAATTTACAACCGATCTATCTCGGAAGGCATTTTTCCAAACGTGTGGAAAGAGGCTATCGTTTTACCAATCCATAAATCCGGAAGTATCAGTGATATCTGTAATTATCGAACTATCAGCATACTTTCCACTTTGTCAAAAATATTTGAATCTCTTGTTAGTAACCATTTAAAGTGGCACGTAAAACAACTTCTGAGTGACTATCAACATGGTTTCTTTGCGAAGCGTTCCACAACAACCAACTTAATGTTCTTTGTCGAAAAGGTTTTAACCGAACTAAGTAATGGCAATAAGGTTGATGCCGTTTACACCGACTTTAGCAAGGCCTTTGACAAAGTGGACCACAAAATATTACTGGCTAAACTTAAAAACTTTTTTTTATTGATGGATGTCTTTTGAGATGGTTTGAGTCCTATTTAGAAAATAGAGTAATGATGGTTGTTGTAAACGGATTTGTATCTCACATATTTCAGGCTACATCTGGAGTTCCTCAGGGTGCAGTCCTGGGTCCAATTTTATTTTATTTTGTTGAAATATAAAAAATTCGAGACTAATTACTATATTGCAGATACTCGTCTTAATCAAGTAAAATATGTTAAAGATTTAGGCCTAAACATTGATTCCGAAATGAGATTCACACGTCATATGGATATCACAATAAATAAGTGTAATATATTAATAGCATTCATCTCTCGTAACACTACAGAATTTAAGTCCATACCAGCTTTAAAGGCCCTCTATTTCGCGTTGATCTGTAGCAATATAGACTACTGTTCCTTTGTTTGGTATCCTAGTTATCAAAACAATATACAACGTATAGAAAAGGTACAAAAAAGAATGTTAGCTAGACTTAGTTACATCGAAGGGACTTATCACACTTTTAATAGCTATAAGAAAAGACTTGAGCATTACCATATGATACCTTTAGAAAGGCGTAAATATGTATTATGTATAACTTTCTTGCACAAGCTCTTAAGTTTTAAAATTGACTGTCGGTCTCTCTTACATCAAGTAAGTAATCTATACAAAAAGTAATCTATATCACTGTTCCAAGAATTAGTGCACGCCTACATAACTACAAACCGTTTCATATTAAAAAGAGTCGTAATGAATATGGCAGAAACACACCTTTATCATCCTTGTTGAATGCATTCAATTCAACATTTCAAAATTGTGATGTGGATATCCATTTTGATAGCTTAAATGTTTTAAAGAGGAAGGTACTAACACATTACACAGCCAAATAATTTTTTCATTTTAAAAGTTTTTTTACTTCCTCTCTTTTTTCCATTTATACATTATATAAGATAGG
The DNA here is from genome assembly GCA_907164705.1 of Parnassius apollo. Classification (NCBI taxonomy): domain Eukaryota; kingdom Metazoa; phylum Arthropoda; class Insecta; order Lepidoptera; family Papilionidae; genus Parnassius; species Parnassius apollo. The sequence goes on from CAJQZP010001513.1 coordinate 145,389, forward strand.
TTTTATAGGTTACTGTTCTCCTTAAAGGAAGTCTTTTATTATATGTTGTGTTTACCTTTAATTTAAATACATATATACACATGATTAAAACTACTTTTACGGATTTTATCGCGTTTATTTTTGCTTTTAATTACCTTTATTTTTAATTCCCGATCTTTCGTGCGCTTTCCAGCACCCATGGTCACGGGGGACTGAGATGACTGACGTCCCGATGTCATTGTTAAACCCGGAGTACCTTCAGCTTTTTTAATTATTGTTTATGGTCCGATCTATGCAAAATGAACTGACTATGTCTTGAGGTCTTGCAGTGGTATGCTTGGGTTTAGTTTTAATTTTATTGATTATAGGATCCCAAGCAGGTGGTAGTACCCAGCCTCCTTCTCTATTGAAATTAGGATGTTTTTTTAATTTCAATAGCCTCACGTATCATCCTTGGTAGGAATCGGTGTTCTTTCGCGAGGATTTGTGGTCTATCAAATCTGATGTAATGGTTGGGGCCGTCCAGGATATGATCACAAACTGCAGACCTCCCGGAACGTTGATGCTTCACATCACCTATATGTTCTTTTACGCGGGTTCTAATTGATCTTTTTGTTTGTCCTATATAAGAGAGACCACATTCACAATCAAGCTTGTACATTCCTGCATCTTGTAGAGGAATATGACACTTGACGGATGGTAGGAACTGACTAATCTTCTTCGGCGGCTTGTAGAATATTCTAATAGAAGCTCGCTTCAAGATATAGCCAATCTTGTCTGTGACACCTCTGACATATGGTAGTACAGCAGGCACACGCTCGACTGTGGCCGGCTTCACTCGTGACTCTTCACTGTGACGTAGGCGCGGGACCCGAAGCTTGTTGTCGTGCAGAACTTGCTTGACGTGCTGAAGCTCGGCGGCCAGGTGTTTGCTGTCACAGATCCCTCGTGCTCTATGTAACAAAGATTTGCCCACGGTAGCTAACTGTGAAGGATGGTGGTGAGATTCACCGTTTAAATATCGGTTTGTATGGGTCTTTTTCCTATACACAGTACGACCAATGGTGTTATTAGGATTTCGGATGACTAACACATCTAGGAAAGCTAAGGAATTATTTGCCTCTAACTCCATAGTAAATTGAATTTTAGAGTTTATGGAATTAAGATGTTCTAAAAATGCAGTTACTTTGTCTGATGGTAAAATTGTGAAAGTATCGTCTACGTACCGCTTGTAGATCCTTGGTGTAACAGGTGCAGTAAGGAGGGCTTTCTCCTCAAAGTCTTCCATGAATATATCGGCGACAATGGGAGATACAGGTGAGCCCATCGCAACACCATCTACTTGCTTGTAAAACTCTTCCTTCCACAATAGATAGCCAGATGTAAGGCAATGTCTTAGTAATACTGCATATTCTGCTTGCATGTTTGTTTCCTCTAGTTTCCTAGTTATAATTGAGATGCAGTCTTCAACAGGTAGGCATGTAAATAGAGACTGAACATCAAAACCGACCATGGTTTCATTGTCAGTAAGATGTAGGTCTTTTTATCTCACTGACAAAATGGTATGAATCCTTAGTGTGTGCTCTTGTGTGTCCTCTGAGTGGTGATAATATTTTAGCTAAGTATTGAGCCAATCTGTAAGTTGGCGAATCAATCTGACTCACTATTGGACGTAATGGAGCATTCGGTTTGTGTATTTTTGGTAACCCATACAACTAAAAAACATCCTAATTTCAATAGAGAAGGAGACTGTGTACTACCACCTGCTTGGGATCCTATAATCAATAAAATTAAAACTAAACCCAAGCATACCACTGCAAGACCTCAAGACATAGTCAGTTCATTTTGCATAGATCGGATCATAAACAATAATTAAAAAAGCCTGAAGGTACTCCGGGTTTAACAATGACATCGGGACGTCAGTCATCTCAGTCCCCCGTGACCATGGGTGCTGGAAAGCGCCCGAAACGTCGGGAATTAAAAATAAAAGTAATTAAAAGCAAAAATAAACGCGATAAAATCCGTAAAAGTAGTTTTAATCATGTGTAGTGTTCGCGTAAATATAAGAAATCATTATACATATATACAATTTTTTTAAGTGTACCTCATAATAATTGTTTCTATATGTATTTAGTTGGTAAGCCTTATTAAATAAATAAATAAAAAATCTTTCCGAAATGTATCACTGAAATACACAAACCGCTTCCAGTTGCTGGGGGTTGAGATATCCTCAAATCTGAACGTCGGACGATTTATTGAGTCCAAGGCCAAAGCGGCTACAAGGAGGCTAGGAGTTCTTGCAAAGATGCGGCGATACTTCACGCCAGGACAGATGCTTACTTTATGTAAAGCCCAAATCCGGTCGTGCATGGAGTATTGCTGCCATATATGGGCTGGTGCTGCAAAATGCCACCTAGCGGCCTTGGACTCAATGGAAAGGCATGCTAAGTGGCTTATTGGTGACCCGAATTTGGTTGAAACCAATCTTACCAGCCTCGAACACTGGCGTAAAGTAGTCGGCCCTTCGGTTCTTTAACTCCTCCCTCTCCCTTCCACCATCGGACAACCAGATGTTCGGCCAATCTACACCCTTTCGTTGTTGACTTACCACGCATTCGAACCAAATGGTTTGCTACATCGTTCATCATGCGTACAGCAAAGGAGTGGAATATATTGCCAGCATCTGTTTTTCCATCCGATTATAATGTGGGTGTCTTCAAGGCAAGAGTGAATAGGTTTTTGTTAAGTCAGTGCGCTTTACCACCTTAAACTACATCACCACTTACCATCAGGTGGGATTTTAGCTAAATGCTGGCTTAGAAAAGTAAAAAAAAGAGGAAACGATACCACCCTCTCACTCTAGCGGACGGAAGTTTAGATAGAATAAGATTCCTACCACCTAGATATTATATAGATCTTAATTACTACAATTATTATAAAGTTTTATTCACCTTTTATATTTTCTATTATAATATATTGGTGGAGATTATCTTTTGCTGAAAAATTTCTTTCTTTTCTTTTCTTTAACTATAATATTTTGTAAAACCCGCTTTAGTATCAAACAAAACCGGACCTTTAATTATTTAGCAATTCCACAATACGGTAGTAAAATTACAAAGAAACATAAAAGCTTTTTGAAATGACATCTAATTGCCGCTTCTTACACTTGAATTTATTAGTGACCTAATTAATTTCTTTTTCAATAAAACCTATTCGACATAGGTCATAGGTCTTACACATATATACCTCATATTTGCCATAAATTCCAGTAATAGGCAAGTAACGACGCGACCAGCAGATGTGTCGTAATTTCCCGAAAGCTGCCCAGCTAAGTTATTTAACGTAATTATGTCACTTGACCTCACGGTCGAAGTTGGACTTACCTAGTTGGAGTATTTGTCCTAGGTAAACATACTGGTCAACAACTATTGTATTTAGAGTACCCAATAACTACTTGTAACTTGAATAAAACTAAATTTACGGATTTTATCGCGTTTATTTCACTACTTTTACTTATTTTTAATTCCCGACGTTTCGGGTGCTTTACAGCAACCATGGTCATGGTCACGGCCAAGTTACACGGGGTACGTGTAACTTGGCCGTTACACGTGATCTTTGTTTTGTCCATGTTCATCTTAAGACATATTCGTGGGACTCTTATGTCAATGAGCATAGTTCTTAGGTCCTCCATCGATTCCACTAAAGGGCTAAGGGCTATATCGTCAGCAAATCGAAGGTGAGTGATGTACTCGCCATTGATGTAAATACCATATCTTTTCCAGTCCAGTAGCTTGGAAACGTTTTCAAAATAGCGGTGAAGAATTTCGGAGACACGACGTCACCCTGCACTCTGCAGTTGGACAGGTAGCCATCGTAGCTCAACTGTTTTAACATTTCAGCACTTCGATTTACCCACAACTAACTTAACATCACCTAAGAGACTGAAGCACCAACAAAATTTCGGCAGAATAAAAAAGCGAGAGACAAAATGGCAGAAATTACTCTTTGGTTACATGTATCTACAATTTGGCGATAAGTATGTATAAGGTGTAAATCAGCTTGTTCGGGAGGTTCAATACGAGCTGTATTGAAGTTTCGTAAGTTGAACCGCATGTGTTTGGAGATCTGTCTTTTAAATTTCCTGTATGCTGTCATATATGCTGAAAACTGCAGCTTCACTTCCTCTCTAACAGTCATAACCTCTCACTCCAACTTAACCTTAAGGTTCACTTGGTAATTGCTACCAGTTTTCACCCTCGCAATCCCTCAGAAATTATTGAACAGTTGCCATCTAGTCGTCATAATGAAGTCAATCTCATTTTATGTAGAACCGTCGGGGCATGACTAGATTAATTTTTTGCGGGGCCGCTTCTGGAAAAAGACTTCTTCAGGCTTTTCCATGAAGTTGGCTATTGATTATTTTTAAGTCATCGAGATGAGGATGATGTGATCCCCTTATCGTGATGTGTGAGTCTTGCAGTGGTATGCTTGGGTTTATTTTTAATTTTATTAATTACAGAGTCCCAAGCAGTATTTCATTACGTAAATAAATATCTTTCCACAAAAAACGCACCGAATTAACATCTTCTTTTCGTATATTGATCCTTAAAAACATATCTTTTATATCCCCCATGATGCCTATACGGTTTTCTCTAAATCTTAACATTATTCCTAATAACAACTGTAACAAATCAGGGCCTTGTAAAAGAAAATCATTTAAAGAATAACCTTACGTACGACTTTGCTGCCGCGTCATAAACTAAGCGCATTTTTTTCTTATTTGGGTTATCTACACCAAAGTGCGGCAAATACCATATTATGCGTTTATTAAAGTTTTCATCGGTCTCATTAAATTCTCTAGCATAACCATTGGAAAATAAGTATCTCATTCTTTCACAGTAACGAGTCGCATACTCTTTGTTTTGCTGAAATTTTCTTTCTATTGACTTTAACCACCGATTAAAAGCGTTAGGGTAAGAGTCAGGAAAATGCAACTCATCGTATTTCCACGGTAAGCCGACAGTCCATTGAACATTTACTAATTCTGCAGTATCATCTAAAATTTATAAAGCGCGTATTTCATCTGGGTTACACCAATAGATTCTAACGCGAACGACGTACGAACCGCGTCGTGCAACTGCGCGTAGGTGCATTCACTGTTATCATTAGCGAGAGAGGGATAGCTAGTTATCGATTTTACCGTGTGTAAGTGAAAAACAGAATATGACGTTTCTGCCTTATCCGCGCAACTATTAATGAAAGAGACAATGCGATCAGTGCAATTAACATCACTTACCATAATCCGTGCACACACCATCCAAGCGTGGTTTGAGTTACATACGGCTCACTTTATAATTTCGGCTTTGCATTACAATTACATAACATAAGATCTTCACTTTCGATTCCATAATTATTAAAGTCTATTTTCGGCACCTTTGGTGTCGTCGCAAATTTAATTCTTTAATTTTACACGCACGGAAAGTAAACATTTCGTTATACGAATTAGTAACACTAACAGTCACTACTTGAGATTCACACACAAGCTCGCCCGAGTCCCATGCGCTACGCGCGCGCATTATCACGTTTTCACCGTATAATCCGAGGTCATCTGCGATATCAGCGGATATCACCGTCACGGTAGCTCCATTATCCAGTAGGGGCATGCGTATGCAAACTGCCATTCGGCCCGTGAAGTGTGAGCGGCACCACTTTCAAAAGCACCTTGTGACAGTGGGATGCCACCGTATAAGTCATTGTTTCATTGGTGCTGGGATGCTCTTCCTCACCTTGCTCCGCAGTTTTTAAGCTTTCTTTTGAGGGCTTTGCCAGTTGCAGTTCCAGTGCAGTAAACGATGATGCGGTTCATTGCAGCCTTCGATGTCGCAATTACTGCCATCACACGACATACCATTCATGTGGCGAGGGTCAAGGCATTTGAAGCAAAGTTTATTTACGCGTACAAATCGCCAGCGATGTTTGCGTAAGGCGCGCTTAGAAAGTAAACAATTTGCGAGATCTTGAGCCCCTTTTCGCAAAATTTACACTTTTCTGCGTTTTCTAATTGATTACTATTTGTACGCAGTAACAGCGAGTGTGAACGGTGTTTACGTTCATCGAGATTCTTTAAACTATATTGGGCGTGAATATGACTTACCCCTGATGCAGCTGTTTTAGTGGCTTCCTCATATAAAAAACCACTAAGCAATTCTAATTTCGGTGTATTACACTCTCGTCGTTCATAAATATAATCGGTCCATTTTGCGACAAGTATAGTTGGAAGCTTGGATACAACAATAGATATTAACTCCGGGCTGCGAAGATAATCACTTCGTTGCAAAGCTTTGGCAGCAGCCACATAGTTCTTTATTATTATAGCGAAGTTAATAATATCATTATAATAAGTTAACGGCAACGGGCTTAATTTTTTTAACTGTAGAACTATTTTACACATAAATGTTTCCGGTTTGCCAAATCGAAGTTCTAAAGCGTCAATTATTAAATCGGGTGTAGTTCCACCAATCAAGAATGAAGTTACCGCTTCTTTAGCATCGCCACGAAGACACTTACGCAGCCGCCATACATTTTCTGTGTCAGTATATTTGCATAATTGGGTTGACTCTTGGTACGCTAGTTTAAACTGCAACCACTCCATTGGATCTCCAAAAAATAAGGGCTGGTCTTTAGACGTTGCTAATCTTGTTAAGAGCTCCTGGTTCTGTTTTTAGGGTTCCGTAGTCAACTAGGAACCCTTATAGTTTCGCCATGTCTGTCTGTCCGTCTGTCCGTCCTAGCTTAATCTCTGTTACCGTTAGCACTAGAAAGCTGAAATTTGGTACCAATATGTGTATCAATCACGCCGACAAAGTGGTGAAATAAAAATTGGAAAAAAATGTTTTATTAGGGTAACCCTAACGTGTCATATATTGTTGGAAAGGTATTTAAAAATGAGTAGGGGTTTATGAAAATCATTTTTTGATAATGTCAATAATTTCGGAAATAATCGCTCCAAAAGTAAAAAACAATGTGTGTCCCCCCTCCAACTTTTGAACCATAAGTTTAGAAAAATATGAAAAAAAATCTGAAAAGTAGAACTTTATAAGGACTTTCTAGGAAAATCATTTTGAACTTGGATGGAAACAACAGTACCCACTACCGGGAGCAGTTGCAGGAGCGCGAGCGCTGCTGGAGCGCGAACATAATGGATACCCACCTTTAAACTCATAAGTGGGAGGGAACACTTTTGTGACGGACGGGAAACTACGGAACCCTATACTGAGCGTGGCCCGACACGCTCTTGGCCGCTTTTTTTATAGGATGAGGCAGCCACTGCCTGATTTAAGGTGTATGCCAGCTTTTCTAAGCCGATTGTTTCCCGAGAGCAACCTTCCCGGTTCTCCTCATGCTGGTTTCCTGATGCATTCAGCCAATTTTCAACTTTGCTAGTTGAATATTCTACAGCCGTCTTGTGGGAGGAACGAGATTCCAATTCTGCCACTTCAGCTGCAAGCTGTTTGTTTAGCAGCTTCGATTGAATATTTGCCTTAATCTTGGCAGCTTCTGCCGGAGCACTTTTAACCTTGGCTTCTGCTTCAGCTTTCGCTGCTTGTATTTCCACGAGAGCCATAGCTTTAGCGGTTTCGTATTCCAACTGCCGCTTGCGCGCCATACCTGACGATGTGCCTGCGGTCTTTAACGACTTTTTACTCTTACTACAAGCACTTTGCTCATTTCCAGGTTTTTCCAGCACTTCTTCCTTTAAACTACAAGATGGTAACACATCTTGGTTGTTCTTGTACTCCGATATTGCAGCGGTGCCACGTGGTCGCCGCCTTTTATGCGGCGTGGCCGGCGTGTTGAACATAACTGGTACTTATTATTATTATACTGTTTCCAGACGACGTAAGGATTCGGCCGAAGGACCACTTTGTTGGTGATGTAGGCCACTGGTGTCGTCTGGGAGTAAAATAAACTAAAAACTTTTGGTGAGCGCGTGTACATCCGCGGGGAGGGAAACATATGTGTCACCCCGTATGATGTTCTAGTGCAACTGACTAATCGCGGGATTAGGATCATGAACTCCGCGGTGCAACACCGATGTTGCAAAATATACCTTCATCCTACAATAAAAATCGCGGTAAGTGCCACCGTCCCCGTATGCACACATATTTATTTGTTATAGAAAAACAACAAGTACAAAAGTTAAGTAATAATTTCTTATGTGTATATATTTTACATATACTATGTTATTAATTAATATTATTTATATTTCAGATATCCGAGAGGCAACGTGAGCATCGTTAACACTATGGTTATATATAATAACTAATATATAATAACTACAGCAAGTCAAAAAACTAAGTCACCTTAAGTGGCTCCGTGGCGCAAAGGATTGCAAAGAGTTGCAGCGCTGAGGGCTGCGGGTTGATCTCGCACGAAACAAGTATTTCTACGGCCTACAACCCAGTGAGCAACCCGGGTTTGAGCCCCGTCGGCACCAATGAAATAGTTAATGCAATTATACGTGCTGATTTACCACGTGCCTTTCGGTGAAGGAAAACATCGTGAGGAAACCTGCATGTCTGCAAAATAAAATATTTCGGAGATATGTGAAGTCCGCCAAAACACATTGGGGCAGCGTGGCGGACACTTTCTTGCTCCAAAACCCTCTCAGAATTAAGAGGAGGCCTGTGGCCACAAGAGGGACGTATATAGGCTGTCACTTTCGTTCACTGACCGCTTCATTCAAAACATTGTAAATCAGTACCTTAGTGACAAGTACACAACCTACCCAATGTTAAGGAACTACCGCGATTCATGGATCCCGGTAGCCCACATCAAAAAAGAAGGGTACAGTCCAGAACACTGCAGTGTAAACACTACCACCTGGCGTCGAAAATGGTAAGACGTAGTGATGTAGGCACCTACCTAGATGACAGAAAATGGCTTTATTTTTTATTTTATTTTATTTTCTTCAGGACAACAAACAATTGTGTAATAAAATATAATACAAAATACAGGTCTTATAAAAAAAGGAAATACAAATAATTACACAACCAGCACCGTTATCCACAAAGTAATATCACAATAAAAGTAATATAATAATGCACAGCAAACATGTTGTATGATACCACAAAAAGATGAATAATTCGAGCGTTCCCTGAGCAAATCCCAGCCAACACAACCACTGTAGTGGCTATGCTAGCCGAAACTTGCCTCGAGCAACAACAGTTGAACAATTAATAAACTGTTTAAACCTTAAGGAGGTATTGCCTTAAGGTTATTTAAAGTACTTAGTAGTAATTTTTTTTAAAATACACTTTTTGAACATATACAAATCATAAATCAAATATGTCAAGATCAGTAAAGTTATCATTATATGATTTCATGATACGCCGTAGTGGAGCTCTCTCTCCCGCGTTTGTTCGGCACATCTTAGGAGCAAATAAACGATGATGCGTTGGGACCGACTAGGTATGCGTAGATATATTTGATTTATGAGTTGATTACAATCTAATTTATTATGACAGATTTTGTGTAAGAATAACTGATCAAAATATAATCTTCTCATTTTTAGAGTGGGAATTGAGAATTTATCTAAATGAGTGGGATACGATGACCATTTCCTAAAGCATTTATAGTTTAAAAACCGAAGATATTTACGTTGTACCAATTCCAGCTGATCACTATATTTTTCATAATAAGGGTTCCAAACGTAAGTGGCGTATTCGAGTTGTGACCTAATGAGTGACTTATATTGTAATAAATACGTCGCAGGCCTTTTAAACAGATTACAGGTCCTTCTTACGAAAGTACTAAGCTGAAAGCCTTTAGCCGTAATGTGACTAATATGAGCATCAAAATGTAGCTTCGAGTCAAATAGTATTCCCAGGTCTTTTATTCTGGAGACTTTTTGTAAAGGAGTGTTACAAAGAGAGTATGTGAAATGGATGACATTAATATTTTTAGTAAATGTGATAGATTTACATTTTGATAAACTTAGCTGTAAATTATTATAAGCAGCACAATAAGCAGACAAACGATCCAGATCACTTTGCAATTTATAACAATCTTCAGTTGTGTTTATTTTCCGAAAAATTTTTAGGTCGTCAGCATACAAGAGAAAATGGGTGTTTTTGAAGCAGGTACTAATGTCATTTATGAAGAGAACGAAAAGCAACGGCCAAAAAATTGATCCCTGCGGTACACCAGATGTCACATCTATCACATCTGAAGAAAAGCCATTGACCACAACCTTTTGGGATCTATTTTTTACATAAGAAGTAAACCAGCGTAACAAATTCCCACGTATACCATCAAATGCGATTTTTTGTAGTAGTAGTATAGTATGGTCCACCTTGTCAAAAGCTTTACAGAAGTCAGTGTAAATGGTGTCAACTTGGAGTCGGTTATCCATATTTTCAAATAAGAAGTTAGCGTATAAAGCCAAATTACTTACCGTGGAGCGATTTCGGACAAAACCATGTTGTTCAGGAATAATAAAACTATGCAGATATGGATAGACAACATTGTGGACCAATCTTTCCAGCACTTTTGACAACGTGGACAAAATAGATATTGGACGATAGTTGGTGATGTCATTTTTTTGGCCATTTTTATACAATGGTGTAACGTTTGCCGATTTCCATGCCTGCGGCACTAGTCCCTCCCTCAAACTGCGATTAAATAAAATAAAAAATGGTGTACTAATGGATTCGGCCGTATATTTAGAAAAAGGGGCGAGATACCATCTGGTCCAGATCCCTTTGTCACGTTCAAGGCTTTAAGAATCTTAGTTATCTCATCTTTTGAGAATGTTAAGTCACATATAGTTACTTGATTATTTGAGTTAGAGCTAATTACAACATCATTAGACTGATTTATGTATTTTCGTACACTGAACTAAAAAAACCTTGAAAACAATTTACACACATCCAGAGGACCGCTGGACTCTTCGTTATTGTAAATCATTGTATTAGGTATACCTGTTTTTTTGCGACTATTTATAAAGGACCAAAATTGTTTTATGTCTTTTTTTATTCCATCCTCAACAGACTGCAGGTACTTATCAAAACATTCGGCCGATAGCGCCTTAAACCTTTTGCGATACAATGAAAATTGTTCGTAGTCAGTTATGTTATGATATTTTTTCCATTTAATCCACGCCTTTTCTTTATTTTTAAAAATATGTATTAAAGGGCGGCAAAATCATATAGGATAATAATTGGATTTTATAGGTCGCTGCGGCACATGCATTTTAACAATTTTATGTATCGTTTCATAGAACCACTGAGTAGCAGAATCTAATGAAATATCTTTCAAAATTGAAGCCCAGTCAACAGAATTAATATCACTATTAATATCAGAATACTTTGCCTCAGTAAAACCATATCTAGGTTGAGAAGATCGAGCCATGGGCTTATGTAATAATCCAAAACAAACTAGCGTGCTAGAAGGCGGATGATAACTATCTATCGGCAATAAAGGGTTAAGAGTTGGCTTACAGACACATATTGTGTCATTCGAAATTAATAAATCCAAAATACAGTCTAAATGATTTCTTATATTGTTATATTATTTACAGTTCATTGATGATAAAAAGTTAAACAAGAGGGTATCCAAAGAGCTATTATTATTGTGTACGCTTGGCATAAGTGCATACGTATCGTGTACAATCCATTCAACGTTTGGCAAATTAAAATCACCATAGATTTACTAATAGTATGACATATTATTTTCTGTTCAAGCAGATTAAATAACATTTCATATGTAATACTGATCTGATTCTGAGTCTGATTTGGTGGTACATATAAGCCGCAAAGGATGTGGTATTTATTGTTAAACTTAGAGTAAAACTTTAAAAATACGTATTCAATATTATGTGACATGACACAATGGAAGTTATCACAAAACACAGAACTTAACTCACAACATTGCATGCAGACCGCGGCGACTAGAACACCACCACCGTCTGATTTACTGCACAACGCTCTGTTTCTGTCACAACGATGCACTACGTACCGCGAGTCAATAAATTCTTCATCAGCAATGTTAGGAACCAACCATGTTTCAGTCAGAATAATGATATAGGATTCGGCTAGAATATTATTGTATAAGGTACTTAATTTTGTTCTTACACCTCGGCAGTTTTGATAGTATATTGATAAATTACTAGTCTCTGTATCGAGTTAGAGTGTTAATCCATGTTACTAATAGAAATATAAACTCGTTAGCCATTATACTCAGTACATCATTTACACTAATACCAGCACTTATTAAGTTCGATAAAATGAGCTTGTGAAAATTAATAATACTTACATAACCAACAAAACCAATCACTTGAATACATAAATAATTTTCATTATTTGGTAAAACATGTGTAAATAAACATTGTGGATTAAATATGTCGATAGCAAATATTATGATCATTATGGTAAAAAGTACGTAATAATGAGTGATCAACGCATACCTTGTCGTAAACACACAGTGTAGTGTACAGATCAGAGCCCACATACAGAACGTCAGTAATGAGTTGAAATTATTATAATGTATTACGTAATTCACGATAACTTTACTTATACAACTATTAGAGAACACACATAAAATGATTATATATACGTAATTATTGTTTAGCGATATGTGGTATAAGTTTCGAAATGTCCTTTTCTGAGCGAATTGCAATCGCAGGCGTGGGAACATCAGCTCGAGCAAGTATAACACCGTGCTTGATTCAAACGAACCTATATGTATTTTGTTTGGCAATATCCCGAACTTGTCGAAATAACTTCTTAGATTGTAGTGTTAGATGTTCATTTACATAAACTTTTTGAGGAGAACCTTGTATGTAAATCTGATCAGATGTGACACCTTTGTTCAAACGTACTGCTGAGATGAAGTTGTCTCTAATAATTTAGCTGGCAAATTTGACTATTACATTCTTTGGCCGTGAGCTATTTGGGTTACTCTGGGGGACACGATGGATGGAGATGATATCACGTGCAGATACAGGTTGTTTTATTACATTTGCGATATTTTCAATGATAGACATAAGGTTCTCTCCATGTTTTTCAGGAAGATTACTTATTTCTGCATTGCAATTCCGCGCTCTCTGTTCAATGTAGTCAAGTTTCGCCTCCAAGAAAGCAATACGTGGTTCATTTGTTTGGACGCTCTTTTCAATTATTTCTACTCGGCTCTTAACCTCATGCGTACATTTTTCAAGATCGTCGTATTTATCGCTAATATATTTAATGGATGTCTTCACACTCGCAAACTCATTGAGCAATTTGGTAAATTTGTCATCTTGCTTAGTAAACCAGATCTCCAGCATGGATAGCATATTTTTTGGAAGGACTTATGTTCATGGCAGAAATCGATCTCTTGGCTAGATACTGCTTTACGAAACGTAATGTAGGGTGGAGGGGACTCCTTATCAATAAGCGATCCATCTATACTCATTTCACGTGACCTCGGTGTATGTTCCACTTCATGAATAAAGGTACTGTTCGTAGTGTTCGATATAATGATCGAGCTCTCTGATTACAAGCTACTCTGTGCACGATGCAACTCGCAGTCGGACGTTCATGCTTAGCGACAACACGTAAAGTACGCCACACGGATAGAAGTGTACTTATGGGCGGAGTAAAAGAAAACAACCGGTTTGCGACAGCGCTCGACGCGGAATGATTCCGGAATGATTTGAATCGACATATTAGTCCTCAGCAGTGACAACGCGGAATGATTTGAATCGATATATTAGTCCTCAGCAGTGACAACACTTCCGCACATTTTGATACTTAATCAAGAATAAATGTAGATGTCTATTATGAGCCACACCATTCACTTAGCATCAGATGGAATCGCTTGTCGTCCTAATTCTATAAAAAAATATTTCTTTATGATTCAAATACGAAAACAACTGTATAAATCTAAGTTGTTAATGTAAGATATAAGCAGAATTTATGAAAGTATAATAAATACCTTCGTGCGAACCGAAGCACACACATTTTATTCGGCGCCCTCACGGACCCAACAAATCAAGTTATGTTCGTATTTACATACTAAGTGAATATAACTCACGGGTCATTCAGCCCAATCTTGTCCTGTTTATTCGCTTAATAGTGCTAGTGTACGCATATATTTGAGTAACGTTACTCTAGTTGTAACATAATATTCAATGTTAAATTAGTTTACAAGTGAGAAATGGAACGTTGCCATAGGAAAGATAACCGTCTACTAAATTATATTTTACATGTCCTGTTGTATTTCAATGGAAATAAGGATAAGGCCGTTTGACGACGGGGCAAGAAAATCGCTTGTAGCGCGACGACAGCGCCGCCATTACACCGCCCTGCTCAGACTCAATGTCGATGGTGTAGTCCAAATCCCAGTATTTCTTTAATGCCGATGGTTTATGCCTTCTGAATTAAAAAGAGCAAGTTATGGCAATGCAAACGATATGCTGGTGTGACCTCTAATTCCAGTGCATTCGTAAAACGTGTCACACACGACGCAGATACGATAAGATATCTGTATCTCAGCGCATAACTTTCAATATCGTTCTCTATAAAATTCAATGAACTAACACACACAGCATAGATAATTTATATTTTATCGTCTAGTATCTGTAAGCACCGACATATATCGCAAGATAGTGACAACGTTATCTGCTCATACAATAATATGATATATATATATATATATATATATATATATATATATATATATATATGTATATATATATATATATCTGCTCATGCAGATAACATTTGCAGATACTAATATGGCTTAAAATTTTACCTACAGTTAAATACAGGTAGTCGTGGAAAAAATGCTATTAAATTTGCCTCGGTTCTTTAAAAGCTTTATGTTTTTTTATAGGATAGGGTGAAAAACGAGCACACAGTCCACCTGATAGTAAGTGGTTGCTGCGGGCCATAGACATACATGTATGTCTATGGGCTATGTCTACTACATGTATCCTCAATTACAAAACAAAATGCAGATGCGTTATCACCCGTGAGAACTAAGATGGAATGCCTCGTATCCAGTAAAGAAGGTATCCGGTTCTCACTCACTCACACACATACCCGGAACTCACCATACTAAATACAGCAATATTAAGCTACTATTTCACGCTGGTATCCTGTGAGAGCGTGGTCCTTCCCCGGTCGAGCCGACCCATTCGCACGAATAACAACTATACTACTAATATAACTGCAGCATGGCTCTACCACGTAAAGAATGTGAGAATGTAAGAATGTGATCATCTTTTCGAATTATTCGCCTATTAGTAATTAATGCTAATGCGACACGTACAACGAAATCTAAATCTAAATCCTATTCTGACGAGCTGTCTATCAAATCTAGAAGCAATTTCGTTTTGAAATAATACTAGTTTTTACGGATTTTATCGCGTATATTTAACTATAAATACCCGACGTTTCGAACGCTTTACAGCACCCATGGTCACGGGGGTACTGAGATGTTCAACGTCCAAATGTCATAGTTAACAGCGGTTACCATAGATTAATATTTAACTTTTGTTCCGATCTACACAGTATGAACTTATGGTATCTTGAAGTCTTGCAGTTTTATGTTTGGGTTGGGATTCAATTTTATTTATTATAGGATCCCAAGCAGATGGTAGCACCCAGCCATCTTCTCTATTGAATTTAGGATGTTTTTTTATTTCAATAGCCTCGCGAATCATCCTTGGAAGGAATTGGTGTTCTTTAGCGAGGATTAGTGGTCTATCAAATCTGATGTAGTGACGGGGGGATCCTGTACGTGTTCACAGACTGCAGACTTCCCGGAGCGTCGATTCTTCACTTCAGCTATATGTTCTTTAACGCGGGTTTTAATTGATCTTTTAGTTTGTCCTATGTAGGAGAGACCACATTCACAATCAAGCTTGTACACTCCTGCTCTTGCAGAGGGACGTTACAATTGACTTATGGTAAAACTGACCAATCTTCTTCGGTGGCTTGAAGTATGTTTTGATGGAAGCGCGCTTCAAGATGTAGCCAATCTTGTCAGTGACTCCTCTAACATATGGCAGTACAGCAGGTACACGCTCGACTGCGGCCGGCTTCACTCGTTCACCGTGATGTAGGCGCGGGACCCGAAGCTTGTTGTCATGCAAAACTTGCTTGACAACAAATATCTATCTGTATGGGTCTTTTTCTATACACAGTATGGCTGAAGGTGTTATCAGGATACCGAATTACTACGAGTAACACATCTAGAAAAGCTAAAGAATTGTTTGCCTCTAACTCCATTGTGAACTGAATTTTAGAATTTATAGAGTTAAGATGATCTAAAAATGCAGTTACTTTATCTAAAGGTAGAATTGTGAATACCGCTTGTACAATCTTGGATTTATGGGAGAAGTAAGCAGGGCTTTCTCCTCAAAGTCTTCCACGAATATGTCGGCGACAATGGGAGATACAGGTGAGCCCCTCGCCACGCCATCTATTTGCTTGTAGAACTCCTACTTCCACAATAGATAGCCAGATGTAAGGCAGTGTCTGAGTAATACTGCATATTCTATGGGCATGTTGTTTTCTTCCAGCCTTCTAGTTACAATTGAGATGCAGTCTTCAACAGGTAAGCATGTAAACAATGACTGCACATCAAAACTGACCATAGTTTCATTGTCTGCCAGATGTAGGTCTTTAATCTCGCTGACAAAATGGTAGGAATCCTTTATTGCTCTTGTATGTCCCCTGAGCGGTGAGAATATTTTCGCTAACTGTTGAGCCAATCCGTAAGTTGGTGAATCGATTTGGCTCACTATGGGACGTAATCGATTATTAAGTTATATCTAATAAAAATTACTTAAAATTAAAATCTACAATGCTTTAACCATAATTGAAAGAAACTAAATCTAGAAACTTAAATTATCATACATTCCTACTCCTCGCGGTATAGTGCTAAGAACGCTGGCTGTGTTCCTATGCTAAATAGCCATACTTACCCTTAATATTAATTTAAATTAGATATTAAATGTTTAGTTTAAATTAAATCTAATGAAATAATATGTGAAAGAGTAATATTTATTGAATAACAAATTAATTTGGCAAGTGAGACAGTCTGCTGCGACAGATATATGACAACGGAAGCGGTGTCAAGGCGGCGACGAATTTCCCTGGCGGAGTGTAAATTACACACTGTTTCAGCGTAAATAATAAGTTCGTGGGTGAACAAAAGCTATATTATTTGCTAGTTACTATTTCATATTTGAAGGATCGACAATTATTACAAAGACTTTTTGTATTACCGGATTATACCGTGACACGTTATTCTACAAATAATGAAGGTAAAACAAGGTATAAATAATCGAAGCAATAATCATTAATACACAAATATCTCTAATATTAGTAATTTATATTAAGCTAAAGTTACAGCCTATATACTTCTCACTGTTGCGCACAGATCCCACACATTTTCATTTTCACACATCTTTGAAAGGTTATGAGGCTATTAGAACGTCACGCTGCTTCATTGTGTGTCTGTGACTTCACAATACTTCTTCCTCAAGATGATTTTCTTCACTACACGAGTGCGTGGTTAATTGATACAAAATTTCATTGATACCAGCGAGGATAGGACCTAGGTTGCTCGCGTACGGGGAGTATAAATAAATTTCCCGCGCCTGGCGGGGGGCCTTAATAACCTCGGCTGGCTCAATGTGGCCTCATCGAGCGTCCATTCAATTTGATTCCATTCGATGTGACTTCTACTGCGGGGGGGTTGTCCTCTTTCTCTACATCCGTAGCCGAGGTTAATTCACGAAGGAAGAGTCACTCACTCACTCACCACATCCTCTAGGACACTGGAGGGGCTGCTCGGTTGATACGTTGATGATGAGGCTGCGGGCAAAGATAAGTGTCAGTATT
Organism: Parnassius apollo; assembly: GCA_907164705.1. NCBI lineage: Eukaryota > Metazoa > Arthropoda > Insecta > Lepidoptera > Papilionidae > Parnassius > Parnassius apollo. The sequence continues at coordinate 163,265 of CAJQZP010001513.1, forward strand.
ATGAAACGTGGTTGACGGCGGAGCTGTAAAAATGCCGCTGGGGACAGGAAGGCTGGTGTTTTCGAGTTCTTGTTTTTCCAGGCCCCATAGCCTCCGCGCATGGCACAAGTTGGGGTTCATTGCCTCGGTGTTGGAGATTGCAGAGGAAGGCGCACCTTACATATGTTCTAGTGCATCTTTCTTGAGAAAAAAATGAGAACGAGTTGTCCTCTCCTGAGGACGGGTCAACACGGGGCGACCAACGCCGATGGGGCCGCATATATGTACGAAAGCGTTCCCGTAACTGAGTGCCATGAAGTTTTAAACAATGCGAATCCAACATAACCCGTCTTTGATTGAGTATGAACAATATGTGGGGGAATATTTTATTTATTTATTAAAAACTAGTGTTTGGTCACAATCCCAACTGGTGGTAAGTAGTGACGAAGCCCTAGATAGTAAGTCGCGCTGTCTATGCGTAACAAAAACCTGTTCACTCTTACCTTGAAGACGTCCAGATTGTATTTGGGGGGATACAAGCGCCGGCAAATTATGCCACTCCTTTGCTATACGCATAACAAAAAGCGAAGCAAACACTTTGGTTCTAATGCGTGGAATATCGACAACAAAAGGGTGAAGACTTGCCAAATTCCTGGTTGTCCAACGGCTGAAAGGAGAGGCAGGAACTAACACATTTAATTCCTGCGCACACTCTCCGTAACGCATCCTATTGAATACCGACGGGCTGGCTAATATGTGCCTGTGTTCTAAGCTAACAAAGCCAGATCAAAGTTACCAATAATTCTCTTAGCACGTCTCTCTACTGAGTTCAATGCTGCTGGGAGCATTTTGCAGCACCAGCCCACCACCTCTTAGGTTTTGAGCTTTACCACCAATAGAGACGCGTCATGTCAATAAAGGGAATGAAATACTCCATCGCTTGAGCTCCACGGATCTCAAGACAAGTAGCAGACCCGCCACCATTGATAAGATGTAAATGCAATGCAATCTGCTGACTTATATCGCCATTTTTGCCACACACTTTGGAAATCCTAGTGAGTTGGGGATTATAAAAATACAGATTTTACCAAATAGTGGTCAGAAATTCTGAAGTGGGCAACCATGAACATCTTACTTTTTCGAAACGACGAGGCAGTTGTGTCCATCCGCATCGGGTACCCTAATTGCTTGATTTCCCTGCTGTGAGAGCCCAAGCTATGACGGAAAATCCCACGCTTCTTTCCCAGCGTGGTCAATCTTCTCTTATGGGAAAAGTCAGTCCTGATAATAGACATTAAAGTCCTCCAGAAAAACCAGCTGTATAGGAGGGTACCAATTTAGAGCCACATCAGAGACCTCACTGAGGTGTTTAAATAGCCTAGTTGTCTCTTTTACTCTAAGTGATCGTTAGACACAAGAATAAATCATTCTATCCATTCCTGTGTCTCATCAATACTTAAATCATGAAGAAATTGGGATTTTCAAGGTGACGGAGATGCATACCTACAGTAGACGTCATTGCGGACATACACACTGACTCCGGCCTATGTAATTATTCGTCGATTGTTATACTAATAATACTGTCTGAGTATATTGCAGCAAGCTAGATGACGTAAGCAATGACGGTAGCTCTCATTCTAGCAATCATATATTTTCTAGCTATAATATATATGTATAAATAACTATAATACTGTGTACTGGCGGTGTAAGAATATCCACTATCACTATCGTCCTGTAGGTAGCGCAAGAGGCTCTAGAGGGAAACAAACCTGGAGAGGAGCAGCAGTGTTTCTCTATTAATAACTATCAAAATAAATTACCTTCACCAATCTGCCTGTCAAGCGTGGCAAATATGGCAAATATAAGGGATATAATGGAGACTATTGCACTTTGAAAGGCTGCAGTAGATTGATGGATTCAACAAAAGCGTATACATTGCCCCATGAATGAATTACTGACTGTGGAGTGGAATAACTCGTATTACCGACTTGTGCTTGTTTCAAATAGTATAAAACCGTTCCTTATCCAGGTCTGTGTATTCCCCTAAAACTGTAAGCTACTCAATCGATTTTGATGCGTTTTTAATATTATTTTAAGAATTGCTTGATGTAATTTTTTTTAGATTAAATTTAGTGTATCACTTATACGAATGTCTCGATATTCTCAAATGTTTAACAGAACGTTTCGTTTGTATAATTTGAGAGCTGTATTCACAAATAGTGTTACATTATGAACATTATGAACCCATTATGAGTACAGTCAAACAATAACGCAACTTAAAATTAAGCCTTTGAGCCGTGATGCCATTATTTACTGGTGTTTACTAAAATATATAATTTATCTGACGGGAAATGTAAAAACACTTGTGGATATCACTTAAATGGAATAAATATTTAATAGAGTGTAGACATAGACTTTTTGATATTTATACCTTTTAGCGGCTGTTATAAATATTTAATATTTTAAATAACAGAACAACAACAACAAGATACCAATCATACGTATAAACTTTACAATATATTGGTTACACTTTATTTTTATAATGGTTGCATGCGGTTGAACAGGTCTGATTTAATATTCAGAGTATCAATTCCTACACGTAATTTTTTTTATTGTGCTCTTATAGAAATAAACTATATAAATTGCCAATTTAAAATAAGTAACCATTCATCGAATAAAATAAATTCTACGGATTTTATCGCGTTTAAATAAACTTTAAGTCCCGACGTTTTGGGCACTTACTAGCAACCATGGTCACGGGGGTGGGGCCTGAGGTGTTTGACGTCCCGATGTCAAAGTAAACGAAGGCTACCTTCAACTTTTTATAATTAATTTTGATCTAATCTAAGCAGAACGAGCTTACAATATCTTGAAGTCTTGCAGTAGTTTGCTTGGATTTGGATTTAACTTTATTAATTATTACAGTCATGTTTATTTTATTATTTTAAGTTTTATCATGAATATATTTCCGTCCGTCATTCATAACTCATTTTTATTTCTTGCTACTAGTATCTTACTTTTTATTTATTTACTTCCTACTGTACAATTATCTTTACAGCTTTATCACCTAATGCGATAATGTAGACAACTATTTTTTACAAACTAAAACTACACAGCAATAATTTTCGATCATAAGTATGTACTTATTGTTACAACAAACACCGTATCTATATCACAGTAGGACCATAGCTTTCAAAGGGAGCTATCACTATGAATCCAACCAGAGTACAACAAAATAAATCTATGTGTTCTGCTATACGGTTGAGGACACAGAGTGCGCGCGTACACGGAGCTTTAAGCGGGCTACATACGAGACGATATCGGTGGCGATCTAGGGTGGAAAGAAATCGGGGCTTTTATCGAGGCAGACCCTATTGACCAAATCGTATTTTATCGACCAAATTGGCGATTTATTGAAAACGGGCCAAATTAGGAGTACCCTTAACCGACGAGCATGTATGCGTAGGTGTATGGATGTGAAGGAGGCGAGAGAGGTGTGTTAGGATCGTGCCAAATGGAAGTCTGTAGTCTCTGCCTACCCCTCTGGGTGACAGGCGTGAGTGTTTATGTTTATGTATTTTCAATATTACCTGTTACTGGTTACGGTCACTACAGTTCGAGTAAAATTTTAGCAGTAAATCTGGAAAGAAAATGAGAGTCGAACTTCAAGCATAAAATTCTCGTAAAATGTTTAAGTTTTGTTTCAAGAACTGGCGAAAGGCGTCCCGTGATACGGGATCGTGAAAGTTTTAAACAAACTTTATGAGATACCATAATACACTTTAAAATATATCAATGGGTACCAAGGAAATATTTATTATGGAAACGGTTTGTATATATAGGAAAAGGATAGCTTTATCTTTATGATAAGCTTTTATGATTTAGTTTTTTAATAATAAAACCATTAAAAAGCAAATTTATGTTGCAGTAGTTAACGGCAGAGTTGGAAAGACGCGTCTTAAGCGGAAGTTTATCGACTAAATTGGCGATATAATAAAAATGGGCCAAATTACGGGACCCTTAACCAACGAGCATGTATATGGATGGGGAGGAGGCGAGAGAGGTGTGTCAGGATCGTGCCAAATGGAAGTCTGTAGTCTCTGCCTACCCCTCTGGGTGACAGGCGTGAGTGTTTATGTTTATGTATTTTCAATATTACCTGTTACTGGTTACGGTCACTACAGTTCGAGTAAAATTTTAGCAGTAAATCTGGAAAGAAAATGAGAGTCGAACTTCAAGCATAAAATTCTCCTAAAATGTTTAAGTTTTGTTTCAAGAACTGGCGAAAGGCGTCCCGTGATACGGGATCGTGAAAGTTTTAAACAAACTTTATGAGATACCATAATACACTTTAAAATATATCAATGGGTACCAAGGAAATATTTATTATGGAAACGGTTTGTATATATAGGAAAAGGATAGTTTTATATTTATGATAAGCTTTTATGATTTAGTTTTTTAATAATAAAACCATTAAAAAGCAAATTTATGTTGCAGTAGTTAACGGCAGAGTTGGAAAGACGCGTCTTAAGCGGAAGTTTATCGACTAAATTGGCGATATAATAAAAATGGGCCAAATTACGGGACCCTTAACCAACAAGCATGTATATGGATGGGGAGAAGGCGAGAGAGGTGTGTCAGGATCGTGCCAAATGGAAGTCTGTAGTCTCTGCCTATACTTCTGGGTGACAGGCGTGAGTGTTTATGTATGTATTTGTATGTATGTATATACAACCATTGCAAGCGAGCTAACAGTAAATGGCTACTATTGCCAATTTTAAATATAGACGGCCGCAATTGTTACCACTGAGTTTGAAATAAAAGCTCTCACAATTTGTGATTATACAAGTATCTTGCCATTTAAAGCAGGACACAAGCGTATGCCCCTAGTTTATTGATAACTGCAATATTTTTCTGTAAAATGAGAGTGACAAACGAGCACGTAGTAATTACTGAAAATTTCGGAAATCAAGGAAGTGACACAACATTATATTTAAAAATGTATTTATTGTTTTTCGAAGTATTCTCCGTGAAATTTGACACATTTTCCATACGATGGAACCAATCATTGAAGCAACCATTCCATTCGGAAGTTGGGGTCTCCAAAATGGCTGTTTTGTAAGCGTCCACAGCTTCTTCGGGTGATGAAAATCTCTGTCAACGCAATTTATTCTTTATTTTAGGGAAAGTATAGAAATCATTAGGCTTAGGTCGGGGCTCTACGGCGGATGGTCTAATAATTCTATGTTTTCTTGCTCTAAAAACTCTTTTGTTCTGTGTGCGGTGTGAGAACTCGCATTGTCGTGATGGAGGATGATGCGGCGGTTGCAGTTCTATTTACGGAGTTAAGAAATGACTTGTGTCAAACAAATTCCAGCATACCATTCTGAATTAACCGTTCTTTGTCCCTCAAGAGGAATAGTCGTAACATGGCCGGTTTTGGAGACAAACGTGGCCACCATTTTTTTGCAACACGTGAACGAACAATTTTTGTCGGCTTTAACTCAGTTTCGAACACCCAAACTCGCGACTGGTCTTTTGTTTCGGGTTTGTGCGCGTATATCCAAGATTCGTCACCTGATACGATGTTGTATACAGCATTTGAGGATCCTGCGTGGAATCTTTCGAGAGTTCTGACGCACCAAGTAACGCGAGCCGCTTTTTGCTCTTCACAGAGCGAATGCGGTATCTATCGGGAAAACAACTTTTTTACACCTAATTGTTCATGCAAGATTATTTGTATTTGACTCATGCCAATGTCTTAAAGTTCCCTGATTATTGCGGTATGTCACATGTCGATCTTCTATAATCAGCTTACGCACAGCATCAACGTTTTCTTGGGTGACTGCAGTTTTTGGAGGACCTTAACGGGGATAATCACTGAGCTTCACACGTCCACGTTAAAATTCAGCAAACCAGCGATAAATTTTGGTTTTGGATGGGGCTTCATCACCAATTGCAGAAATCATCCGGTCAACACATTGTTTATGTGTTAAACCACTTCGAGTCATATATAAGTCATAATAAATCATCGCTCTTAAATTTTCTCGAGTCAATTCCATTTTCTCAAAGACTAAACAAGTTTGACAAAACATTGTGACAAGACCGAGAATCTTTTTTTAAATAAATAAATGGTATTCGATTTTTAAAACCAAGGAGTTTTCAATTAAAAATATTTTAATATGACAGGAACAGTGGAAATATTCCATTCCCGATACTTTTAATGCAGCCTAGGTATCACGTCTCATCAGTAGTTTTGTATCTCAGTTTAAAAGCGCACATGTTGTTGGACTACCATATCGCCGTTTGATTCAAAGTAATATTTGTTACAGTTAATTTTTTATCCAATATGGGTGATAAACACGCACACAGTTCACCAGATGGTAAGTGGATGCTGTGGCCCATAGGTATCTACATTTTTATCCTCGATTTAAGAACCAAAATGCAGATGCGTTGACAACCAGGACTAAGATGGAATGCCTCGTTTCAGTAAAAAGTGTCACCGCTTCCCTACACTCACCATATGATACACAGCAGCATAAAGGTGCTGTTTTTCGCTGATATTTTGAAAGAGCGTGGACTTACTCCGGTTGAGCCGAGCCGAGCCATTTGTGCTACAACCAAAATATAGCTGCAGCGTGGCTCAACCATGTACAAAATATTCCGAAAAATACAACGAAATGTATTTCTGAAGTATGAATGAAAACTATTTCAAAGCTAGGATTATCTATGTATGATGTTAATAAATCCGCGATAGCAAGTTCCCAATCATTATACGGCGAAAGTTGATGAGCACACTAACGAGGAATATAATTTTTTATTGTACCTACTAATCGTTGCTGACATTTTTTGTGGAGAAAAACAAAACGAAATCCTTGAATTGAGATATTTTTGTATCTTTACTCACAACTTTAAATGGGTAATTTATATACAAATATTATCGTCTAAAGACATTGAAGAAATATCGTGTTTATTAATTGAATATGAGTATCCATTTTCTTATTTCTGCAATATCATAATATTCAATTGAATGAAAAATTGGTTTCCTTTTTTTTTAGAGAAATTTAATATGTAGACGAAAGAATGTCACTTATTATTTCATACTGTTTTAGCCCATTTAGAAAAAGGAGGAGACTGACAATGCGACTGCACTTATTGTTTATATTTTAATAGTGAATCGATTATGATGATTATTGTTCTATTAAATAGGTATACAGGGGTGTAATAAAAATATAAATTTTTAGAAAAATTTCACCCCTAAGGTTAACAAAATCATTGACTTATATATTACCGGCGTAAGGACCGGGCCGACCGAACAACTAAAACGGACCAGTGCGCTGGTCCTAAAATTACAGTTTAGGGCCAACGCGAATCGGTCGACAGTGGTGCGCGCGCAGGACAGATTTACCTGTCATAAATATGTCTAGTTGCGTGGTAAAAGGATGCAAAAATTACAATACAAAGATTAAAAAGAACATGGGATATCGTAACATCAGTTAATAACTTTATATTAATTTTGTTACAATTTAATTATTATTATAAACGCATTTTAAATTTTATTTTACAGTTAGTTTAGTTACGTTACCAAGATTAGGCCAGGGTTAGATTCAGACCCTCAAAAATATTGTACATGCATGCAATAAAATTATACTATTTTTAAAATATTATATCATGTTTGACGTTTCATGTTTCTTTTTTGCCATGTGCCGGGATTTTGTCACGCGTCTAGTTTATCTGTACATTTCGTTTTTTGATGGTTTTGTTTTTATTTCTGTTTCATTTTTGACTTAGTGTAAGTTAAATTTTGAATGTTGGTACCTAATACTTATATTTTGTATTCAATAAGGGTAAAACTAAAAGAGTACAAAAGAAAACATATCTGCTTAATTGAATCTGAAAATCTGATTCATAAAATATTTTGAAATTTTGTTTTCAAACTTGATTGCTTCTGGAGCATAGAGTTTTTATCTTGGTATTATAGTTGTATCAAGGATGCATGCATGCATGCAATGCATCGATCGAGCACCGTTTGATCAGAAAGGGAGTTAATTCTAATTATATTTAAAAAAAACCGCGGTACTCATGTACATTACAGAAAAACTTGATATCGTAGAGTAACATTTAAAAGTAAAAGGATCCAATAATAATACAAGTCGCCCTTTAGGTAAAATTATGGTATTTTCGCTTACCTATTATTACGATATTATATACTACAAACTATGAAATAATGGTACAATTAGGATAATTATACTACGAAATCCGACTCTGGTTACGTCGTGTTATGATATGACGTTTGTATTGTGACAGATGCGCTACTTTTTCTTGTATGAAAAAGTTATGAGTAAAATATTTAGATGGGCCTATCCTTCCTTTTGAAATCATAGGCCCATCTAAATATTTTCAAAATATGGGATGTAGTTTTTAATGCAACAGTTTAACCAATAATGATATTATAATATTTCTTAGTCACTTAAAATGGTTAAAAGGCACTTTAACTCTTCGATACACTATATCTTAGCTTCGGGTTCGGAATATGAAATTATTTTATTCTATTTATTTGTTTGAAGGCAGCTTTAACTTTTTAAAGCTTTATTTTTTCTATTAAAGTGTCTTTTAAACGTCTCATAGTCATAGTCATAGTCATTGTCTTTATTGCATATTGTCTCTTATTTATTCTTTACGTTGTTTTCATATTCTGAACGAGTGATAAATAACATTTTGTGGCATGACTGTTTCATCATTATCGTCTTTCTAAGTCTACTGCTGAACACGACCTTGATACATCTCGTTCACTTTATTCTATTATTACTCTCAAATAAACCTACACTCTCCTCACCAAAGAATATTTTATAAAGTGTTAACCTAGATCCCAGAGTGAATAAAATTATTATCTAAATTTATTATATATATATATATATATTAAATAACATGCGGAGGGTATTATATTTCATTCTTATCATCATCATCATCATCACAAGTAACGGCACAAAGCACGGTCCTGAGCCACCTGCATCCATCGACTTCCTGCGTGTCTTAACAGGTGGTCACTCCATCTAGTGGGGGGTCGCCCTACACTACGCCTACCGGTACGAGGCTGTCACTCGAGAACCTTTCTTCCCCATCGGTTATCGGTTCTTCGAGCTATATGGCCGGCCCATTGCCAATTCAGCTTACTAATCTGTTGGGCTATGTCGGTCACTCTTGTTTTACTGCGGATATCCTCATTTCTGAGTCTATCACGCAGAGAAACTCCGAGCATAGCCCTCTCCATAGCTCGCTGAGCGACCTTGAGCGTCCTCATACGGCCAGCAGTGAAGGACCACGTCTCTGATCCGAAGTCATCACTGGCAACACGCACTGGTTGTACACTATAGTTTTCAGAGATTGAGGTATACCTGACGAGAAGATGTGTCGTAATTTCCCGAACGCTGCCCAGCCGAGTTAAATCCGTCGATTGACCTCTCGGTCGAAGTTGGACATACCTAGTCGGACTATTTGTCCCAGGTAAACGTACTCGTCAACAACTTCGAGCATAGTGCTCCCCACAACTTTCATTCTTATATGGATTTACAATAAGGGTGACAAATGAACACATAGTCTGCTGTGATACATAGCCATCTTCATCTATCCCACACATTTTTACCGGGTAGGAGGCATTCCATCTTAGTCCTTAGAGGTAATATCGCATCGGCATTTTGATTCTTAATCGAGGTGTGATCGATCCGATGATGAGATAAAAATGAAATGACTAGATGTCAATGGGCCGTAGTGTCCTGATACCATCAGGTGGAATGTGTTCAAGTTTGTCACCCGTATTCTATACAAAACATAGCCCTAAATAATAGGCTAGCAAATAAAAATGGCATATTTTATATTTTATTGCTTTTGATCAACCTCTGCAGGCATAGACACAAAATTAGTATACCGTAAATACTGACTACATTTCATAGCTTATCTTACACATTTTTGGGGCAGAGCACCAATAATAACACTAAATCATGTCCCTCGCGGTCGCCCACGTAGTGAGTCGAAATAGTGAGCTTATTTTAAGTATTATTCGTAATTCATTATTGCAGGAGACGTGTTTTCTTATATGTCTTTAATTAGACAATGTACTTTATTCTACACTTAATATACATATATAAATAGTCTATGGGAGGGGGCTACACGACACTACAACTCTCGCAGACAAAAAAAAATACATTTGTTTTTTATTATGTATAAATAAATATAAAACTTAAATCTATTAAGAATATAAATTACAATAATGCATTCTATTGAAATATGTATTTTCTATGGGTAGGTCGAGTAGTCGGTACAAAGCATTATAGTCATTAAAAGACTTTTTTTATAAAATTGAGATGACAAAGGAATATTTCAGCTGATGGCAAATGGCTTATGCAGTCCATAGACACTTGCATTCATCTGGAAAGGAATCTCCCCTGAGGATAAGATAGAACGTCTCATATCATGTAGTTATGCTCTCTATACTATTCAGACCAGACTACGTAACGTAGTAGTAAATTTTCTTATTACTTACTTGCTTATATAAGAATAATGAAAAAAAAAATTTAAGAAAAATTATAAAAATTGTAGAAACAGTCTACTTCTACTGGGCACCATTTTTTGTAATTTACACGAGTAGGAGAAAAGGAGCCCGAATTAGCAGACCTCATTGTACCTCAAAATATTTGAAATATTTTACAAGTGTAAATTTTTTCATAATGTATTCTCCAACAGGCGTAAATGTAAGACAGAAGATAGAAATTGACAAAGTCAATACTTAAGCCCTAAAGTAGATACTTCTGTTTTATTTTGCTATTTGCCGAACATATGAGGGAAATTCGAGGACGTGACGTGCGAGTCTAACTTTCCTCCTCTACGGCCTGTGCTCTAAAGCCTGATGCCTAACTTTTCTCCGTTAGATTCTTTACATATCATGATGATATAGGTGAACACTATTTACCATTAGTTTTTATGATATTTTGTTTTCTCTATTTAGTTTAGTATTAACGCAAAATCGCCAATGATTATTATCAAATATTTGTTAAAATGGTTTAGTCCATACTAAAACATTTATCGAATAGTAACGAAGACAATATAATAGGAAGTTATTTTAGAATCGTAGTCCTCGCACGTGCAATGCCCTGACTGTTCAACTTGTCACTAGCACCCCCACTTAAACTGTGGAGTTGAATATATTTCTACTATATTTCAATTTTGACCTCATTTTTTACATAAAACACTCACGCCTGTCATTTTTTAATTTGTAATAAATGATAACAAATGTAATAAATTAAAAAGAAGAGAAAAGAAGATTTATTTAAAGCTCTTCTAAGCTAAGTAGGTTAGGTACTCGTAATAAGTAATAGGTTGAATTCCAGTAACAGGAAGGCCACTGACTCAGCATTATGCTACATAAATTATTGTCAATGCGATTTAAGTTGTAAATTTAATTTGCAAGAAAAACTCTAATCAGACTTGTATAACTTTATACAAGAAAGAGCAAAGATAACTGACCTAAAATATATAGGAAAAAGGGTCTTTAGAAGTAAGTATATATTAATTTCTTCAGAGTATGGTAGAAAAATAACTTAAGCACACCTAAACCTGCAGATAAGCTTCAATGATGATGCTGATTATGAGGATTCTGTGTACACAGAGAAAGTTTAAATGTAGATTCTGTCTTCCGTTAAGCTTAGTCACTACTTACTATCATGTCAAGCAGTGGTTCATAATATTTAAAAAAAGTTTTGTTTTACATTGCTTGAATTCGTTAAGTAGTTAGTAGTAAAGGATTTTAAAAAAATAATTCCCTTAGCGACTTGAATTAGCTGAAGCCTTGTGATATTGTTTATGACAACGGGGCTTCATATTGCACATATATACAGTTAATTTTGTAGTTTATTGACTAACGGTCTTTTATTTTTCTGTCTTGAACGTATATATTTTTAAAAAAAATCAGTAACATCGTCAACGTCCACTGTCAAGTATATATTGAAGCGAAAATTATTAGTTTCGATCAAAAAAAAAACGGCAAAATCAAGGGAATTTAAACCTGGGAAGAATTTATTTGACATTCTTATTAAATTAGTAAATAAAATCACTTATCCTGTATCTATTATTTATGTTAATTAGGTAACTCGTGTCCAGACGTGACATGCTGGGCTTAATAAAACTAAGCTATTATTCTTTCTTTTATCCACATGAACACGAAAGAAGACTTCATCGCAGCTTCTCACCACGTAAATTTATTTCATCGGAAGGTATTGGTCTGAAATGCAACAGCCGAATTTAGATTAACGATCACCTTAGTTATTCCAGAAAAACTGTTGCAAAATTAAAAAAAAAACTACCAATACGTTTTGGCCAATCCCGAGAAGATATATGTGCGGAGAATAGACACGTCACTAGTCTACATCATAAAATTAATTAGTAAAGTTACGTTAGCTGCCAAATTTTTCTTTATAAGCCTTATATTTTTTGTACCAATTAAAACTTGTATTTCAATAATAGTCAACCATAGTTTGAGAACCGGTGTTATTCTACCATATCACAGCATTTTGTTTCTTGTTACGACTAATACTCACCTGGTTAAATTGCAGTTTCCTAGTAATTTGTGTACCTATCGCCTTTATTTCACGGATCACTTTACACACTGTACACTGTACGAATTTTGCAATTGTAAGTAAATAAGGACAGTTTAATTTAAATTTATTTTATAAAAATCACTTACGCCATTGCCTTCTAATGCTTTCGGTTTTATTTATTTTTGTATCTTGGGTCACTTTTACTTTCATTGCGGCAAACATGTTTTATAACTACGTAATTTGCTTACTACGGTCTTATCATATAGCAATTTAATATATGTCTTTTGTCTAATAATTCTTTATAGGAAGATTTTTAATCTATGTTATTTTATCTGGTCTAATTCACAATCTGGTATCAAAGCTTGCAGTACTATGAGCAAATATGTACTATAATTTAAACTTTTTTAACCTACAAAAATTCTCTAGTCAAATGACTATGTAAACATTACCAAGACCCTTTGGTGCCTGAAGATCAACATCACAAAGCGTTGCGTTAACTTCGTCGAACTTCAGAATCTTCTTTAATTTAAACGTGTCTCTTTCTCTTATAACAAAGGCAATTATGATTTAATAAATTTTGAGACAAGATCTACTAATTGGGATAAAGTTTTTAATAGTGGTAATATTGTGGATGTGGTGAATGTGTTTTACAATATCGTATATAGTATTCGTGATAAATATGCTCCCCCGTCATTTAAATTCAATAGTAAACTTTAAAGTTTATGGTCATTTCAGTAAGAAAAATACAATTGTCATGTTAAGAAAAAGAATAAAGAAAATTGAAAATGATCTTTATAGTTAGTACATTATTAATGTTGAACACAGCATAAAAAAACAGCAACGTTCAGGTTCAGTGTGCCTCTAACCATTTGGTGATCGCTGCCAGTTTTCACCCTTGCGATCACTGAGACATCACTGAACAGTTGGCGTCTGGTCGTCATATTGAAGTCAATCCCATTTTTTGTCGAACCGTCGGGGCTCGACCAGGTCCACTTCCTGTGAGGCCGCTTCTGGAAGAAAGAGTTCATCATAAAGAGTCCCTCTTTCTCCATAAAGTCGGCCAGCTGCTGGCCCCTTCGGTTCCGTTGCCCTACTCCAAATTTCCCTAACTTCAGCTCACCGTTTTCTCTGGTGCCTAGTTTTGCATTGAAGTCTCCCATCAACACCGTGTAGTGGGTTTTGGAGGAATGCATGGCTTTGGAAATATCCTCATACATTTCCTCCACCTCCTCATCGGGATGTGCCGAGGTAGGTGCGTAAACCTGTATGACCTTCAGCGAATACCGTTTGGTGATTCTGAGTATCAGGTACACGACCCTCGTCGACACACTCTCAATCTTTACAACGTTGTTGACGAGAGACTTGTGGACGATAAATCCGACACCTCCTTGGGACAGATGGTCGCCCTCCCGGTGATAGAACAAGTTGCCGGATTTGAGAATCACCGTGTCCTTCCCCTCTCTTCGGACCTCGGATAATCCTATAATATTCCAGCGCAACTTGTCTATCTCTTCTTCCAGCTCCAGAATCTTCTCGTCAGTCCTCAGGGTGCGTGCGTTAAATGTTGCCAGGTCGAGTCGTCGTAGGTGGCAACCGAACCTCCACCGGAGATTCTTAGCACCCCCCGCCCTGCCGTTACCATGGTCGCCACCGTAGCCAGGAATAGCGGGTCCGCCGGAGACTGGGGGCCGTCTATTTGTGTAATTGTTCATGGGGGGTATGTTGCCATAGTAGCCACGCTTGGCGAGCGGGTTGGCAACCGCAGTTTTTTTTGTCGTACAATTGCTGTTATCAGGAAGATGCTGCTGCCCATCTCCTGCCTGTTTCTCTCTGTCGCCTTTTACGACAGCCACGGGAAGATATGGGGTAGTGGATATTTTTAACCACCACTATACGGCTTAGTTTTCCTACTGTAAATTATTTAATTATTTTTCAAACTACTAGTTAATTAATTAATTTAACAAGTCCACAGTTTTTGTAGTGTTGTTCACGTTACAAGTAGCCTATTTACGCTGCTCTAGGTGACCTGCAATCTTAAGCAGGCTCTTTGTTCCGACTCCAGATGGTTATGTTCAGGTACACAAAAAGGCGATTTTAAAAGAATTCTTAAGTGAGAACTACTCGGTACTCTTTAGTTGGATATTTAAAAAGGTTTTATCCTTTCAAAATAACTGTCCGACTTAGTGAAGTGAGTTACAAACAATCTTTTATTTAGTTACAAGTATAAAGACTAGAGAATAGAATATTTGTTGTTCCACTGCTGAACATGGAGAGGTCTTTGCCTCATTAGGAGGATATTATATTATTTCGTTTGTTTTTATAATACTAGATTACTTAGGTAGATTTTACTATATAAACAACTTTCTTATAAATTATTAATTGAAACGAATTGCACTACAATAATTTGAGGTTCTCCAAATAAAGCTAGAACCACAAAATTTTCACTGAATTTGCAAAAGCGTACACAACTTTTGAACCTGAAACATAGTTGTTGCGGTTAACCTACTAGCCATACTTGTTACGGTCAAGTTTAACGCGGTCGGGTCACCAGAACAAATTGTTACTAGCGTACATCATGCGCCTGTGTTTTATTTCTGATAAAAATGTTATTCGTTTTTTTAACGCTATGCTTTTTGTCACAAAGTTGCATCCCTTTTGGTCGGTGTAAGTCACAAACTAGATTTTCGAATAGGTTTTTCACAAGGACATTTCTTGTAGCAATGAATGTGCTTTACCTAGATTAACCGGATTCTAAGGGGCTTAAAATTAATGTTATTTATACTCGATTTAAATGTGTATGGTGGTCGTAAACTCAGTTGTTGATCAGGAGGGCGCAGGTTTGAATTCCGCGTCGTGCCGAGATCAATCGTGGGGTTTATCTGACAAGAAATTCTCAGCAGTAGCCCGTACTCAGAAAGTTTGCACTTTGGTGGTTTACTGACAACCTCTCCTGAAAAAGACATTAAGAAAGACACAGTAGACAAAAACATTAACTCAGTTGTTGATCAGGAGGGCGCAGGTTTGAATTCCGCGTCGTGCCGAGATCAATCGTGGGGTTTATCTGACAAGAAATTCTCAGCAGTAGCCCGTACTCAGAAAGTTTGCACTTTGGTGGTTTACTGACAACCTCTCCTGAAAAAGACATTAAGAAAGACACAGTAGACAAAAACATTAACTCAGTTGTTGATCAGAAGGGCGCAGGTTTGAATTCCGCGTCGTGCCGAGATCAATCGTGGGGTTTATCTGACAAGAAATTCTCAGCAGTAGCCCGTACTCAGAAAGTTTGCACTTTGGTGGTTTACTGACAACCTCTCCTGAAAAAGACATTAAGAAAGACACAGTAGACAAAAACATTAACTCAGTTGTTGATCAGGAGGGCGCAGGTTTGAATTCCGCGTCGTGCCGAGATCAATCGTGGGGTTTATCTGACAAGAAATTCTCAGCAGTAGCCCGTACTCAGAAAGTTTGCACTTTGGTGGTTTACTGACAACCTCTCCTGAAAAAGACATTAAGAAAGACACAGTAGACCAAAACCATAACTAGCAATTATTTTTATTACTCACTTAGGATAGGGTGGCTTCATTTTTAACATCAAACCCCATATAAAGTAATATTCATTAAATTATGTTTAAGGGGTTTCACCCGAACAATTATTGAATCACTCCGGAATGCATAGGATATTTTGCGCTTCTATGAAAATCGCTTGGCTGAATCAATTTGCTGGCAATTGCTTAGGAAGACCGGTACGGTCGTTTCTTTACTGCTTATTATTAATACTTTAATTTAATTTTAAGAAAAATTGTTTTTATTGCAATTTGACAATATAATTTTAAATAATACAAAAATAAGAATAAAAACAACCTTTTACAATAACATAATCGCTTACAAACTGTTTTGACTTATTTTGTGGAAGCAGCTATGCAAGTCTAGAAAAACCAGTATCACTGCGACTTGTAAGATCTATTGTGATCTATGCCACTGCTAAGGCCCATATCTTCAATTAATTAAAGGAGTTGCTTAGCTGTGAACAATTTCAACTTATCTGGGCTAAGTACAAAGTTTCCCAGATGAGTGTTACTTTTCCGTATTAAGGGTCCACAATCAGTTAGGATTTGTAGAGGTGTTTCGTCCGTTAAGGAACAGAATCCGCACATTCTTGAGTTGCTTAATTACAGACATCTGCTCTTTTAGACAACAGTGCCCAATCAAGACTCTTGCTGGAATACGCAGTTTATTCTTACTCCCAGGGCTTCTGAAGCAAATTTACAATCCAAAGCATAGATTAAGGTTTTAGATTGATTTAAGTCTGGTGTATCAGACCAGATCTTAAGTGATTTATCGTGATAAATAGTTTTGAGGATGTTTTGTCCAGGCTTTTTGATATTCCACATTTTTTTTACATTATAATGTAAAAAATACAAAAATAAGAATAAAAAGCCTTTGAAAATCGGGTAATAACTTACAAGTTGTTTTAAAAATGATTATTATATATAATTTAAACAGTATTATATATATTCATAGGTAACTAAAGTACCCCAGGATTTCCTGCAGAATATTTTCGAGATAGAAAAAGGTATTTTTAAGAATTATTGTTATAAAGTATAAAGTAAAAGTAAAGTTACAGCCTATATACGTCCCACTGCTGAGCACAGGCCTCCCCTCATTTCTAAGAAGGTTTATTTGTTTAAAAATAATTTTTAAGAATTATTGTTTTACAAATAATAATTTTCATTATGTAAAATATAATGTTAAACTACATGAGCAGCCTATGTTTGATCGCCATCGGCACCAATGAAATTGCTATTTGCTTCATAAATTTAAAATTACAAAGGGGACAATCATTTTTGGGCCCACTAAAAATATTAACGTCCACTAATGGTATTACATCAAAAAAAAGACACCAAATTATAATAGTAAATGGCCTACAGATTTTTCGAAAATGTAAACGGAATCAAGAAATACGAAAAAAAATTAGTTGTTTTGATATTCGTGTTCTGATTAGTGTAATATGGGTAAAATGCGTGTACCTAATTAGTCATTTTGCAGCTTGTATAAAAAGAAAACTATTTTTTCACAAAGCTGACTTAAAAAAGATACCACTAAGAACTTTATGTTTAATTTCTAAAAATTTTAGCTAATATCACGTTATAACATAGTTCTAAATGACTGTGAACCAAAACGTTATTTTATCATTGACTTCCGGTAATTCCCAGCGGCCGGCGGCCGGGTACGGCGGGGCGGGGCGGCGGGGTATTACCTACGTCTTTAATCTTAACGGCATTGACGTTCGTTACGCTACTGTTTTTTTGTATTTATATGCGATTTTAAGAAAATGGAATCTGCTAGATCAGCATACAATGAAAATAGAAGTGTATGTTGCAATTGTGGAGTCAGGTTTCAACGCAGTGTGCGAAGACAATTACTGGCCGAGACAACTGCTGATGTGCGCCAACTTTTATCTGTGTGGATTTCTCATGAGGTAGGTATAATATTATCTCATGGAAAGCTAATCACTGCACTATACAATCTATCTACTTACATATTATCTAGATTTAAACTTTTATGAGAAATATATATTATTTTTGTTACTCTCGATTTTATTCCAACAATATTACTATACTGCGGAAACGAAAATTATATATTTTCTTTATTAATGTATTACTTAATATTTTTATTTTTGTTGAATAATATGGGATATGGTACGATTTTTTAGAAATAATACGAAAGAAAACGATCCACAGACTCCAGGCACACATAACGATCTATACATGATTAAGTACTTAATTATTTTAAGTTTTTAAAAGTAATAATAAATATCCCTTCATATTATTAATAAATTCATACCTTCTATAGCTATAATTTTAATCTTTCGTTATATTAAATTGATAAATGATATATTATATTGATTGAATTATTTTATATTTTGACACAAGATGACACTGCATTCTTTCCTGCTATTTACCAACTTACAGGCATAGTTCTTTGCATTGACTCCATTGACTGGCATTGACTGTAAAAATATAATATGGCATAAACTTGTTTGTTTAAATTGATGTAAACTGTGTTCGTGTTAAAGTAAAAGTTTAAAAATGAAAATTCACGTAGTTTTACTGCTTACAAGTGGATTAGTATGTTAATGTCAAATTGATGCAAAAAATGTTTAACCTATGGGTTATATCATGCACGTAAGTCAAATATTAAATACCTATATCACATTTATGTATATAATTTGCCAATGACATTCGAAAATGCAAACTGACGAGTAAAAGTCCATGTGAGTAATATAAAAGTTTATTTTTTCCTCCTAGAATTTTGTAAAATCTATAACTTATACTGAATTAACCTTTAACAAATGATAAACACAGGTCTTACTAATGTGTTAAATGTTAAAGTATTGAAGTTTTATGTTATTAGTGAAATCTAATTTAAAT
Organism: Parnassius apollo; assembly: GCA_907164705.1. Lineage (NCBI taxonomy): Eukaryota > Metazoa > Arthropoda > Insecta > Lepidoptera > Papilionidae > Parnassius > Parnassius apollo. The sequence continues at coordinate 182,265 of CAJQZP010001513.1, forward strand.
AATAGATAAAATAAAGTCACACAATATACACAAAAGAAGTTTTTGTGGCATGGTATGATGTATCACATGTTATGTGTGTCTAATTATCTTTTGTCAGTCAATCAGAAATCAAAGTCGAAAAAGTATAGGTATATATGTGTCAATATTTATTCTAAGGATAAAATATTATGTAAATAGAAAAGTAAGTTATTTTGTGCAATGAAAAATATTTCAATCCACTGTAATATTACCGTTACAGCCAATTAAACTCCACTGCCGAACATAGGCCTCCCCCATATATTACTAATATTACACAACTCCATAATACTCTAATATTATAAAGTTTATTTATCACTATATGATATACCTGAAATACTGTAAATATTGTAAAATCATAATATATTAATCGATATTTGTCTTTTGGATTTCCAATTTTTTTTTAATTGAAAATGTATTGTATTTCAAATAATATAGGGTTCCACATCAAACATTCACTTTCATGCCAACTTCGCTTCCCTCCTCAAAATGTACATTTATCTGAACTTAATATTTATTTACTCTTTTATTTTTAATTCCTGATTTTTTCAGTTACACCCACTTGATGCAGTTTATTGTAACTGCCTAAGAATATTGCAAGAAAGTGTTGCATCAGCTCACTCCATTAGAAGATTTGGGTACAGGAATATTTGTATTCCATGTGGATCTTCAATGTTAAGAGCACACCGTAGACGGATTGTGCCTATTAACTCTGAAGAAAGAGATATTATTTTGCAGTGGATACCATCACACCATTTACTTACCTTATTTTAAAAGGCTGTAAATGGTCCCCTGCCTCAAATAGGCAGCCCAGAGGATTTGCCACAATCGCTTTGGTACACAGATTGATGTTTGTAAAATCAGACACCTTGCATACAATTTGGTCTGATATTTATGCTCATTCAACATGGCAGTTCACTAACAGGTTATCTTTAAATTTACAGTCTACCAAAAGTCTACTGCTGAACATAGATTGTCTTATGGGGGGATATTTGCCATTAATAACCAATTTTTTTATTTTTAGTTATTAGATGAACGATACTTCTTCCTTATCTTACACCCATATTTGTATGCTTTTGTACTTATTATACAAGTAATATTTTTTACCTTAAAAGACATTAGTATAAATAAAACGGGTTGGGTTTACAATTCGGTCGCCTCAATTTGAAGATTCTGTTACTGTGGGGGGCGTCAAGGGAGTTTATCTGAAGCACCTACACGCGAGTTTTGCTACCGGAGCAGCATCGAAGTATTTTTATTTATTTTTTGAAAATATTGGTAAACAACTAATTAATTAAATATTCTCACGTTTTTGACGTTTTATCTGTCAATGTCATATCGATATATAGTACTAAATCGATCTAGTGAATCGATATTTCACCCTAGAGAATCAAGATCAAATCTTTTCTGTTTTGTTAAGATTTACAAAATTATTTATAATTAGTTGAAAGTACCCCAACTCGTAAAGAATGACAGTTTTTCAATTTAATCATTCAATGTTATCTGAAACTTTAAAGAACTTGGGCTTAGTGAAATATTGTTAATAATTCTAAAATAATTACTTCTTGTCTGATATGTGATGTATTATTTATTTCTATTTAAATAAGTAGTGCCACAAAAATATTATGAGGGGAAACAATTGCATGCTAATATTTATAATTTTAAAAGACATTAAAACTATTTAGTGTTAGAAAGATTGAAATAAATAGAACAATAATAAATATTATTAATATTTAGAGTAGACACTGTAAAACTATAGTTCATTTTGTTAGTTGATAAAAAATAACTTTTTTCAGGTGGATCGTTTAGAACGAGTATGCAGTCCTTGCTGGCTGAGGGCTTCCAGAGCTGTATGGAGACAGAGACAACAAAATGAGAACAGGGATATTGAGCTACAATCCATGAATATAGAAGACATCGGTAACATCCCACAACCACCCCCTATACCTGCACCTGTAACCCCTGCCATTTCCAGAGCGGCATCAACAATTACTATGGCTAATTATAAGCGTGCTGCTTCTACTTCCCGTCACTGTATTTTTAAGTCATGTAATCATTCATCTAGATTTTTAATACCTAAACTACTTAAAGAGAGATTGCTGATAGATCACTCATTTTATGTGCCACTGTGCGCTCGTATTTGTGAATACCATTTAAATGAACCCCACAATGATTGGAATAATTTATTCACGAGTAGTAACTGTTCAGATTTTACTGCATCTCAGATAGACAACCTTTGTTCCTAACTTAAAAGTAGTGTTACTCAAAATTATAATATTTTAAATATCATTGAACATAATTCAATATTATGCAAATATTGGTTAGGATTTACCAAATACCAATTTGAACAGTTACTAGTTGAAATTCCATCTATCAGTGAAAGAGTTAAATCACCTAAAAGAAGTCTAGCTATGTTCTTAGTGAAACTTCGTACAGGTGATAGCAATGAACGCATAGCTTCTCTATTTAATGTAGCTTCATCGACTGTGTTCAATCACTTAAATATTGTAAGTCAGTGCTTTGAAGAGCAATTCATCCAACTGCATTTAGGGACAAATACCTTATGCATTCAACAAGTTGCTCAATATAACTTGACAATACCAAATGGCTTGTTTGGTAATCCAGATATGGATCCTGAATTTATGCCAGCCATAGTAATATGTGATGGTACATACATTTATGTGCAAAAAAAGTAGTAATTACTTATACCAGAAGCAAACATATAGTTTACATAAGTATCGTAACTTAGTTAAGCCATTTTTAATAGTGTGCTGTAATGGTTATATCCTTGATGTTTTTGGACCATATCCTGCAACAGAATCAGATGCTTCTATAATTCTTAGACTGTTCAACGATAGTAGTCCACTGCGAACCTATTTTAGAGAAAACGATGTATTTATTCTTGATAGAGGTTTTAGGGATGCAATTCCATTCTTGCAGCAATGTGGTTATAAGGCTTACATGCCTGAATCTAAACAAGCTGGTGAAATACAATTATCAACCATTGCTGCCAACAAGTCCAGATGTGTAACTTTGTGCAGGTGGGTGATTGAAATTGTAAATGGGAGATTTAAACGGGACTTCAAATTATTTCGTCAGGAATATTTTAATACTGCATCTACTCATCTCATGCTATACTTTAAAATTGCAGCTGCATTAATAAATCGATTTCATACGTTGATTCGTAATAATTTTCATGCTGTAGAGATATTGGCAATTGCTCAAGCCAAACTAAACACTCCAAATAATTTAGCCTCCTACGTAGAAATGCACAATTTAAATAGAGTGAGAGTGCGATTTGCCAGCATTAATGGTAATCTTCCAGAGCTGGATAGTTTTCCTCAACTGACATTCCAGGATCTCATTCTGTTTAGTCTAGGAATTTATCAAATTAAACAAGCTCGTAGTTATTACGGGGGAGCATGTCAGGGCTTCTGGAGAATATAAAATCGAGGTATACCTGCAATCTGTCCATGATTTTGGTCCAAATAGTTATCTATTGCGAGGTAGGATACAATCAAGGCACACTAGTAAAAAAACTTATTACACTTATATACTAGTTGACACCAACCCATCAATTGCTAACACTAGGGCTGCTCTTACTGGGTACTGTTGCAACTGTTTGGTAGGCAGACGCACTGTTGGCTGCTGTGCACATGTCATGTCTGTTGTCTGGTTTCTATCTTGGGCACGGCATCGAGATGAGGTTGAACCACCTGCATCTTTTTTAGATGATATATTACTTTCAAGTAATGATATTGAAAATGATGAATGATGATTATTAATCTTAATGCGTATTAATATTGTAATATAAATGATCATTTTTGCTATAGTTGCTTCACTTGTGGCAACCAAAGTTTTTTGTGGTATTCTATAGGAAGATGCTGCTCCCCATCTCCTAGTATTTTTATTTTATTCTGTCGACTTTAACGACACCATACGGGACGGAACGTGATGGCAATTCACGGAAGGCCTCTGTAATATTTTACATTATATCTTTAATTTAGGAGCCATATGTTCGGCAGTGGACTGTTGTAATGATGATGAATAATGATGACTAAAAATTGTAATTTTTGTTGCTTATTTGAACTATTTCTATTTTACTGTGTGCTTTATTATCTGTTATATATTATGTTATATGTGTAATTTATAAATAAACGCCGAGCAAAGTTGAATTTATTGCTTTGGCACCCTTTTTTATCTCTTTTAATTGACAATATCCTTCTGATTTCTAATAATATCGTAAACGGGCGAGACATTATATTTTAATGATGTATGGGATTTATACTTGCTAATAGATGAATACTTTAATGAACAAAGGGCCGGCACTGCACCTGTCTGCTGTGTTATTTTTAAAAGAGGACTCATAAAACACTGACGATTTTAACCATAATTAATGCAGTGATTATACATGATCTTTGGGACTTATTACATATCAATATCGTATCATAAATAGAAATGTTACCATCAAGTTATTTTGAAAAAAATCTTTTAATATGATCTTTTGATATGAAAACACGAAAAATGTTTCTACCTATGTCCGTTAGAAACCATCCAAGCGATTTTGATGATATGTTTATGTGTGTTTGAACGGGTCTCTATATGATTCATATTCACATATGGACTCGGTAGGTGGCGCTGTTGTCGAAATCCAGAAATCACCTGTGCGAAGTCGGGGCGGATCGCTAATAATAAATACAATTAAACTATACCTGTGTGTTTGTTATCCTGGCACAAACAGTTCAAAACATCTTACTTCCTCACAATTTATCAGTGTGTAATAACAGATAAGCATGATATTACCTAGTCATTTTGGTATTTTAGAACCCAGTCATTTTAAGATGTATAATTAGGTATTTAATAATCAACCAAAGCATATTAAAAAAAGTCTTGACACCGGGCCTGTCTGTCTGTCTGCATAAATAGATCTGAATTATATGTCTGAATTATATAGACTATGTTGGAAATGATGATTTACCATCTATAAATACGGTTGCATTATAACTTGTTTTTTACACAGTCAGTTTAAAACATCTTTCTTACTATATAACGTGTGTTGGTAATATTGTAAATATAAATGGATATATTATACCTTAGTCATCTTGAATTTATTCATATTATTTTAACGGTAATTGGGAAGTACACTCACAATCAATATATGTAAAAAATTGTATCCATACCACATTTGTACACAGACAGGCACTATATTTTGCCGTAACTACTAAAAATATTGAAGTACCTGAAAATGCTGAATGTACCTACAACTTGGTTTTATATGAACTATTATTCAACAGTGCACTATTTTAACTTAAAATACCGGTAAAAACCACTATAAATAGCTTTTAGTTTATTTATAGGTTATTTTAAAATTCATATTTTAATTGTCAATTTCTCGATTTTCCGTCTAGATGTGGTAAAACTAATATTACTTTTGTAAACTATAAATTATAAGGAATAAATCGACATCCATTTCATTGCGTGACGCGAAAATTTGTGGTGGGCCCATTCTCCATACAAAAATTGATTGTCTCCTTTAGCCCGATTTTAAACTATTAGCTATTTATTTATATTATGGAAATATCGATGAAAATTATATCATTATTTACAAACCCTCAAACCCTTGTGGTTTCTAAATGCTTTTTTACTTACGCTTTTGTATTCCACTGCGAAATGATAAATAAATAAATAAATTGTAAGTTGCGCTGATTTACGATGTGCCGCCACGGTGAAGGAAGACATTGTGAAGAAACCTGCATATTTGGGGAAAAAATAATTCCAAGACATGTTAAGTCCGCCTAAACGCAATGTTTTTCTACAATCACATCAGAAATGAGAGTACGCCCAGTTGTGAGACGTTTTATTGGGATCATACTTTCCATTTTTATATCCACTCTTTCAAATCAAGTTATTATAGTTGACTCAACTTTTACTCAGGAGAATTAAGAGATTATAGAAAATTTATTAGATTTTAGAGTTATAGATTAAAATGGAATGAAAAAGAAAATGCAAAAAAAAATATAGAATATTTTGGATTCACAAGATTATACATTAAATTTTAAATAAAATGTCCATTCTTTATTGAATTAACTAGTGCACTAGGCTTTCCCTTATATGTCGATCTAATATGTATCATATACCTTTAAACGAGCAATTCTTATATATATCCATACTCGGAATCTCGGAAACGGTTCCAACGATTTTCATTAAATTTGGTGTCCAGGGGGTTTCGGGGGCAATAAATCGATCTAGCTAGGATTCATTTTTAGAAAATTTCGTTTTATGCGTGTTTTCAGGCAACGAAAAGGTGCTACAATATCGCTAGAATAAGAAGGTAAATTATGACAGCTTGTTAATGATTATAGTAGCTCAAATTGGTTATCAGGCGGGCACGAAATCGTAGTACCCTGGTTCGAGTCCTGTTTTCAGACCGACTTTTTTTTTCAAGTTCCCTTGTTTTTTGAGAATATCTATTATTTCGAGCCCTTTTTTAGTATTTTTTAAAAACACGAAAATTTAAATTAAACTAATTGCACTCATGATTTTTTATTCAAATAACCAGTTCAGTTTTTTCTATTATGTCAATAAGATCAAAACATATTATTCCTTTTTAATCAGTATGTAAGTTTGTATCTAAATATAATTTCCAAATTACACGATTTCCAAATAAATACCGATGAAAGCTCGGTCATCCAGGTACATAAAATAAAAATTCAGCATTTTATTACCTTTAATTTTTCTACATCCTCATTAAAAAATCAGTGGTGGGAATGGCAGCACCGTAAAATATCATCTAAAGCGATGAGCTGCTTTGATAGGTGGTAGTAAAAATGTGATGGCAGATACATATGAATATGTTTTATATTCGACAAAAAAATAGGTCTTTCACTAAAATATATAGGTATATAGGTGACTAATGGATTTTCAGTCCACCTGATGATAAGTGGATGCTGCAGTCCATTGACAGCCAACTTCAAACAAAAAGGCTTCAGGTGGCTCGACTGGGTTGTAGGGTGGTATAAGGGTTATAAAGAGCTATGATAATCACAGGCTGTGAGGCATTTGAATTTGGTCCTGGGAACCGACAACGACATTTTTGCCTTTTTTAGTTTGAAGTGGTTTACGGGTATACACACCTGTGTTGCAGAGGATACTTACTAACTGGGATTTGAGTTTGTATGTCACTTCAGTTTAAAAAAAGAAAAACGATTATTCGGCCTCTTTCCGGCACCAGATGCTCGTTTGTTTGTTGGCAGACTGTACTGAATGATCTTTGGTGGTAGTTTCCAAAACCATTTCGATAAAAGATTTTGCCTCACGATAAAGTACATTATGCTCTTATATTGTTCAGGTATTGGTACTATATTGATATATTAATAACAAATTTGTAAATATGTAACTTATGGACAAATCGTGGTCCAAAAATCTTAACTACTTATCATAATTGAGTTTTTATTTTGATACTTTAGTAGTAAGTTTATTATTTAATTTCTATCAAGTTTTTTTTGGTTTCACGTGGTAACGTAAGGCTGCAGATATATTACGGTTGTAGCACGTATGAGTCGACTCGACCGAGGTGGGTCCGTAATATACTAACGTTAAATAGCAGATTAACGCTACTGTGTTAATGGTGAATGTAGAGAACCTATTGATGGAGACCTTAGAAAATTCGACGTTTTACTCCTCAGGGGAGACAACGCACCTGCAATTTGATTCTTGATCTATGATAAATGTATTTATATATTAATGTAGTTATGTCATCTGTCATTGTCACCCTTATACTATAAAAAAAACCGATATTTTTGTTGCCGTAAGTGGCAACTTACGAAAAGACCAGTCCTTGATAGTGATTTTTAATAGGTTTTTAACGAGATAGAACTATGTTTCACCTATATTATTAGGGTTGCCAAGGACACTCTTTGACACAATACCTGCGTTAAATATCAGTTAATGATGCTGATGAAATATGTTGATATATCCTCACATCTTTTTTCTGAATCGTTTTGGCGATACAGTATCAAGGTTGAAACTATTTTGTAAGTCAGGATTAGTTTAAATATTTTAATATGTAACATATGGCTACAATTACGTAGTAGAGCCACGCTACGGAAATATTATAGTTGTAGGACGTACCCACACATGCTACAACTATTGCGAGCGACTCGACCGGGGTGAAACCGCTGTCTCACGAAATACTAGCGTAAAATAGCAGATTAATGATATTATGTTAATGGTGAGTGTAAAGAACCTTTTTATAGAGATCTCAGAAACTTCGACCTTTAAGTGTAAGTAAGATGCCATGTAGTGGCGGTTGAGAATATCCACTACCACATATCTTCCCGTGGGTGTCGTAAGAGGCGACAGAGGGACACAGAAAGGAGATGGGCAGCAGCATCTTCCTAATAAAAACAATAATATAATAAAAAACTGCGGTTGCCAACCCGCTCGCCAAGCGTGGCAACTATGGCAAATATCCCTCCATGAGTAAAAACGCAAACAAATGGCCCCCAGTCCCCGGCGGCCCCGCTATTCCCGGCTACGGTGGCGACCATGGTAACGGCTGGGCAGGGGGTGCTAAGGATCTCCGGTGGAGGTTCGGTTGCCACCTACGATGACTCGACCTGGCAACATATAACGCAAGCACCCTGAGGACTGACGAGAAGATACTGAAGTTGGAAGAAGAGGTAGACAAGTTACGCTGGCATATTATTGGATTAGCCGAGGTCCGAAGAGAAGGGGAGGACACGGTAATCCTCGAGTCTGGCAACTTGTTCTATCACCGGGAGGGCGACCATCTATCCCATGGAGGTGTCGGATTTTTTGTCCACAAGTCTCTCGTGAACAACGTGGTAAAGATTGGGAGTGTGTCGACGAGGGTCACGTACCTGATATTCAGAATCACCAAACGGTATTCGCTGAAGTTCATACAGGTTTACGCACCAACCTTGGCACATCCCGATGTGGAGGTGGAGGAAATGTATGAGGATATTTCAAGAGCCATACATTCCTCCAAAACCCAGTATACGGTGTTGATGGGAGACTTCAACGCAAAACTAGGCACAAGAGAAAGCGGTGAGCTGAAGTTAGGCACATTTGGAGTAGGGCAACGGAACCGTAGGAGCCAGCAGCTGGCCGACTTTATGGAGAGTGAGGGACTCTTTATGGTGAATTCTTTTTTCAAGAAGCGGCCCCACAGGAATTGGACCTGGTCGAGCCCCGACGGTTCGACAAAAAATGAGATTGACTTCATTATGACGACCAGACGCCAACTGTTCAGTGATGTCTCAGTGATCGCAATGATGAAAACTGGCAGCGATCACCGAATGGTTAGAGGCACACTGAACCTGAACGTTAAATTGGAGAGGTCTCGTCTAATGAAGTCAACGCTCCGTCCTCCTTGTACTCTGATCCAGAATCCCGAAACCTTTCAGCTCGAGTTACGTAACCACTTTCAGTGCCTAGAAGATTGCAATGCAGTGGAAGATATGAATGACAAGCTCGTGGAAACTGTCCATGCGGTCGGAGCTAAATTCTGCAAGATCCACCGCAGAACACAAAAACTCTCCGATCACACTCTTAATCTCATGGCTGTTAGACGGGAGATGAGGCTGCAATCGTCAACAGATTTGACAGCAAACAGGCAACTGAACAGACAGATCTCTAAATGCATGCGGCGAGACTTACGCAACTTTAATACCGCTCTCAACGAATCGACGTGATCTTTATGTTTCTCTGGTTTGAAAATAATGAGAGTCCTAGTGTTCTTAAAGTTTTAGTAGTTCATAAAGTTTACGTAAATATATGAATGATTTTTTTAACTTACCTAGAAAATACATTGTTTCACCAGCTTCAACTAAACTTTCAAGTTTAGGTTGAATCACACAATTGTTAAAAATAAAATTGTTAGTAGTTGTTGTAGCGCCTCCGTAATTTGCGTCAACGTGTAATATATTTAAGCATCAGTGATCTATAAAATAAAAAATATTGTGATAGTAAAAACACTGGCCTTTTCAAATTTTATATTTTACTTTCACGAGCTCCATACACTTACTAATGCACATTTCTTGTATAGTTTCCCTTTCGAAAGTAATAACGCTTTTCATTCTGTGATGGTCTCATCATTATAATGTAGGTCCCATCAACATATCCTATTACTCCAGGAATATTATATTTTGTGAAGAATCTGTAATTTTTTTAAATATTACTCTACATTGGATATATTTCCTGTATCGTGGCTGCATTTACATACATAGAATATTACATGCACTAACATATACACTCACAACAACTACCTATGTATCACACAAATGTATGCTCCGTGTGGGAATCGAACCCGTGACTATGCCATCAAAAATTATATATTAATTTAAAAAATAAATTTAAGTATATTTTATTATTTTAAAATAAAATATAATTTAAATGTGCCGTCAAGGCGCTATTTAAAGGCGAAGCCTTTCTTCTTGTTCTCGTAGGTTACCTTACCTACTTTTCCTTTAGTTGGAGCCTTTCTTCTACGGATCACACAAATGTTTCCTCCATCTAGGAATCGAACCTGTGACTGTGCCATCAAAATTATATATTAATTTAAAAATATATTTAAGTATATATTATTATTTTAAGATAAAATATAATTGAAATGTGTCGTCAAGACGCTATTTAAAGGCGAAGCCCTTCTTCTTGTTCTCGTAGGTACCTACTTTTCTCTTATTTGGAGCCTTTTTTCAAAGTTTTGCGAGAATCAAATATATTTTACGACAACACTTGGATTGTTAAGGGCTTCTCATGAACCTAGCGGGACACTGAAGGCTGCGACACATAAGTGTTGGTATTTTTGCCACATTCTTTGTTTTTTTTTTTATAGGATTGGTGACAAACGAGCACACAGTCCACCTGATCGTAAGTGGTCCTCAATTACGAATCAAAATGCAGATGCGTTGTCACTCGTGAGTACTAAGATGGAATGCCTCGTTTCCAGTAAAAAGGTTCTCCGGTTCTCTACACTCACCATACGAAACACAGCAGCATTAAGCTACTATTTTACGCGTGGTATTCTGTGAGAGCGTGGCCCTTCCCGGGTCGAGCCGACCCATTCGTGCTACAACTACACTACTAATATAACTGCAGCATGGCTCTACCACGTAAAAATAAGTACCACTAGCAAGGAACGACAGTGCACATAATACCTGAAAAATAAACCAATAATTACACGAAATATCTGTATTTTTTTGTAAGCTATTAGTATAGGGTCTCTCATTTAGATTGGTATGATGGAGACCATTTGACTCCAGTGACGTCATTACTGCAGCCGCTTATCTAATTTATGCAGAGTACTTTTTAGTTCCATGGCAGCCTGAACACAAACAGCCCATACACAGTTATGCTTAAAGAAGTTGGATTTATGTTGTAAAGTACCAATGGGTATTTAAAAAAAGGCTTACCTTTAATTTTACTGACAATCCGCGTCATCTACACTGCGGAGTTTTCAAAAGATGTTTGATATCTTCTTACAAGATAGTTATGAGTTCTTCTGACAAACGATAATTTTCTATAAAGTCTTTGTGTTTATTAAATACTCTAAATTCACTAAAAGTTGCCAGCTTGACGAAGACTTTCATATAAATCCAAAGAATATGCTTCTCGCAATAAACTATAAAATATGAAGGAATGAGCCATACTACTAATTATATTTAAAATTTCTATAAAACCATGAAATTACATTGTTAAAATTTATTCTAAACACTACTCCTACACAACTCGATAGCTCCCGCACAACTTTTAAAATGACAGGTGACTTTGCGCTTCGCCTGTGACGAAACTCGACAATGGAAACTCGATTTTTCCTAGAGAATACCAAATACATACTTCAAAATGTCAACATGTCTCACTCACGACAGTTCGTCTCGATTCCGCGCTCTATTGGGAGGCGCCACCGGCGCTTTCGAATTTAACAGAATGCGAATTTGATATTTCACCGCGGATTCAGCTTTCGAGATACAAAAATGTTCTTACAGAATAGCCTTGCAGGAGTGGCTACAGCAACCTGCTCTTATCTCGACGTCGTCGTCAACGTCAACTCTTAAACAACGAGAAAATATCTCACAGGCTAAATTTTACAGGCTGTGAATAATATATTCAACCTTATTTTACAAAGTATTTTTATATTATTTTACAATAGTATTTTTATATTATTGTATAGATATTACGGTACAGTGTATTCTCTTTTCCAGCCAATGCCTCCCATTATTTTCAAACCAGAGAAAAACAATCAATTTTGGCTGCTGGCGGCAGTAATAAATGTATGTATGGCATATTTTTACATAGAGTATTTTTACGAGTAATGACACATTCTATCTTACTTCTCAAAGGTAACAACGGATTCTATCATGGTTAAGCCACGCTGCAGCTATGTTATGGTTGCAGTACGAAAGGGTTGGCTTAAACGGGAAAGGAGCACACTGTCAAAAACACATGCGTTAAATAGTAACTTAATAATGTTCTGTTTATTCATCATTTGGTAAAACAAGCTACAAACGAATCTGATGTCCACCTTTTAATTAATTAGCCGAAAAAATTACGTAAATATACTTTTTTCGTCTAAATAGGTAAAAGGTGGAACCTACCCGGGTGTACTCTGAGGTATAAAAAGAGTCGTAGCTGGTAGTATAGGTATCTTATTAATATTCCAATAACTTCTTACTTAAACTTAAACTAAAGAACACATACTGTGCAAGGACAACTTCTACACACTCCTTTCCTCTTCTTTTTTAGCTCACAGAAGTCCACAGCTGGACTTCTCCCGTGTAGATAGGATTTACCTTAGTCATCTCGCTAGCCATCCAGATTGACGATCGAAGTACGAGACGTCTCTCATATTCGAGATCCCCGTCACAAGCCTGAATAGTTTATGCTAGGCATATTAGAAATTATTATACCGCTATTTATCGCTAAGCTCAATACATTACCGGTATATCCCGTGAATACTTTTTCGACGCGTACGTGATCATATAGCGTGATGGATTTCTTAGACCACTACTACTTATTATCCTGCCTTTGAAGAATTGAATTGTCATTAATTTTGTGATAAATAAACAGATAAGTTTTGCTAAATCAATCATTTGAATATCAAATGCACCGTTAAAAATAGGAAAGAACATCAAGTAATCATTATAACATTTTCACACCAACATTAACTCTATAATTAAATTAAATTTAAAGTCTTAAAATTCTCAAGTAGCTGTAAGGTCAATTCGCAGTTATTCTAATTTATTTGCAATCCTTTTAAATCCAGAGTCGTCTGGAATCTACGTAAAACTGCGCAAAGTACCCAAGGTGCAAAAGCAAATCAGAACCTTTTAAGTGCCACTCAAAAACGTTAAAGGCTACGGTTTCGCGCATGTTGAGCTAGTTGACTAGCAGACTTAACTAAAAGAAATCGTCTTTAAATTGTTTTCTTCTGTTGAAATTGCTTAAAACAGACATTATAATTATTAACGCATAAATTGTGCCGTATATAAACTTCCTGGCATGCAGTGCCAGGGACGACTGTGTATTTACATTCTGTATGAATCTATCATCACTAAATATGAGATAAAATGAACACGCACTGAATTGGCGTGATTTATTTGACAATTTTCTACAGGCAAATCTTCGAATTCGTCAACGAATTACAGAAAAAAAATTATTTGTTATCTAGCTTTGTCTCTCAACGAGTCTTTCCATAGATATGGACACGTCACCAAACTGGTCACACAGTGAATTATTAGGCAGCCGCAGCGGCTGTTTGGACTGTCCGGTGTGCGCTATCCGGGCGTTTTTTCTGTTGAAGGGATAACAGATTAACTCGAAGGAAAAAATCGATATCAAATTTTCTCCGGTGAATAGGGCTACTAAATAAGATGTTACAATCTAATATTGTCAGGGGATAAGGAGGCTTACAGAAATATTTAATCATCAGTGCTCTATATAAATGTGGATTATGGTTGGTATTTATTCGATGAGCATATTTTGATGATAATATGATATGATTATATTTAAAATATAATTTAAAAATAATTAAAAGTAACAATAAATGATCCCGTGCAGGTAAGTGACTATCACCGATTTTACCAAAAATACGTAACATCCCTTTCAAGATAGACAGTCAGCGATTTTGGCTTTGTATAGCTCTTATGAGCGTCAAAATCTACAACGGTTCGGAAAACAAGACTTTTTTAGAGAAGAGTCCGAAGAAAATTCTGGTGGTTTTTTTTTCCGGTGTATCAATTTATTTAAGGTTACGTAAGTATAATAAAACAACACAATGGCTAGGTTTATATATTTTTAAGTGTCAGTTTTAACAAAATAATAACAGTAGCCAGGGGACTGGAGATGGATTCCGGCAAAAAATTGGTTAACTCTGCAGGCCATCCCTGGAAATTCCCGCTAATTTCAAATGCAAAGCGCTCCAAATTTCATCAAATTATGTTGCGAAATCTCGAAGTTAAGTTAAATAAACTTTTTTTTTCAATTCTTTCTCCTTCGATATCTCACGAACAAATGAAGCGATTTTTATTTTCCAAATGGAATTCGACGCTATTTTTTGTGGTTAGGAGCTGATTAGTTTTTGAAATCGATCGGTAAAGCCGTTTAAAGGTTATTCCAAAAAAAATAGTTTCTCAAAGTTTTTATTTTTGAGATTTCTCAAAATCTACTCGTTCGAATAAGTTCATATTATCACCAAATCTATTCCACATTGAGATTTTTAGAACGCCGCAAACCACATCTCAATCGATCAAGACGTTCAAAAGTTATGAAAGTGTTACATACTTACACACACACACATACATACATCCACGTGAAATTAGTCAGAATAGCTTCCTAGGATCTCAAAACGTCGAGATCGAAAATCGGGGTGAAACCAATAATTTCACTATTTTTAAAATTTTCAATTTTCTTAGCGGGAAGTTAAAACATTTTATGCCCAAATTCTTTATGAAATTGAAAAGCCGCATAAACGCTGTCCCAAAATACACATTGTCACTAACACTTTACTTTTAGCATTACTTTTGTATACAACAGGCGTACACGACAGAAATGCTACTAAACGAGTCAATGTCCTTTGAACAAACGACGTTTTGTGCTTATATACAAGCATAATATACAAAGCTATTGTTTCTAACATTGTCGGTAGACATTTTGTAGAACTGTCAACCATACAAACAAATTATGTCGACATTTACTTATGACTTTTAAATGATTGTTACATTGTGTATGGATTTATATTATTTTAATTTATAACCCCTGGGAATGAGATGGTCGCTACCATGCTGTTTCTAAATGTTTTCATACTAATCGCATAAAATATTATTTTGTAAATTATGCTTTTAAAAAAGTTCCCGTTGGGTATCTTACTAGTACTTCTCAGGTTAGAGGTTTTTTCCGTACCAGTGGTAACGGTTAAATCACTTTCAATAAGTATTGTAATTAATCTACATTGAAAATAAAATATTCTATTTTATTTAAGATGGACTCATAACATCATATCGAAACTTCTATAAGGTATTTAAATTATTCTAATAGATGTTACGCTGCTATAGATTTATATAACAATAGCAATCCGCCCTGGATTCGCACAGGTGATTTCTGGTGATCCAATAAAACACACACAAAGAAATTTCTTCCAATAGGCCAGTTACAAAATATGTGACAAATGAAAGGTAATAAGGTGTGCACTTTGTTATTTTATACAACACAGACAAGGATAAAAAAAACACTTACAAACATATTATACTGGATGACTTTATTTACCGTCTGGAAAAATAAAAGGGTGCAACATGTGAACGAATTAGAAGCCTATGGCACTGATATTTTACAAAAAAATAAAAACAAAAACTTAGAATTAAATAAATTAATTAATTAAAATCAATAAAAATTAAAATCATACCTACCTTAGCCTGTGACCCTAAGAAGTGACAAGGTCGAAGATGCGTACTAAATTTATTGTTTTATTGCCGTTTGCAAATTAGGGTGGATATGATTTGAATTTCGATAGATTTTAATTAATTTATTTATTTATTTCTCTTTTATTGCTCGTTTTTTAAACAATGTCACGGAAATATGAATAAGCTCTAAAGGATAGGAATTTTAAGACGGTTTTAAGGTGCTACGATGACGATCGTACGATGTAGTTCGTCTGGGTAAGACCACCGTCTTACCTATATCTGCCACTACATTGCAGTTCTTGCACGACTGTGTTCCTGGCCGAAAGATATAGAGAGCTAGGATAATTACACACTATATAATTCTTTGTATCAAGTTGGCTGCAGGTGTCCATGGACTACAATAGCCACTTAATTACAGTCAGGGGCCTAAAACTTCGTTTCTCACTTGTTATATATACCCCACAACACGGGAGGGAGCCCGCTCGGTGCGATAAACTACATTTGGGTGTGTGGTTCTATTTTAATTGAAAATAGGTAGTATGTCTAGGAAAAATGAAGTGCAGAATTATTTCGTTGGAAGTTTTTATAGCATAAATTTAAGCAATTACGACTTTCACTTATTTCATTTAAATTTACTAAAGCCGGCACGTATTCTTGGGCGTAGTTCTGATTTATATTCATGAATAAAGAATTAGAAAAGCGTAGTGAAAGAGCGGGCTTTCGATAGGATTAGTAATTGAAACACCTTTAATATCTGTATTAGTGTTATTAGTTAAAATTTTTAATTAACTTGGGATTATGTATTTGCGAGCATTGTTGTATTAGCTCGTATTATATTATAGACTATTAGTTCAATACGCTACAAAGCCGCGGTAGCTCAAGGGCTAAGAACCCTATGTAAATTTCACAGTACGCAAGTAGTCCGAGTTCTACCCCCGTTAGCAGCAATGAAACTGTTAATTTATTTGTGAGCATTGTTGTATTAGCTCGTATTATATTATAGACTATTAGTTCAATACGCTACAAAGCCGCGGTAGCTCAAGGGCTAAGAACCCTATGTAAATTTCACAGTACGCAAGTAGTCCGAGTTCTACCCCCGTTAGCACCAATGAAACTGTTAATTTATTTGTGAGCATTGTTGTATTAGCTCGTATTATATTATAGACTATTAGTTCAATACGCTACAAAGCCGCGGTAGCTCAAGGGCTAAGAACCCTATGTAAATTTCACAGTACGCAAGTAGTCCGAGTTCTACCCCCGTTAGCAGCAATGAAACTGTTAATTTATTTGTGAGCATTGTTGTATTAGCTCGTATTATATTATAGACTATTAGTTCAATACGCTACAAAGCCGCGGTAGCTCAAGGGCTAAGAACCCTATGTAAATTTCACAGTACGCAAGTAGTCCGAGTTCTACCCCCGTTAGCAGCAATGAAACTGTTAATTTATTTGTGAGCATTGTTGTATTAGCTCGTATTATATTATAGACTATTAGTTCAATACGCTACAAAGCCGCGGTAGCTCAAGGGCTAAGAACCCTATGTAAATTTCACAGTACGCAAGTAGTCCGAGTTCTACCCCCGTTAGCAGCAATGAAACTGTTAATTTATTTGTGAGCATTGTTGTATTAGCTCGTATTATATTATAGACTATTAGTTCAATACGCTACAAAGCCGCGGTAGCTCAAGGGCTAAGAACCCTATGTAAATTTCACAGTACGCAAGTAGTCCTAGTTCAACCCCCGTTAGCAGCAATGAAACTGTTAATTTATTTGTGAGCATTGTTGTATTAGCTCGTATTATATTATAGACTATTAGTTCAATACGCTACAAAGCCGCGGTAGCTCAAGGGCTAAGAACCCTATGTAAATTTCACAGTACGCAAGTAGTCCGAGTTCTACCCCCGTTAGCAGCAATGAAACTGTTAATTTATTTGTGAGCATTGTTGTATTAGCTCGTATTATATTATAGACTATTAGTTCAATACGCTACAAAGCCGCGGTAGCTCAAGGGCTAAGAACCCTATGTAAATTTCACAGTACGCAAGTAGTCCGAGTTCTACCCCCGTTAGCAGCAATGAAACTGTTAATTTATTTGTGAGCATTGTTGTATTAGCTCGTATTATATTATAGACTATTAGTTCAATACGCTACAAAGCCGCGGTAGCTCAAGGGCTAAGAACCCTATGTAAATTTCACAGTACGCAAGTAGTCCGAGTTCTACCCCCGTTAGCAGCAATGAAACTGTTAATTTATTTGTGAGCATTGTTGTATTAGCTCGTATTATATTATGGACTATTAGTTCAATACGCTACAAAGCCGCGGTAGCTCAAGGGCTAAGAACCCTATGTAAATTTCACAGTACGCAAGTAGTCCGAGTTCTGCCCCCGTTAGCACCAATGAAACTGTTAATTACAATTTAAGTGCCGATTCACTACGTGCTCAATGTTAAAGGAAAAGATAAACATCGTGAGAAAACCTGTTAGTATATGGGTCGGCTGGACGGGGAAGGACCCCGCTCTCCCAGAATACCAGAGTGAAACAGCACATTAACGCTGTTGTGTTTCGAATTGTGAGTGTAGAGAACCGGAGACCCTATTTACTGGAAACGACAGCATTCCATCCTAGTCCTTACGGGTAACAACGCATCTGTTTTTATTTTGATTCGTAATTGAGGATAGATGTAGATGTATAGGTCCACAGCAACCACCTAACATCAGGTGCACTTCGTGCACGTTTTCCACCCTTATCCTATAAACAAACTTGCATTAAGGCAGTGCGGTGGAAACTTCCTTGCTCCAAATCCTTTGAGAAATAATAGGAGGGCCTGTGAGCTGCAGTACGACTCACACTCTCTCAAACACTTGGCTTTAACAAAATCAGTGAACAATATGAAACTGTGATTAGACCATAACGCAGTGAGCGTTCTTTGCACTATACTCCAGGGAGTGGGACTGTATAATAATTTATGTTCCAGTTCCCCTGGTGTTGCAGTTGTTCATGAGCTGCGCCAGTTAAAATTACCATTAGTTGAGCCGCATACTAGTTTGCCCCTCCTATAGTAACGAGTTTAGTTTTAGTTTCTTTTTATGGTAATAAGTACCTAATGTTATTTAAATAAATAATAAAAAATGTACTTATTACGAGGGTGACACTGAAAGTTCTTATAAAATCAAAAACTGAACAAACTAGCAAGTTATTAGTTTTATTATATCTTTTAAAAATAGTATCCATTTACATCCATACATCGCTGCATCCAATGGAACCACTGAAAAAAGCACTTTGCCCACTAGTCCTTAGGGGTCTCTACAACGGCATTTTGAAACGCAGCCACTGCTTCCTCGACGTCCATAAAACGTTTTCCTCGAAGTTATTCTTTTAGTTTTCGGAAACAAATAAAAATTGCAAGTTTCGAGGTCGGGGCTATAAGTCGGTTAACCCAGTAATTCACGTCTGACGTCGTCAAGTAGTCGATTGTTTGCTTGGCGATGTGCGACAAGGCATTGTTGTGGTGAAGGAGGATCCTACTGCGAGGTCGTTCCTCCCGCCCTTTTTTCAAAACAAGTAGCAAACAATTGTTAGTGTACCACTCTGCAGTAACTATTTTCGATCCTCTAAAACAATTGTTGCGTAATGACCTGTCCTTCCGAAGAACCAGGCCACCATCTTTTTTCATAATTCATAATTATTTCCTACGCTTCGACCTCTATTCACTTTGTTTGGCAACTCCTCGGAAGGAAAGACCTAGACAGCAGACTGTCTCTGAGTGTCAGGATCATAACAATAAATCCAGCTTTTGTCACCCGTAAGTACGTACCTAGTGTGATCAAAAAGTAAAGTGACTTTTTATTTTTATCAAAAAATATTTATTTATTCATCAATATTTATTTTACCCCCTTCAAAGTAACCCCCCTCAGACACAATACACTTGTGATAACGCTTTTCCAATCCGCAAAGCACTTCTGATAAGCACTTTTTGGTATAGCCTTCAGCTCATCCAACGATGCGGTCTTTATTTATTTATTTATTTATTTATTTAACATATTATACATGATAAAAAGGATATAATATGGTACAACATAAGCTTAATGAAAAACTTTACCGTGTACCACAGACCGCCGACATAATTTTTTTTTAAATATGAGCTACACCTTAATCTACAAAAATATGTTTAACGCAACACTATTAAAAACTAAACAGCAATTGGCACGGTCAACACGCGGTAAATCGGCAATACATACGTAGTAACCTCATAGTGAACAAGAAAGGTGTGAGTCTTGCCACCGCCCACTTCACTGCGTCAAAAACCGGTCGTTCCTGCGTTGCGTATGCAAGCGGTACCAATTAGTTAGTTACTTAATATTTAATAGTAAACGAATATAATGATTATTCTTAGGTTGTATATCATATAGGTAAATATAGGAAATATAGTTATTGGGGATTATAGTATTTAATTTTATTATTTTTTAAGTCTGAAGTCTGATATAATACAGTTCCTATAATAGTTTTTTTAATTTGTGTTTAATATTTTTATGATTAATTTCATTTTGAAAAGATATTGGTAAATGATTAATTAAATTCGGAACCATGTATTCTAAAGTATGTTTTCCGTATAAATTATTATAATTAGGTTTATCTAATTTTGGTTTGGCCGCACTGCGGATTTTAGAATAGTTAGAAATGCCACATTTTTTTAAATCTTCATTAAAAAATTCTTCATTTAAGAGAGTATATTCTACTTTTTTATGCACCGGTATAATTTTGCAATAATCGAATAGGTTATGGTAATCAGAATCCCTGTGTAAGTTTTTAATTTGTTCTGGGACTATAGTTTTTAAAATGCGTAGTTGCAATGAATAAATGTTATCTAAATGTGATTTATAAGTTCGCCCATAACTAGACAAGCCATATGAAATTTTGGATTCAGCCAGTGATTTATATAATTGTAACAGAATTCTATAAGGGACTTTATACTTAATTATGGAGAATTTTGCTAATATGCTTCGAAGTCTATTACACACATCCTCAATATGATGTTTCCAGTTGAATCGACTATCTATTATAAGTCCTAAGTAAGTTCAATTACAGAGCCTTGTGCAGTGCCTACCGAAGAGTTAACATAATAACTAACAGCATCACCCACTTTTACCGCATATTTTCTGTCATTAAGGTAATCTCTGCACCATGATAACAAAGGTCCTCTGATACCACTATCATTAAGACTGTCTATTAGCTTGTTATGATTAAGTGTATCAAACGCTTTAGTATAGTCTACAAAGACAACCAAGACGTGTCTTTTATTATCAAAATGTTTGTAAACGCTGTTAGTGAAGGTCGATAACAGTTGAGTGGTATTTTTCTTTGGTTGAAAGACATACTGTTTTTCCGTTATTATATTGTTTTTAGCGTAGAAGTCATAAACCTGTCTGCAGATTTATTTTTCAGCAATTTTATCTATAACGGGTAAAATAGTAATTGGCCTATAGTTGTCATGCACCATAGGGCTACCCTTCCTATAAATAGGTCTAACTATGCCAGTTTTTAAAATATGGGGATACATTCCACTTTTTATACAGGCATTAATAAGGTTTGCAATTACGTCACTGACTAAGTTGCATATTTTTTTTATGTCTATAGGTCGTATCCCGTCAATACCTGGCGCTTTATTACAGTTTAGATTGCGGACTATTTTTTCTACTGCATTAGCATTAGCAGGTACAAAGCGTAAGGAGACATTCGCGTTGTCACTATACAATGACTTATCTAATAAAGGCAGATTTTATTTAGGGATTGATTTTTTGACGTTTACGTCGAAAGATTCACCAAATGAACATGCAATCTTATATGGAGGATAATTACTGTTACCAAAGTTATCTAGCAATACATCATCAATCGGTTTTGTAATTCGCCCCGTTAATTTATTTAATATCTGCCATAGGTTTCTAGGATTATGTATGTTCTTATTAATTTCTAATTTAAGCCACTTATTTTTATTTTTTGAATCACTGTGTTTGCATAATTTCGTGCCTTATTGTAAGCTTGCTTTAAAATACTATTTCTAAAGTCTTTTGTCCATTGATTAAATAATTTGTCCCTGTGTTGGCATATTTTCAGAATTTTTTTGTTCATCCATTCATTACCAATACGTTTTGGTTTAAGGATACTTTTAGATTCTTTCCTACATTCCGTATAACACTTATTAAAATTTTCGTGTATGAAATTGTAAATACTATAAGGACAAGATAATTCCCTCGATTTTTCCCATTCTATTTTACTAAGTGATTTAATAAGTGCAATATTATTTAGACAAGTTCTTATTTTTGGAACCGCTTGTATACTCAATCCAACGCAGGCGAACACTATAACTCGGTGATCGGCCAGTGTCGTATCAATTGCTGCCGTGTAAAGGTCTTGTGTATGGGATCTACCATAAATATGATCAATGCAGGACTTGTTTACCTTACCAGCTGATATTTCTATACGCGTGTTGTCGGTGATCCCACGCACAATGTTATGTCCTCAATCATTGCCAAACGCCATCCTTTCATGAATTTCTTGAGTTTCAGGAACATGAAAAAGGCACAGAGGGCTAAATCCAGTGAATACGGTGGCTGTGGCATGATTACGGTGTTGTTCTTAGCCACTTTTTTTTCTTGGCCAAAAAATTACAAACAAGTAATGATGTGTTAGCTGGCACATTATCGTGGTCTAATAAACATGACTGATTTTTCCACAATTCCGGGCGTTTTTTTTCGTATTGCTTCACGCAAACAGCGCATAACCTCAAGGTAATATTCCTTATTAACTGTACGACTTTTTGGTAAGAACTCCTGATGCACTACGCCATGAAAAGAAAACAGTGAGCAACACCTTGACATTTGATCGAACTTGGTGTGCTTTTTTCGGTCTTGGCTCGTCTGACTATTTCCACTGGGATGATTGAGCCTTAGTTTCGACGTCATAACCATAAGCCACATGTTATGACCCTTTTGAGTAAATCTGGGTCGTTGTTGACGTCATTCAACAGCTGTTCAGCGATGCTAATGCGACGGATCTTTTGGTCGAAATTTAGCAATTTAGAAACAAACTTTACCGACACACGTCTCATGCCCAAAACATCCTTTAAAGTTGCTTGGCACTTGGATATCATCAGCAACTTCTATTATGGTAATTCGATGATTCCTCTACACTATTTTCTTCACTTCTTCAACGTTCTTATCTGTTGATAACGTGCTGGGGCATCCAGAGCGAGGTTCGTCATTGGTGTCTTCTCGGCCTTCTTGGAAGAGTTTATACCACTTACAAACTTGTAAACATTTTTTTTCTTAAAGTAGACCCACCATATGCCACTGTCAACATTTCAAGAGTTTTAGATTTCAATCAACAATTCAACAAAATCAACAATTTATCGATGCGGTGGGGTTGAAGCACTTTTATTATTTTTTTCTAAATATTGATAAATATTTCGTATTATTTTTCACTATTAGCCAGCAAATATTCCACTACTAAGCTTAGGTGTTTATCAGAATTTTTGAACAAGTTTCATTTGAAATGCTTGACAAGAAAGGTGGCAAGGATATCGCAAATTTGACATCACTGAAAATTTACATTTTTATGATACCCAGTGGACGCAATCGAGTGATAAATTCACTTACGCCTCCACTACACGTTCGACACCCGCCGTTTTATGAAAAAATACGTGTGGCACTCGGTGACTGCCGCGGTAAAGCTATTGCATAGCATTTTTTATCAACTTAAATATAAATAAGAAAACA
The DNA here is from genome assembly GCA_907164705.1 of Parnassius apollo. NCBI lineage: Eukaryota > Metazoa > Arthropoda > Insecta > Lepidoptera > Papilionidae > Parnassius > Parnassius apollo. The sequence continues at coordinate 205,969 of CAJQZP010001513.1, forward strand.
ATTTTTTTCTCTTATTGAATAAATGAGAAGTTAATATTGTTTAAAATATTTTTTTTAATATCTTACAATACATGTAGGTTATTCAGGAATTTTTATCATTGAGTTAGCAGCTAGTGTACACGCATACGTCTAGTCGCACGCACACAAACACCGTGCCGAAGTCTGCCGAGTGCCGAAGTCTGCCGAACTGAAACGACGTTAGACGATACACGGCTTTCAACGCCACACCTCCGTGCCCGTCGGAGTGGGGAGCGTGAGGTTTTTTTTCGTTACGGAATTTCTGGATTCGGTCCCCGCGCTCAAGGCCCGCGATAGAAGCTATGCAATAGCTTAAAAATATATCGCATGGAGTTACTGTGACCAACGCTAGGTGGTTAAGGGTTAAGGATACTTAGATTACATAAATAATAATTTTTCCATTTTATGATAGTTTTTTAAGTTTGAACTGTTTTTGTGTATATAAGGTAATGTAACATAAAATATTATATAGATGCGTAGATATTAGGTAAGAACTGTAAATTTTTTAAAGAAATTAGTTCACGTTTAATGTTTGACATTATGTAGAACTACTTAAACTTATTAAGTATAACAATGTCTGCTCCGCTTACAAGCATAATATGGTAATATTTTGAGAAGTAAATTGTAATAAATTAAAACTGTATTCTTTGGAGTAAACAAGTAAAATAATAATTTGTTATAGCGCCATCTACTGCATTTTATACGTAAAATGATTTTATCGAAAAAACATTGATTAACTCTCAAGGTATTACGCATAAAATATGCTAGACGGCATAAACAGGAAACAATTAAATTTAATGTTCTATTTCATTTTCTCGCAGGCTAAATTCTATTGATATATACTTATATATCACTTCTTGTATTATGAGATTTTGAGGATACTTAGATTACAACATAAACAATTATTTTTTCGTTTTATGATAGGTTTTTAAGTTTGAACTGTTTTTGTGTATAAAAAATAATGTAACAAAAAACATTATATAGATGCGTAGATATTAGGTAGATACTGTACATTTTTTAAAGAAATTAATTCAAGTTTAGTGTTTGACCTTGTGTAGAACTAATTAAACCTATTAAGTATAACAATGTCTCGTCCGATTACAAGCATAATATGGGACTATTTTGCGAAGTTAAGTGTATATATATAGTTTTATATGTGGTAGAGCCATGCTCCAGTTATATTAGTAGTATAGTCGTAGCGCTAATGGGCAGGCTCGACCGAGGAAGGACCACGCTCTCATAAAATACCAGCGTGAAATAATACAGAATGGACATTGTGTAGAACTAATTAAACCTATTAAGTATAACAATGTCTCGTACGCTTACAAGCATAATATAAGACTATTTTGAGAAGAGATTCCTATTTTGGGAGTATTTTGAGAATTTAAGTGTAATAAATTAAAACTGTATTCTTTGGAGTAAACAGTAAAATAATAATTCATTATATCGCCATCTACTGCATTTTATACGTAAAATGATTTTATCGAACAAACATTGATTAACTTTCAAGGTGGTATGCAAAAAATACGCTAGATGGCGTAAACAAGACATGATTTCATTCTCTCGGTGACTAAATTCAATTGATATATAATTATATATAACTTGTTGTACATTTTTTAAAGAAATTAGTTCACGTTTAATGTTTGACATTATGTAGAACTACTTAAACTTATTAAGTACAACAAAGTCTGGTCCGCTTACAAGCATAATATGGTAATATTTTGAGAAGTTAAGTGTAATAAATTAAAACTGTATTCTTTGGAGAAAACAAGTATAATAATAATTTGTTATAGCCCCATCTACTGCATTTTATACGTAAAACGATTTTATCGAACAAACATTGATTAACTTTCAAGGTGGTACGCACAAAATACGCTAGATGGCGCAAACACGACACGATTTCATTTTTTCGCAGGCTAAATCCTATTGATATATAGTTGTATGTAACTTGTTATGTTATCGGATTTTAAGGATGGCATAATACACATTTATGGATATAGGCATTTATATCCTATTGATATAGACCTATATGTCACTTCTTATATTATGAAATTTTATGGATACTTAGTTTACATAAATATAATTTTATTAGTTTTATGATGTTTTTTTTAAGTTTGAACTGTTTTTGTGTATAAAAAGTAATGTAACATAAAATATTACTTAGATGCTTAGATATTAGGTAGGTACTGTACATTTTTTAAAGAAATTAGTTCAAATTTAGTGTTGGACATTGTGTATAACTAATTATACCTATTAAGTATAACAATGTCTTGTCCGCTTACAAGAATAATATGGGAGTATTTTGAGAATTTAAGTGTAATAAATTAAAACTGTATTCATTGGAGTACACAAGTAAAATAATAATTTGTTATATCGCCATCTACTGCATTTTATACGTAAAATGATTTTATCGAACAAACATTGATTAATTTTCAAGGTGGTATGCTAAAAGTACGCTAGATGGCGTAAACACGACATGATTTCATTTTCTCGCTGGCTAAATCCAATTGATATATAATTATATATAACTTGTTGTACATTTTTTAAAGAAATTAGTTCACGTTTAATGTTTGACATTATGTAGAACTAATTAAACTTATTAAGTATAACAATGTCTCGTCCACTTACAAGCAAAATATGAGACTATTTTGAGTAGTTAAGTGTATATAGTTTATACATGGTAGATCCATGCTGCAGTTATATTAGTAGTATAGTTGTAGCACTAATGGGCAGGCTCGACCGAGGAAGGAACACGCTCTCACAGAATACCAGTGTGAAATAGTGTCTTAATGCTGCTGTGTTTCGTATGGCTAGTGTAGAGAACCGAAGACCCTTTTTACTGGAAATGAGGCATTCCATCTTAATTCTCACGGGTGACAACGCATCTGCATTTCGATTTGTAATCGAGGATAGATGTAGATGTCTATGGGCTGCAGCAACCACTTACCATTAGGTGGACTGTGTGCTCGTTTGCCAATCTATCCAATAAAAAAATTAAAACTGTATTCTTGGGAGTAAACAGGATACTTAGATTACATAAATAATTATTGAATAAATGAAAAGTTAATATTGTTTAAAATATTTTTAATATCTTACAATACATGTAGGTTATTCAGGAATTTTTATCAATGAGTTAGCAGCTAGTGTACACGCATACGTCTAGTCGCACGCACACAAACACCGTGCCGAAGTCTGCCGAGTGCCGAAGTCTGCCGAACTGAAACGACGTTAGACGATGCACGGCCTTCAAGCCACACCTCCGTGCCCGTCGGAGTGGGGAGCGTGAGGTTTTTTCGTTACGGAATGAATTTCTGGATTCGGTCCTCCGCTCAAGGCCCGCGATAAAGCTATGCAATAGCTTAAATATTATTTGCTCATATTGTTGAAAATAATTGATTTCGATTTCTTTTTATGACAGAATCTAATGTATATAACACTGATATAAACCTGTCCCTAATAAACATAATAGGTTTTAAGCATAAGGGCTTGCTATAATATTTACGCCCTCATTCACCTAACCGGTATTACCCAAAATTACTTACATCATTTCTTTTGTTATATTTTCTGTGAATGATAGCCATAGTATAAAGTATTTCCTCATATATTATATTCTATAAAATATAAATTTTAATATTCTATAAAATATATATAAAGCCGTTCAATATGTGGACGTTAGTTAATTGTACATCACACAGATTTATAATACTCATAATACACAACAGATCATATTCTCAACCCTAAAATGTTACCAACGAAGAGACTATCACTACGCTTAGTTACCAACCACCACCATTGACAAAATTTTGATTTTAAGTGCTTTTTTAGACAAGACCGTTTAGACCGGTATCTGTGGAGTGTACGAGTATATCAATGCAAATAAAGCGTTTATTTTATATTTTGTGTATAAGTTTGCCTTTGAAATACGGCTCACTTTACCTAATATACGAACTAAAAAATTTTATGTGGCCACTAGTTTCATATAAAAATTTATAATCAGTACTATGAACACCTTATTAGTTTTTTTTTTCATTAAAATCTGTTATTATTTTATTTTGACGAAAAAAAGAAAATACAGTTAATTGTTTTAATGAGAAATTAGTTTTTGTTGAGTAGTAGTAGTTTTTAGTGAGTTCATTACTGAACAGTCATAATTGTATATCCTGTATGAACTTGTCTCTGAGTAAAAGATATTTAATTTTTTTAAGTACCGTACTATTTCCATAATGTGTTTATATAATTAACAATATATTTATTTAGTTTAAACACTTATTTCAATAAAATATAATTAAATTTAATTGCAATAAAACACTTCTTCACCATAAAGTATCTCTAACATGATGTAAGTTATGTCACATCGAATGTATATATATATATATATATATATATATATATATATATATATATATATATATATATATATATATATAATGTATGTAATTAAACAATTAAAAGTATTTAAGTTTTGACCTTTAACCAAGAAGTGTGTGCGTATTTTTATAAGTATGCCACGAGGGCGACACTGAAAGTTTTTAGAACTGGCCAGATGATATAATGAAAAAATAAGTTAAAATTTTGAAAATGGAACTCCTTACGAATATTATTGTGTGTTTTATTTAATTTGTCATTTGTTTATGATTTGGTGAAAAATTTGGAAAATTGAAAATTGTCTGTGTCACGTCAGCATGAATTGAACGCGGGAAAATTTTCGTACAATGATTTAATATACGTTAACATATAATTAATTAATTTTTAATTCAAAGTAGCGTTAGTTAATAAAATAGTTTTCGTCTTAGATGTGTTTTTTGTCTCCAATAATACGATACACTGATACGAAGAATATATTTTGTATCGCTTTTCCAATTTATTCATTACAACATTAGGGTTGTAGCAAAAATTAGTCGGCTCGACCGCACGCTCTCTCAGAATACCCACATAAAATGGCAGCTTAATGCTAATATGTTTCTTATGGTGGGTGTAAAATTACACCCACCATAAAAAACACATACATAAATAGGAAAATAAGTCTCTAGTATTTACTAGAGTCTTATTTTCCTGGAAACAAGGCATTTCATCTTAGTCCTCAGGGATTGACGATGCATCAGCAGTTTGATTCTTTATTAGGACTAAATGTAGATGTCTATGGGCGACAGCATTTACTTACCATCAGAGAGACTGTGTGCTTGTTTAATAAAAAAAGTCTATCAAAGTCCATTGCTGAACATAGGCGTCCCTATAGCTAACATTATAACATCCCTATACTAAAGCGTGCAGAATAAATGAAATTAAACCTAGATAATTAGTCAGATTTAAAACATTTAAGCAGACCATACAATAATCCCATGTTATGTTCACTGATATTATAAGAACTCTCAAGTAGTCTTTTCAAAGCAAACCCTTCAAGTTTTTTGGGAACTAATTTTTGATCCGCACCTAAAAAAGTGAGTAAAGGCGATGGTGTGTAAGTGTATCTTTGATGTGTAAGAGCCACTTTATAACCAAAGGTGCTTAAACGTCTTGATGGTGACCTTTAGGGGTCGACGATAAAAGATACTGAAATATACAACTCCATAGCGCTGTCGCTAAGCGTTTGTTTTTGGCATCTACAGGGCTGCGAGTTCGAATAAAACACGCACAAGTGACTATATGACCCATAAATCATTTTTCTGAGTATGATGTATATTTTTATGTAAATTATGTACATAAACCGTCTCTACAATAGATAAATAAAGACATATAAACAAGAACAAAATAATAAAAAAAAGTCGGCGTACAAAAAGAATATAAAGAATTATGACAAACATGGTGCAAAAATTGTTATATTTTCATAAATAACTCTTGTTGGAATAAGTTTCACTTTATATAAGGTCCAGTTTTTCGCTTTATATTTTCATTTAATACTAGAAAGTTTGATGGATGAAGGTGGATGAGAACCAAGTTTTAGCAGTTTTTTGGGGAAGAGGATGATGTTGATGATTATGACTAAAAATATTATTTTTAACGTAGACTATAACAAACTTTTTTCGTAATTATTTGTCGTAATTATTTTAACATAATCCACAAAATTAACATCAACCACTAACGTATTCAGCCAGTAGCGTTATCCCTATGTGTTAAAAAATAATTTTGTTCGGTTTAATAAAAATAACACTTCAAAAGATTTAACGGCACATGATTTATTATTTAATATGATAATTTTCAATCACGAGTGCAGCATGAAATATGAGATATAAGTTTAATTTTATACCTAATAATTGTTACAATCCTTATTTTTAAAGTGAAGCCTAAATTTTTATATATATGAAATTGTAATCTTTATAAAATTGTAATAGCGCCATCTACTTCATTCTATAGGTGAAGTCATTTTATCGAACGAAAATTAATAGATTCTATTACGTAAGGAATACGCTAGATGGCACAAAAACAGCTTTCGGCTAATTAATATTACATTAGCCGACAGCCGTGTTTTTGCCATGTATATAATATTAAATCTGTTAAATCGATCGATTGTTTTCACTGGACTTGATAATTTTATTAATTATTGTTAATTTTATTTACTTAATAAATTTGTAATTTTTTAACTGTTTATTTTAACAGTTAAAAGTTATATTAGCCATTTTTACTTTGATCTCTTCTCGAACACATTGGGTGCGTTTGGCAGAAAAAAGCGCTAGCAAGCGCTTGTAAGCAAAATGGCGATAGTAAGCGGTAAGCGCTGTCAAATCGTAAGTATAGCTATTTTCCTCTAGGACACGATGTTAGTTTTAACCGGGGAACCTAACCTAATTTAAATATATTTTTGTGAAGTATTCATATTAAAAACTTACCAATCATGAATTTTTAATAACAAGTATATGTCTATTCATGTCATTATATTACTTAAAACTAATATTGCAAAAAAACAACTTATAAACTCTACTTAAAAATAAACAAATTAAATAAGCAAAATGGCGAATTGTGTCAGCGCCACTGAAGACGCTACCCTGACCAAAACCTGGCAAAAGTGCGTTTTTCAGACTCTATTATCTCATTAGTTATGAAAAATAAACTACATCTAAAAGTACATTATTAATGTTCGATATCTTATCATCGCATTCCACGTTCTAATTTATTTTTTATGTGCTATAAATACATTTAAAATCAACTTTTAAAAAATGACTAAAATTCTTGATTACATGCATCTGTTGCTAAACGCAACGCTCTAATCATTTGAGGATAACACTAATGGATAGATAATGAAAAAATCTGTATTCTCCACGTTTTATTTAAATTTTTTAAGTTCGTTTTTTCTCTTTTAATTGAAATAATTCCGAAAATTGTGTGACTTCTATGATAAAGGGGCGTGCGCAGAGTGCGGGCGGCATTACGCTGTATGCGTTCATACGAGGTGGCCGCGTCGCTGGTTGCCGCGCGTACGTATTTCGCCGCAAACATAATATTATTTGAGTACCTACCAACCGATGCGCTTACGTCACGGTATATTGTAACTCGGCCGTATCTTAGAAATAAATATTACAGGCGTGCGGTACGTAAACATGCGATAGGGCTGCTGCCTCCAGTATTTTTACATTTGCCCATTGATTTATGTGTTTTATAACTCAATGCATTTTCCTACTTTGTGTTTCCATTTAGTTTTATGATTGTACTTAAATATACTTTTTTATATAAACAAATATAATAGGTACTTTGTGAATTGAATAGGAAGTGTTCAATAAAAATGCGTGTCGTTTTATGATTGGTAGATTTAATTAAAAAACTATGTTTATGTTTGAATAACAAATCGGTCTTATAAAGGGGGACGCCCATTTTCGGCCATGGAACGCCCAACAATGTGAATTTGTTAAAAAATTATATCTTTATTTATGGTTATTAATCGCGGTATTCATTTATCCTCAAACAATGGGAATATTTTTGCACAAATTAAAAGTACCGGAAACATAATAATAAAAATTAGGTAAATCATTATGTCATTAGTTTGTGAATAAAAAAAAGTGTTGCCAATCACAAAACACATTTAAAAAATCGATTCTCTTTTTCGATCGATTATTTACGGTGTCATCATTACAGTGCTAATATAATTTTTAAATAATTATGATGTTACGATAATTAAACAAGCGAATTACTAGCTGATTTCTAATGAATTCTTTAGAGAGTAACAAATGCTACGGCACAATTTAACTGTTAAACTTAACCGATCTTCTTTGAAAACAGATAAGAACTGTTATTCTTATCTGTTTTTAAAGAAGATCGGTTAAGTTATTCTTATCTGTTTATAACAACACATTTAAAATAGAATCATGTTATGATAACGAAACAAGTTAGTTTCCAGCTGATTTACCATGAATCCTTTAACCTTTTTGAGCGCCAAAGTCGCCTATACTTGACCAACACCTGCGGGCCCTGAGCGCCAACGACGTCTATAGTTGACAAAAAACCCGGCTCCGAAAAATATGAAATATAGATATTGGAAAATTATTACAGGTATTTTAATTCTACACTCCTCAAAATAGGAATAACCCAGCAACATGTGAGTTTAAAAAAACAAGTCTTCTAGAGCCACAAGTACTAAGAAACATTGAACTAATAAAAATGGATTTTTATCTAAGCAAATACTATGTCCAGCACGCCAAAGTCGTCTATGGTTGACCGCTAGTGTCAAACGCGGGAGGCATAGATTTCTTGAAAACTATCCAAAATTCAGCTCAATGGTGTTTTTTTTTCTATTATTATTGATATTTGAATAATATTAAAGGTTATAAACATAAAACTATAATTAGCTACATGAATAAAAAAATGTTATCAGATTATCTTCGCATAATAAATCTAATATCTCAACTCTAGCGCATCTTTAGCGCGTCATCGAAAATCAGTTCACTGGGCACCGTGATCAAGGATAGACGACACCCTGATGACGTCATAAGTGATTACCGAGAAAAGTAGAGCAATGCAACATGAACGATTCCTCAGAACTCATTCGGATTTTGGAAAGCGTCGATGATGATGAATTTTGATTTTTGATTGATGAATTGAATTTTTTGATTGGTGAACAAATATGTTTATTTATTCCATGACCAAGATTTTAGTATTATAAGGCTGATTTACCTAGTGCGAATAATTATATACAATTGTTGATTAATGAATAATTATGTACCTTTTTTTAATAATAATACAAAATTACAATTAATGTTTTTTTACTTAGGGTGTGAAGAGCAATTTTTCATTTTGTGTTGTGCCATTTTCTTTCTCAGTCTCAAAATCATCTAGCAGCATCAGCATCATATCAACTCCCCATTGTCAGAAGAGTGTAAGACTTTTCTTCTGTGCGTCACTTGGCCTACGCCTTCCCCAACACATAAAATATTATGAATCGATGTCTGTATATTTCGGTTAGATCGATTTTGAAATCGATACACAACATTCTAAGAATGTTTCAAAAGGGAAGGTCAGCTACGCCGTTGTCGTCCAGTCGCGACAGTGTCGTCATTAGGATGGAGAGTAGTGCTAATGTTTACTACTATTTTATTGTTATTGTTTGTTTTTTATTTATGTTTATACGTACAAAGTACATATATAAAAAAGAGTGGAAGACAGCACAAGATTAAATAAAACATACAGTTTATTAAGAGTCATTTATAGCATAAAAAACCAACAAAAACAAGTTATTTCACGTTATCGATATATCAACTCTTGGCAACACTATTTTGTTTTGGCGCTTTGGCGTACAGGACACGGTAATGCGTTTTTGGCGTGGCGCTCAAAAGGTTAAAGCTTAACAAAACGCAACTGCACAATTTTTATCAATTTCAAGACAAAACAACCGTTGTTATCGGCTTGGTTGAAAACGTTAACAACCGCCTTCACATCTGTAGTTATGATAATTAAATAAGCGATTTAATAGCTGATTTACAATGAATTCTATGCAGTATAACATAACGCTACTGCACAATATAACTGTTATTCTTATCTTTTCTTAACAATACATTTAAAATGAAATCATGTTACGATAATTAAACAAGTAAATTTCTAGCTGATATACCATGAATTTTTTAGAGCTTCATAAAACACTACTGCACAATTAACTGTTCTTAAAAATACACTTAAAATAGAATTTAAATAAAAAAGGAAAATACATTTTAAAAAGCGAGCAGAAGTTAAAACACCTCCAAGATTATTCTCTTTTTATGAAATTATTAATCGAATAATAATCGAATCGCTATGGATATTATGATGTTATGATAATTAAACAAGCGAATTACTAGCTGATTTACTACGAATTCTTTAGAGTACAATAAAATGCTACTGCACAATTTAACTGTTATTGTTATCTGTTTTAACAATACATTTAAAATGGAATCATGTTATGATAATTAAACAAGTGAATTTTTAGCTGATTCACCATGAACTGTTTAGAGCATAACAATACGCTACTCCACATTTTAACTGTTCTTAAAAATACGTTTAAAACATAATTTAAAAAAATAAAAGAAAATATATTTTAAAAAGCGTGTAGAACTGAAAGCGAAACTCAAATATTATTATTTTTTCATTAAATTACTAATCGAATACAAATCGATATCGTTTCGTTGTATTTATGTTAGTTATGTGGCAACATCAAATCTGACAGCTATAGGAAATATGTCATGCGAAATGAAATCACAATTCAACAAGTAAAAAGGTACTAGTGAATTCACAACTAAATAGTTGCCATTGTGTTATTTTGTTTGTTATTTTTCAAATAAATTCTCAAGAACTCATATGGAGTGCGATTGTCGATCACATTATAGTGTGACAACAGTTAAAAGTAAGTGTTCAACAGTTTTTAATTTATTAATTCTAGTGCTGATATTTGATAGTGATGAATGTATGAAATGATGAAGTTGTTTTATTTTTTAACATATGCACAAGCTATACCTGACAAACAAAATAGCTTATTTGTAACACGGCGATAAGATTAGCTAGCTAACACCAGATAGTTACGAAATGGACAATTTTTATCAAATACCAAGAAATAAGACAGTCGATTTTTAATTGTTTTTGGACTACTGGTAGGCAGTCAGTCCTTAATTATTAAATAATATAGGGCATTAAGTTTTAAGTAACATTTACCTATATTTGAGTTTAAAGTAAACAAATCTATTTTATTTTGTTCACTTTGTCTTATTTTTTTTATTTAATATTATTTCAGTTGCCATCGTCATCGCGTGAGATTGATAAAGCAGCAACACGTTAAACTTTAGAACGGGAACCATCTGAATCATCTAGTCCATCCTTGTAGCAATCTAAAGTGAGTAATGTATTGAACCTAGAACAACAAAGCTTAGATCATACATCATACAATATACTGCAGCCTAATTTTGTAAGAGCACCACTCACACAAAATCAATGTTTTTTCCTGGTTGTAACAATTCCAATCAACTCACTGTTCCATCAGCATTGCGGGTATGTATTTTTGTGAATACAATTACTATGTACCTCCAGAATGTAGAATCAGTAACTACCATTTAAATAGTAACTCTTGGTATTTACTTTTAGAATTAATATATAATATTGAAACATTTAGTGTAGCACAAATTATAGATTTTTCTACATTATTGTAAGATAATATTTACCATCATATAGACTTTGAAAATATTTACAATATGCCCGAATATACTGTACATTATTATCTACGCTTATCAAAGGCACAATGCCAATAAATTCTGTCTGAAGTGCCCAAAATGTCAAGTAAACATAGTGGATGCTTTGCACTTGCTGTATATTTGATAAAAGTAAGAACAGGAGATAGTGATGAATGCATATAGGCATTATTGCAAGTACCAAGAAACAAATTAGAGCGGCTCATGAATATGGCCCAAGAAATATTAAATCAGGATGTTGTTCCTATGAATTTTATCCATCGTTACCACTCTCTGTGCCAAATTCTATTCAGTAATTATGATATTATATCTGAGGCAAATAATTTCTTAGCTTTCCTAGATGTTTTTGTTATCCAAAATCCTAACAACATCATAGGTCACACTGTGTATAGAAAAAAGACCCATACAAACTGATATTTAAGCGGTGAATCTCACCATAATCCTTCACAGTTAGTTACCATGAGCAAATCTTTGTTACAGAGAGCATATGGGATCTGTGAGAACAAGCACCTGGCCGCGGAGCTTCAGCACGTCAAGCAGGTTCTGCACAAAATCAAGTTTCGGGTCCCGCGTCTACTTCACAGTGGCCGAGTGAAGCCGACCTCAGTTGAGCGTGTGCCTGCTGTACTACCGTATGTCAAGGGTGTCACCCCAACCAGATAGACATACATCAGATTTGATAGACCACAAATCCTCGTTAAAGAACATTAATTCCTACCAAGGATGATATGTGAGGCTACTGAAATTAAAAAACATCCTAATTTCAGTAGAGAAGGCGGTTGGGTACTACCACCTGCTTGGGACACTATAATTAATAAAATTAAAACAAACCCCAAGCATACCACTGCAAGACTTAAAGATAGAGTAAGTTCAATCTGCGTAGATTGGACTATAAAAATAATAATAAAAAGCTGAAGGTACTCCATGTCCCAATACTGACATTGGGATGGCAGTCACCTCAGTACCCCGTGACCATGGGTGCTATAAAGCACCTGAAACGTCAGGAATTAATAATAATAGTATAATAATAATAATATATTGAAATAATACTAATTTTTACGGAATTTATCGCGTATATTTAACTTTTTTACCCAACGTTTCGAGAGCTTTACAGCACCCATGGTCGGAAGGACTAGATGTTCAACGTCCAGCTGTCATAGTTAACCGCGGTTACCATAGATTAACTATGACAGCTGGACGTTGAACATCTCAGTCCTTCCCGTGACCATGGGTGCTGTAAAGCTCTCGAAACGTCGGGTAAAAAAGTTAAATATACGCGATAAATTCCGTAAAAATTAGTATTATTTCAATGTGTAGTGTTCGCGTAAATATAAGAAATCATTAAATAATAATATAGCCATTTATTTCCGAACTTTGGGGTTACATAATATTTGTGTTTGAGTTCCTATTGTAATACTAGTTAAAGTAAGTCCCTCTGTTCGGTGTGCCTTTTGGCATAGGCCTCCAAAAGAAAAATCACGCGTCGGGAATTAAAAGTTAAAGAAATTAAAAGCAATAAAATTGGTAAAAGTAGTCGTTAAAAAACTGTATTTGTGAAAATAATAAGCTTTATATCATAAAAATCCCGACTTTTTTTAAACCAATTCCTTAACCATTTCATTATTTTAATTGCATATTATCATTTCCATATGCTTTTATATGTGGGCACCCATGGCCGAAGTGTCTATGAACAGTGGGCATCCCCCTTTGCGGCCGAAAAATATTTGCGCCTCGGCTGAGACGTACGAAATGCTTTATTATTAAAATTTTAAATATAAAAAATCCGCATTATAATATAAAGCTTAATTAAAAATTGTTTTGGGAAACATGGACAAGTTGGAGTAAAGGAATATCTTTTACTTGGTTATAGATACCTGCAGCTATTTTACAATTTATATGTTTGGTTTTAAATGAAGTTTGGATTTATTATTTTTTTATTTCTATTCTATTTTCTGAAAGGGTCCTAGGAAAGGAATTATCCACCACGCTGCCCCACTGCGTGTTGGCGAACTTTGCATGTCTTCGAAATATTATTTTTCTTATTTCTCAGACATGCAGGTTTCCTCACAATATTTTCCTTCACCACTGAGCACGTGGTAAATCAACACTTAAAATTGCAATTACAATATTATTGGTGCCGGCGGGGATCGAACCCGGTTTGCTCGCACACTGTGAAAATTTTAGCATGCGCTAACCATCTGAGCTACCACGGCTCCTCTCCTCTCGAGCTAGAGACTTTATTTTATTTATCGTCAGGCCTGTTGGTCTAGTGGTTAGTGACCCTGACTGCTATGCCGTAGGTCGTGGGTTCGATTCCCACCCAGGACAAATGTTTGTGTGATTATTTATCTATAATATTTATGTATTTAGAAATATATAAGTATGTTTATCAGTTGTCTAGTACCCATAACACAAGCTCTGCTTAGCTTGGGACTAGATGGCGTTGTGTGATATTTGTGGAATATTATTATTATTATATTATTATTGTTGGGGTATCTGCATAGTTTTCTCATCTGGTTGGTTTTTATAAATATAAATTAAAATGAAAAGATAAATATACATAAATATCAATAAAATAAAATAAATACAAAAAATATACAAATAAATAAAAATCCAACCATATTAAATAAAAAATAGTCTCCTATCTTTCTCTCTATGTTTTGATCTCCTAAAACGAGTTTGAGTTGGTAAAATCAAGGCAAACTTAGGGTAGGGTTGACAATTATTATTTTGATAACAAAACTAGTGAAATTCCGCGGTTTTATATGCGCAAGCGTGAACGTAGTTAGAACATAATATAACCTTTATATTTTACATAAATATCCTAAAAAACTTATTATTTTAATATTTTACTAAGTACCTATAAAATTAACAAGTTTATTGCATTTTTATTTGAGTAATTTTTTATGCAATTTCTTTATCTACGTCTATTTTTAGGAACCTTTATTTAGTCTGAATCATACATAACACTATATTACTGATTTACTTACTTATACGTAGTTTTTTTTTTGCAGTTACAAATATCTTGTGACGTTGAAAAAGGTAGTAATGAAAAAATAATAAGAATAATAATAAATGACGTCAACAACCACTTTTCATATCATGGTCCATTAGGTTGCAGCTTCACCGAACCACAACTTATAATAATAATAATAACAATAATAATATAATATTATTTTGTATTTATTTTATTTTATTGATATTAATGTATATTTATCTTTTCATTTTTATTTATAATTTTTATATATTTAAATATTTACCGAACCAGATGAGAAAATTATACGGCTCCAACGATTTTGGCGACGAACGCTTGGATTTATTTTTAGAAAATGTCCTTTTGTCCATGTTTTCAGGCAATAAAAAAACTGCTACAATATAAGAAGGTAAATTTCGACTAATCATTAACGGTCGTTATAGCTCAGGTGGTATGTCGTTCGGGCGTGATATCGGAGTTCCGTGGTTCGCGTCTTGGCTTTGGACCCGCTTTTTTTTCCTTTTTTTCAAGTTCCCTTCTTTTGTGAGAAAATTTATTATTTCAAACCCTTTTTTTTTAGTAATTTTTAAAAATACGAAAATTTTAATTTTAAAAATTTAAAAAAAAAATATCTATTTAGTTACTAATGCTATATTTATTATTTTAATAATTACCTACCCAGTAGGTAAATATTAAAATAATAAATGTAGCATTATAAACGGTAAATCTCCCTCAAACTCAATTTACTAATATTGCTCCTAAATAAGGAATAGCAGATAAAAGATTAGTAGGTAATAACTATTGCTCCTCAAAATTATATTTGACCTCAAGGTAAAACATATCCTAAAATTCAGTAGCTAAATAAAATAATAATAACTACTATTCAAGTATATTTTCAATATGTAAGTAAATGAAAATAACAAAAATGAAGCACCATTAGCATGTAAAGTTCGAATCCATAATTAATATTTCGATAAATATTATAATTTACACTATAAAAAAGCTAATTCAATATTAGCAGTATAGTATATAGTTAAAAATAATCAAAATAGTCATTTTTATTAATTAGATAATATATTAGAATACATAATTCTAATATAATGCAACTAATATACCGAATAAAGAAAATTAAAATACATTTATCATTGTACGCCGTGTCTATTTCCGTAGAAGAGTTCATTGACATTGAAAAAATAGTACTATGTTCGTAGCAGTAGGTGGCGTCTTTTGGCGATTTCTTACGCGATATATTGTAGCGAGCGTCGACAGAGCAAACGCTCAAGGTCGTTCGCTGGAGGTAGCGCCTGAAGTAGCAATCGTGTCCTGGCCGAAAACTATTTTAGCGCTAGTAAGCGCTTGCCAGCGCTTGTTTCTGCCAAACGCACCCATTGCCACTACGTGATAGTAATACAGCGCGTATAGCTAAATCAATGTACATATTTTATATTATGGCAATATTATATTAATTATGAAGCATTGACTATGCAAATTTGAAAAAAAAAATGTAATAATCACAAAGAACAAATAGAAATTGTTGTATCTTATATTACGATTACAACTACAATTATTTGAAAAAAAGTAATAGTCCCGCTGGGTTTCTAGCTGGTTCTTCGCAGGACAGAGGTTTTTTTGCGAACCAGTGGTAAATGAAAAAATTGACTTTTAATAAGTATTGTTTATAATCTATATTGAATAAAAAAGTTTCTGTTTCTGTTTCCCTCGCCTATTACGATACCCACGGAATGGTATAGGGTAATAGATATTGCTAAACCGCCACTATACTATAAGTAAAGTAATTTATTACCTCGTAAAAATAGTTTTCTGCAACTTTGTAGGGGAAAATTTTTCTTAATAGCTACTCCTAGCTGAGATTGAAGATCGAAGTACCAGATGCTTGTTACCTTTTCCACGACTTCCCGGTGTCGGTCTGGGTATTTCACAACTTGAATTGTCAAGATGGCACCAAACACAAAATATTGGATAAAAAATAAAAATATTAATACTGTGACTTCGCCCTAGCTTAATCTTTTTCACTAGTCTACCAACAATCCAATGTTGGACATTGGCCTATTCGAGAGTACGGAATAATTGTCAGAATCACCAAGCTTGCTTTGTAAGATTAACGATTGCCGACGATTTTCACTACAGACGCTCTGTGTTACCAGATTGTGTATTACGAGTTTACGAGTATGCGTCTGGTGTAAACGATATACGAATTTATATAAATTCTTTGTAGCAGTGCTTACCCCGTGTCTCCGAAAGCACGTAAAT
Source organism: Parnassius apollo (assembly GCA_907164705.1). Taxonomy (NCBI): domain Eukaryota; kingdom Metazoa; phylum Arthropoda; class Insecta; order Lepidoptera; family Papilionidae; genus Parnassius; species Parnassius apollo. Next base: position 222,865 of record CAJQZP010001513.1, read on the forward strand.
ATGTTGGACTAAGAGAGAGTAAATTCAAAGTGCACTTTTGCTAATGTGCTCGTGCCCACCACTACAGTGCCACGTAGTATATTACCAACTATATTGTGTGAATATGTAATCGATCGGCCGTCGTCCAGAAGTTATACGCTGAAGAGGTTCAACCATCATATATTATTTAAAGATATAATTATATTAATGTTTAGTTCCAAAAAGAAGTTATAAATTTGAACCCGATAGGTGACACTGTAAACATCTTGGAGTGGATTCGGAAACAAACTCAAGGTAAGAGCATAACAATGTCTACTGGACCAGCTACATATACAAATAAAAACAATTACAGTGTCTGATTGTAATGTCAAAAGAACAACTTTTTAATAAATGCATTTGACAGTATATACAGTATTTATAACAAAAAAAAAACAATTTTTACATTATTTTCCTATTTGTTCCAGTAATTTTTTTTTGCTTGACTAATTTTGGGGGGACTTTCACTGGCAGATAGCTGATGTTAAAAAGAGTGACTTAGGCTACTTTTATTTTAGAAAAAGATAGGATCCCGCGCAAAAAATTCAAATCCACGAAATTTTATCGTATTACATTCAACGTAGATGAAGTCACGGGGAATAGCTAGTATACATTGAGCAACATTGAGCAAAATACTATTTTTATTTTCATGTATGTTTCCTATTGTATTCCGACTCAAAGCTCCATTTGTTTACAACTGGTGAACACTATGTGCATTGCATTGCATTGTTTGCTTTTCTTTCAAATAAAACGACACTTCTCAATTTTATTTCTCAGCTTTAGCAAATGCGCAACCAAAACGGTGCATGGTAGTTTATTTTTTTATTTAAGAAATTTATGGTTACAAAGATAAATAGTTTTAGTGTAAACATAAAATCATTAGAGTCTTCCCGTACACCATTGCTGTCGACACATTATTCTAATTAACACATTACATTACCAAAGTTACATTAATATTATAATCAACTTATATTATGTACATTAAATGTTATGTTTCTGTTTGACAAACTATTGGTGGGTACATAAATATAAAATAGTTCTAGGCGATGAGCGTAAAATCACATAGTGAACTTATTAAATTCTGTGAATGATCGTGATACAGATTGATTATAACATATATTTTCATAAATTTATATAAGATAACATGTTGGTAAAGTAAAGCAATAACATAGAACGAGAAGTTGTTTTAAGTGTTACGAGTGTTTAGTAAGAGTTAATTATGTATAATAAATTTTTAATTTATATTTCATGTTTTTACGTGTAATTTCTTTGAAAGATTTAGGTATCTTTAAGCGACAGTAGCCTAGTGGCAGGGCGCGGAACGCGAACTTAAAAGGTCGCGGGTTCGAATCCACCATTCGACTACTGTCGTGAACCACTCCTAACACAAGCATTTTCAGCTTACCAGGAGTGGTTAAAGGGAATATTAGTAATGTTAATTAATAGGATTACTAATATTTTCCAAAAATAAAAAAAAATAAAATAAAAAAACTGATTGATTATATTAGGTAAAACATAGTTTAAAGTTCTTTAGCCGTATAAGTTGTTATATTTGGGTAATTGTAGTTTTAGATTATCTGTTCTACGTGCGGTATAATAACTTATCTACCTTTTATTATAAAATTTTCAGTAAAGTAATTTTCATTTCATAATGTTAGTTCAACTGTCGTGAATAGGTATAATTTTGCAAAATGCAAATAGTTTTCGGTAATCATCTTTAAAATTAATTTTGAGATTATTAGGGACTATTTATTTAAAATGCGCAGCTGAAGTGAGTATATTCGATGTAGATATGTTTTATAGGTTCTCCCATAGCTTGACAAGCCACATTGTATAACAGATTCAGCTAAGGATATATAGGGCATTAAAGAGGTTTTGTAAGGTATTTTGTGTTTTATTAATGTAAACTTTTACATGCTCTTTCCAGTTTAGCCGATCGTCAATTATTAGGCCAAGTTAGGTGTGCTTATTTACAATATCTATGGCATCACAATTACAGGGTGTCGAATTGTCAGTATTTTTTATATGAAGGCAGTGATGTGTATGCGCTATTAATTTAGGTATAAAAGAACTTCTGTTGTAGCTTGTGCTTATATACATAAGTGTAGTTTTGGCAGCATTGAGTACTAAACCGACGTCGTATGCCCACTTCGTCAGTATTTTAAATATTTAATGTTATATGATAAATACCGGTTTTCACAATAAAAGTCTACTGATGAAACTAGGCCTCCGCCATAGATTGCCTTATAAGGGGATTTTGCCATAGTTGCCACGCTTGGCAGGCGGGTTGCCTACTGAAATTATTATATTATATGTTTCGAGTTTTTATAAGGTGGATGCTGCCGCCCATATCCTGTTTCAGTTTTCCTCCATCACCTCTTACTAAACCCGAGGGACGCTATGGGGTAATGGATATTGTTACACCATCACTACATAGTTCTGAAATATTACAAATGTCAGTTTAACCTTTCCACTGCATCTATCAACTACCAGGTTGTTACTCTATCTAGTTTGATACCATTTGACACTGCGCTTGCTAGTGCCAGTCGAGTTCTCTTACCTATTGGTTGTCGGTTATTCGAGCTATATGGCCGGCCCAGTCTAACTTTCAGTAGATATACAACCACCCTACTCACAAACACCCGCACTGGCAATGAGAAGCAGTGATAAAGGTTAAAATGTTGTTTAGTATAGCGACCGTTAGTATTCTGGAAAATTAAGGCAAATCCTCCTTACAACAACAATGCTAGTGCATGATTGAAAAAAATTGATGAGGGAGAACACCATTAATTACATCCATATTTACGGAACTCAAAACCTTATTATTTTCATCGACTAGGTCGACATATTTGAGTATAACATACAATGATGATCTGATTAAACGAAACCATAAGTTTCGTGTACTGAAATGGAACACTACGCTATTGTTCGTTTGTACTGTGAATTGCACGTCTTTTATTATTAGAAATGTATGTATGAATGATGTAACGGTCTCCCCCCTCTATATAAGAATTTTATAATATTAAATATTAAATATATCCCCTTTTCAATAACATTATATATATGTGACCAGGATTAATAAATTATTTTTGATCTTTCTAAATGATCTTTCTAAGGGTTTAATAATAGGCCGTTCGTAATATTTTGGCGTGATCGTCTTAGTTAGGACCCTTATTTACGTTGTGTTTGTTTAGTAACTTAGTTCTTTTAGGTGTATTTTGGAAGAATGAATATTCACTAGAGCAATTGAAAGCCGTTGGTAGTGCCTTATAAGCTAAGTGAACCCCGTTCACGAAGACAGGGCTCGAAAAAGGTTAAGAACATAAAACGTCCCTATTCCACTTGCATCAGGTTTACATTATTAATTATCCCTTCCCGCTCGGAAAAGGCTCAAAATATATTTATACAAAATACCCGATACAAGGCTTCGCTCTCCTACATTTATTTAAAAAAATGTAGGGGAGGTACACGGCCCCACACACGCCGTGCACGGTGAGTGCCAACCATTTTGATGCACTCCCCCCGAAGGGAACGCTAATTCGGGAACTGGACCGTAGTCCACAGCAAAATAACTGGCGAACCAGTAAAAGAGGCTTGGCCCCTTGTTAGTGTGTAAGCACAAACATCGACCGAAGTCGCGCATGTCAATGCGTGTAAACGCCATACAGAATACGAACGAATCCAGCCACAGTGAATGTACGTCACACGGCTTAGGCAAATAGGCACACTGGCCGTAAACCCTCCGTGAGCGCCACCACCTGCCAGACCGCCGCTCCTGCAGACGTGATGTAAGTGTATGGCATCACCAACAGTTGCATGATCAGCACGGCTACTAGCCGCAGAGCGTGTCATGAGTCTACCGCTCACCTCAAGGGAATGGGGTCCCACGTTGTGCGGCTTTCGGCCGCAGCCTTGAGAGTCTCCTCAGATCCTCCCGCCAGCTACCACCCGCATGTGGTCGACACATATGCTCCACCAACCAATACAACGGCAGATAAAGCCAAAAGGCAGTTATAAGATAAGAGTAATAATTCGCCATCAGAAAGGGTTTGTGTCACTGACGTTGAGTAAATGCATTTTCGATCATGTTTGTCTCACCCACCAACAAGTTGCCTTCAATCATTCAAAGGTGGGAAAGTTACAGAGATATAATATTATGTTGTTATATAAAACATCGTGGAGGGCAGACAGTCTGCAGCCCCGCAATGAAGGGACCCGACTTGGGCAAAGCTACTTAGGTGTGAGTCAAACCAAGACGCAAAGAGCGCCATTGAGAATAGCGTCCCACCAAACAACCATCGCAGAGACGCAATGCTGCAGAACGCAACAAGCATCAATACGACTATCGTCGGGCTTACACCATTCCAAGGTCCCCCATACATCCCAGCAGACATCACCACCCGTATACCTCCATCGACCAGAACCACAAGAGAGCGTCGAATCAGGCGCAGCACACCCGCAGATCCATCACAAGACGCAATACCGCAAGTAGCAGTAAGCATCAATGCAACTATCATACGGATGGCGCCCCCCTCACAACACACCCAACATGATCCCTATCGACTTTGGTAACAAAGTTTGTATTGTTGTTATATAAAAAATATCACCAACGTATCATAGTAGCACGCTACTAAGACGCCAATGAACAAAACTCCACGTATCATAGCGCTAATGCACTAAGACATGAAGTTGAGTATGCCTGTTACACTTAAAAGTGCTACCAAACACACTCATCATTCCAATCCGAAAGATAGACGACACATCGCTATGCGCAACGACGTAGCCCACAAACGGTATGGGTGTGCGATGTCCACAGGAAAGCCGTATTGCTACAACAAACCCGCTTACCACCGGCACTAAGATGTTAATTGTATACCTCCATCGACCAGAACCACAGGAATGCATCGAATCAGGCGCAGCACACCCGCAGATCCATCACAAGACGCAATACCGCAAGTAGCAGTAAGCATCAATGCAACTATCATACGGGTGGCGCCCCCTCACAACACACCCACATGACTCCTATCGACTTTGGTAACAAAGTTTGTATTGTTGTTATATAAAAAATATCACCAACGTATCATAGTAGCACGCTACTAAGACGCCAATGAACAAAACTCCACGTATCATAGCGCTAATGCACTAAGACATGAAGTTGAGTATGCCTGCTACACTTAAAAGTGCTACTAAACACACTCATCATCCCAATCCGAAAGATAGACGACGCATCGCTATGCGCAACGACGTAGCCCACAAACGGTATGGGTGTGCGATGTCCACGGGAAAGCCGTATTGCTACAACAAACCCGTTTACCACCGGCACTAAGATGATATGTCTAGGACACATCGGTTAGCGAGTCCAAGTTTACCTCGGACCAATTGCTCGTGAAGCAGCACACACGCCACCATAATATTCCTTTTCAAGTCCCTAATAAGGACTAGTCATTTTGCTACAGTACTAGGAGCAGTCAGTCACCCGACCACCCCATACAATGCTTATGCATCAAGGAGACCTCCTATAATATTGCTTTTGTATCATAGACCTTACTTTCATAAGTCATGTATATATAGGATTCGAACCCACGACCCCACTATTGTAATGCATATTAATCATAGAGACCTTCTATAGTATTGCTTTTGTATCATAAACCTTACTTTCATAAGTCATTCATATATAGGATTCGAACCCACGACCCTACTATTGTAATGCATATTATTCATAGAGACCTTCTATAGTATTGCTTTTAGATCATAGACCTTACTTTCATAAGTCATTAATATATAGCGTTCTAACCTACGACCCTACTATTGTAATGCAAATTCATCTTGGAGACCTTCTTTAGTATTGCTTTTGTATCATTGAGTTTAATATCATAAGTCCCTAATATAGGACTAGTCATTGTGCTACAGTACTTTCAGGCAGTCGGGCTCCCGACCACCCCATATATATGTACAACTGCAGGAATGTATCTCCGGCAGCTTCCTCCATACAAGACGTCTATACGTGAACACCTTCCATAACTTAGGAAAATTTTCTTTAATACATGAACTCCTTCAACAACTTAGAAAAATTTTCTTTTATACACGAACACCTCCCATGACTTAAACAATTTTTAACAAATTTTCTAATTATCTTATAAACGTTATTTAACTTAATTTTATAATATTTTTTGACTTGTATTTCTATTATTTATCTTATTTTAAATATTTTTTCAAGTTTTTAAATAAATTTATTTATTACGAAAAACCATAATTTTGCCTTTAATTTACTATGTTATTGTGATAATGTCTGAAATATATTAACTTTATGTTTATTAATTTAACTTAATTGCTTAATATATATCTTTTAAGACTATTTTTGACGCCCCTTTATATTGAATTTAATTATTAATAATAATATTGGGCCGTCACAATGAGAAGGTAATGAATACACCAATAAATCAATACAACACGTGTATAATAAAACCAGGAAATTATTTAAATATACCTTCGTGTTATAATTATAATTATATGCATACACACGCAAATTAAAAGAATAATGTCAGCGATTTATTAGTAAAGCAAATTAATTTAAATAACAGCTACTAACTACAATTAAGAACAAGAAAAACTAGTCTACTTTAGTCACTTTTAAAATAAACAATGCAGGTGATTGTGCATTACATGGACATAATTCACCTACTCACTAGCACTGTTAATTGGTCTGCCAGTCTGCCACCAACTAACAGTGCTTACAGTCATCATAAGAGGCATTAGATCTTATTCCTCGCAGGTGACGTGGCATCTGTAGCCTTCTTAGTTTGAAGTTGGCTGCAGCTATTCATGGACTTCAGTGGCCCCTCTATCCAACCACTCCAACCATCGAGACTGAAAGTTCGTTTATCACCTCAGTTTTATAAAAAAAATATTATTATTATAAGTGTTTTTAAGTTCACCACCAGAAAATGCTAATGGTGTGGTAGGTGGCTATGGAAAAAACCAAGAATGGAAACTATGATGACGGTATCACTATTTCGTATATGCCACGTAAAATCACGATGGAGAGCTGTTGAGGATCGAGCGGTGAGGTTGCGATCGTCAATTCACATGCCAAACCTGGCGATTGTAAGAATTTTGAGACCAGGATTTTTCTATCATACGACACCAATTAAATATAAAGACTAAAATTTGCCTCATATTTCTAACAACATTTGTATAGTTAATATAGGTAGATACACGCAAATATAACTCCTATTCATAAAAGTGGGTCAAAACATGATGTTGAACAGTGTCTCCCCATCTCTTTTCTATCTGTCTTGTCGAAGTTCCTCAAAAAGTTAGTTCACAACCAAATTTACCCGATTTTACATAAGACATTGAAGAACAACATGGTTTCCTTAAACATAGATCTACTACTAGTAATCTACTTACCTTTTCTAATAATTTATTTGCAAGAATTTATGACGACTTTCAAGTAGATGCTATATATACAGATTTTAAGAAAGCTTTCGACAAGGTGAATCATGAGTGTTGGCGACGCGCCTATTAGAATATTTCAGTTTATTAAGTCAACCGATGACGAATAACTTCTCAAAGGCATATTGTCCAATACCAAGGTTCTAATAAGAAAATGCTTAGTTAAATTTTAAAGAATGTCGAATTAATGATATGAAGGTCTTGGGTTCGACTCCCAGGCCGGACTAGTTTATTGTTTTCTTAGTAATATCTCTTAATAAATCCATATAGGGAATTTTAAGATATAAATTATGTTACCGGATTTCTTCCCCGGTTGAAATCATCTTTCCAATGATGTAAATTCAAAGGAATATTAAAGTGAAGTTAGAGATCGGATTTGTTCCCCGGTCGAGATGATCACTCTGTGCATAAATAGAATTAACGGAAATTAATCGCATAAGTATTGTCTTATATAAGTTTGATATGTTTTGTACGAAAACAAATGCCTATTTGCCATGATTGATTTATGAGAACATTCACTTATATTGTTATCTGATAAGAAACATGATAACTGATAAGAATCTGATTAGAAATAGTTTCCTACAGTTTGAAAATTGTGTAGAAGCCTTTATTCACCCAATATTGTTAAAATTGGTGTTTATCAGACTTTCACTTTTTCTGATAGCCGAGAGCCGTGCAAAAGTTAGTTGTTCAAATAGTGTGAGTTCATAGACGCACGCTAGCCGTGTACTTAGGAGGCCAAATATGTAAAAATTTAAATATTTATAATTTCAGCAATTTATGTAAAAATGACTCGTAAAACATTTCAGGTTGATTGTACGTGCTAAAAAGGTGAATTCTGTGTTATTTTTATGCGAAAATTCCTGTGTATAAGTGAAATAATGATAGTTTTGTATAAGAAATTTAAAAGTGTTTTAATAGTGAAATAAATAGAGAAAATGTAAATTAAACTATTGTATTAGTTAACATATGTATAATTTCAAGTGGAAAACATTGTTTTAACTTTCTATGTTAAATATTTAAGAAATTTCGAGTTTGAACTTGTGAGTAAAATAGGCATATTTTGTTAAATAAATAATAGGTTTTTCGTGATATAAAAATGTAATGTATATCGTAGTGTAGATATTGTTTTGTGCTATCTATACAGGTAAATTATGTTGATGTATGACTTATGCAAATAAAGTAATTAAGTAAAACGTGAGAGAGTAATAGAACAAATTCATGTAATTGAGTTGCGCAAGCGCGCGAATGGCGCGGCTCACTTTCGCGTATAGCTCTGGGGTAGCTTAGTAAATAAGTTTTATTGCAATTCGTTCGGGGAAGTTCGGGAATCCTTCGGGAAAAAAGTTCGGGAAAAAAGTTCGAGAAAAGTGAAAAACCAGCAGTCAATAAGAAGAGTATAGGGAAGTGATAGGGAAAAGTGATTACTCTCTCACGGAACAGTTTGAAGATAATTGCTGTTTTATTCCCAAGTAATTCATCCCTCAAGATTATACAGTCCACATCGAAGAATTAAGGCGTTGGGACCGGGACGACTTCGGAAGACCCGTAATCCCCGTCTGAACCTACTCGCTGAAAAGGAAGAGGTTATCGCCCTTGTGTGTTACTCCGTTGCGGAGATCATACATACGTTGTTCCCAAACCCAATGTAGGCGTTATAGGAGGCCGGATCGAGAGAAGCCCCGATTCCTCCCTTCTGTTTCAGAGCCCGAAAGTTTCCGCCCGTCCTGGGTTCCTTTTCAATTGGTCCTTCGAGCCGGATTAGGACCACCCGAACCCCGCCAGCTGGATCAAGGAACCAGCTGTGGACTGCTGGTTGTGGAGAAAGAAGACCTGAAGACCTTCGGAGCCGAGTGAAGATCAGTAACCGAAGGAAGCCGGAGGTTTGAGCTGAAGCAATAAGACCAAAGGCCAGAAGACCAGGTCATCAGCACAGAAGGACTGGACCTGGAACTACCGGAAGAAAGAAAACCGGAATTGCGGCTTGGGGCGTGTGCTCGCATGGGGCACGTATCGCAGCCAGGCGCAGGTGCCTTGTGAAGGCGCTCATCGTGGCCAAGCAGGGCTTGGCATTTTTCCTGTCGGGCAAGCGTGCTCGGCATTTCCTGTCGGACGACCGTGTCCGGCATTTCCTGTCGGGTCATCAGAGGGTGCAAGAAGAAGCATCCACCACTGCTGCTGCTAGGCGAGGGTGCGCGTGGGCACCTGACTGCATCGCGGCCGGAGGAGGGCGCCCTGGACGAGGCGTCACCGGCGATTGGGCGGCGAGCACAGCATACATCCCGACCACCTAACGGTGCCAAACGGTCGGGCTCTGGCACAACATCTTCGGGTGGAGCAGTTCTCTCGAGCGAGACTGCGCTTGCACTACCGCTCGACTATTTCGTCATATTCCTTGGCGGGACAGTTCCTAAACCTTTCCTCCAGTCCATTCCTGCACGACTCCATCCCTGGACGGCTCACCTCGGTAGGCCCCGTTCACGATTGATAGGGCTGATAGGGCTGTTAAGGTGGTAGTAAGGTAGTAGGGTTGGGAGATAAAGGGGGGGGAGGGGTAGTGGGGTTTGGTTGGGGTGTAGAAGGGTTGTAGGTAAGGGGTCGCAGGGACAGTTAGGGACTGTAGGCCAACAATCACCTTCCTGCAAGATGAAGAAGGCACAAGACCAGACAGGGAGGAGCAAAAGGAGCAAGACAAGAACAGGGCTCTCAAGAAAAGCTAAAGAAACGGAACCATCTGGAGCAACCACAGCTACTGTATCAAATGGGGCAACTCCTTCAAGTGGAGCCACCACCGACACGTCCACATGCACGTGGGACTCAGGGACGTCCATGGCAACGACAAGCAACAGGACGGACACCAGTGGTACGCAGGCCAGCACCGCACAACAATCCGTTATATCGAGGAGTGAAACGGTGGTCGAAAAAGTAGGTCAAAGTACCGAAGAAGCGGCATCGTCAAGGACAGTACTCGGGCACACTAGTGACAAAGGGTCACAGAGAGGTAGTAGGTCATCGCGATCGGCGAGGCTGAAAGCCGAATTAGAGGCGCGGATTAAATTCGAACGCTCAGAGCTTGAACGAGCACAGGCAGCTGCTGCCTTAGCCAAGTCTCAATTGGAGTTGGCACGACTCAACCTAGAAGAGGAGATAGACTCGAGTGAGGATAATGAAGAGCGGAATACTCAGGTGGAACCTTTCGTAAGGAGTTGGGTTCAACAGACCATAATGAGCGCGCCGGTTAGTGTAACGCAACCCGAATTTACTGATAAGGAAGCGTGTAAAGGATCACGCCGCAAAGGGGCGGAGATCGAGCGCAACCAAGGAAATGCACAGAAAACACACGCGAGTGAGGTGTCAGAATTGACCGAAGCGATTGTGAGTGCAATAAAGATAGCGGGTAAAGATAAGTTTTCCCAGCTTCATTTCCTCCAGGAATTACCGGTGTTCGATGGAGACCCGGGTGAATGGATAATTTTCAAAACGGTGTTTGAAGACACGAGAAGCCAATTTTCAAGGGTGCAGAATGTCGCACGCCTTAGGAGGGCATTAAGGGGCACCGCTAAGGAAGCGGTTAAGTCGTTGTTATTTACTTTGTGTGAACCTGAAGAAATAATGAACGCTCTCGAAAGAAGATTCGGTAGGGTTGAGATGCTCATTTTAGCCGAAATCGAGAATGTAAAACGTATGCCAAGATTGGCAGAAGATTGCCGGAATATAGGATATTTTGCAAGTCGTATTATGAACGTGGTTGCCACAATACAAGCGTTGAATCAACCACAGTATTTATACTCATCGGAGTTAGTGAGTCGCATAGTGGAGAAACTCGGAACTATGATTAAATTTAAATGGTTTGAATATCGAGCTCAGCATCCTTTGGAGCCAGAGTTACAGAAGATGGCCAAGTTTTTAAATATATTGAGTGAACAATTTGGAACGTCCTTAAGCAATGAAAATGCGTCTGAAAAACGTTAGCGTCCTGAATTCAGGAAGCAAACTGTACACACCGCAAAGAGGTCTGTACGCAATCGTGCCAAGAGCGAGCGCTATGTGCGCCGAAGTAATACGAGCGAGCGTCTAGAACGCCGAAATAATAAAGGGCACAACCGACAAGTGGTTATGACAACCCTGGACAAGCCTATAAGTCGGGTAACACATAAGTGTGTTATATGCAACAAGGAGCACTCTATAGTGAGTTGATACAAGTTTAAGGACATGAATATTCGCGAGAAATGGGACGCAGTCAAAAAAGCGAAAGTATGTTTCCAATGTTTGTCACCTAACCATAGGAGGTTAGAGTGCAAAGCGAAAAAGTGTGGTGTAGAGGGATGTAGAATGTCACATCATCGGATGCTACACCGATACCCCAATGAAAATACCTCGCCGCAAGGGGGCGAGGGGGGGTAAAGAGACTCAGATTACAACTGTTAGTACAGTGAATGCACTGGCATGTGCATACTTAAAGATTATACCGGTCGAGTTGTATGGACCTAGAGGAAAGGTCAAGACAACAGCTCTTCTGGATGAGGGATCAACCATGACACTCATAGAGGAGTGGATGGCTCAGAAGTTAGCACTTCGCGGACGTAAAGAAGAATTACGTATTAAAGCCGTGGGAGGTAAGCGAATTAACGACGACAGTTCGTATCGCTTAAACGTTAAGATAAAAGGCATTTACTCGAGCTACTTAGAAGAGATAAGTGTACAAACAATTAAGTCACTTAACCTTTCTCCGCAGTCAGTGAGTCGAGAATTATTGCAACGGTGTTCTCATTTGACACCGATTAAGGACGAGTTGATGTATGAGAGGTCCAGACCTACCATATTAATTGGCCAGGACAATTGGCATCTCATAGTTACTCGTGAATTAATTTCAGGAGGTAAGAACCTACCTGTAGCATCGCTCACCAAACTTGGATGGGTTTTACATGGTCACATATCGGGTGGTATTAAACCAATCAAGATTGTTAACCACATTTCCACCAAGAAGGAGGAAGATATGGATAAGTTGATTATGCACGACGCAAGCGACAAGACACCTGCTTAGTGTAACCAGCACTGGTTGAGCAACTCAGGGGCGGTGGGCGGAGCCACGGGGGTCGCGACCAGCGAGGTTCGACAGCTAGCGAGGGTGCATACAACAACACAGAAAAACAGCCGTAGTCTTGGTTATTGTATTTAATTTGTTAAAAACATATAACTTATATTAATATAAGATTTATAATAAGATAATAAAGAAAGAATGATGTTGTAACTATGCCAATAACTCTCCCAATAAAGGCATCGAAATAAATAACGAGAGTTAGCATAGATTTTAAAATATAAATTGTACTCTTATAGTTAATTTACCTTTGTTGCATATCACCTTTATTGTATACATATTACCATTCATATAAATTACCTTTCTTAAGATAATTATAACATTATCAGGGCATGTTATCGTGATGCGGCCGCGGAATTAATGAAGCTATGCGTAGGGCGTCACGACGTTTTATATTTATAGTGCTGAGGTGCGGGGCAGGGTTTTCAGCTTAAAAATTGTAAATTACAAGGTTTAAAACCTTTTAGAGTATAAGATAATTATTGTGTACATAATAGTATAAGAATTAGATGTAAAAATATTATATAATTAAATATGTTTGTTAATAAATAAAAAATTTTAAAGAAATAAAGAAAGGCGCGGGGGTGAGGCAAGGGTCCGCTGGCCAGCAGTGGCCGAACCATATAAAAGACGGACCGGTCGGTAGGGTCGTGGTCGCTCTCCAGCCACTGAAAAGGCACTACAAGAAGAAAAAAAGTACAAGTTCCTCCTCACCGCCGCTTGCCTCCTATATAAGCAAGAACAACGCGTTTTATTCATTTTTCGAACGGCGTTACGGCGATCCGTAACATTAATGGTCCTTCGAAGAGCCGAATTAAGAAGCAAACCGCAAGAACGAAAAAATATTATTTTGAAGAAAAATGGTGATTACGCGTAGTAACAGCGGAGAATCATCGAAGCGTCGTAAGGATGAACAGACGACCCAGGGGGCCACGGAAGAGACCTCCGGGGGCGAATCAGCCGCAAGTGGCTCATCAAACACCACTAGCGAAACCACAACTGGCAGCGATACAACTGCTACCTCTGCGACCGATAAAACGACTGCAACGGAAGAAACCCAGCAAGAGAGTGATCGAAGATCACAGCGCACATTAAAGCCGGGCGAGACTAGGTCACGCCGCTCCGTAGTCTCACGCAAGAGACTCCTCGCGGAGTTAGAGGCGAAAGAGCGGCTAGCCGAACTCAAGCTCGAGCAGGCCCGATTGCAAGCAAGAACGAAACTGCAAGAAATACACGTGCAGCGACTACAAGCAGAAGCCGGATCAACCGAGGACGAAGAGGAAGAAATAGAGGACGACTTAGCATCAGTGCGCATTAGTACATGGTTGCAAGAAAAACCCACGTCACAACCCGCACCGCAACCTGCACCACAACCCACGTCGCACTCCGCATCGCAACCCGCTCCGCAGTCTGCAACACAACCCGCGCCGCAACACGCGTCGTACTTCACGTCGCAACCAGCACCGCAGATCGCACCACCCGTACTTCAACAATATGCACCGCAATACGTTCCACAACATACCGCGCCGCAGAAAGAAGACTATGGACAGGCGCAGCAACAAATCGACGTCCCTACCTTAGCCGCTGCTCTATCACAAGCAGTACGAAGCACAAGGGAGCCGCCGAAATATTTGCAAGAGCTGCCCACACTCAATGGTAGCAGCAAAGAATGGCTCAGTTTCAAAACAACGTACGAAGAATCTTCAAAGTACTTCACGATGAACGAAAACATAGCAAGAATACGCCGAAGCTTAAAAGGGATAGCAAAAGAGGCCGCAAGCTGCCTACTTATAAGCCAATCAGACCCCAAAATAATAATAGAAGCTTTGGAAAGGAGATTCGGACGACCAGAAGCATTAATTCACTTAGAAATAGAGAAGCTGAAGCTGCTGAACAAAGTTACAGACAATCCCAGGGAGTTATGCATATTCGCCAATCGCATAGCAAATGTAGTGGGCACCGTGGAAGCACTCAAGAAAGCACACTATCTGCATAGTCCGGAGATGACGCGAGTTATCACAGACAAACTCACGCCCATATTGAAAAGCAAATGGTACGACTATGCAGCCAGGAAGAAAGAAGATATCCCAGAGCTTAAGAAAATATCAATCTTCTTAAACGAAGAAGCGGATAAATGCAGCGCGTATGCCTTGCCGGAATTCATCACGGAGGACAACGAACCGAGAGAGCGAAGGCCGAGAAAAATAGAACGCGCCTTCACCACAAGCAAGAAACAATATGAAGAACGCTGCCCTCAATGCAAACAAGAACACAAACTGCCCGATTGCAAGTCATACGCCGCTCTGTCCACAAATGACAGATGGGAAGTAGCGAAGAAGTATAATATCTGCTATCGCTGTCTGCGAGGCAAGCATCGCCGATTGCTGTGTAAAGCTCCACCGTGCGGAAAAGGCGGATGCATGATGAAACACCATAAATTGCTGCATCACGACAGAAAAGCAGAAACCGAAAAAGAACCCGCTATGGAAACTGCAACATCGGCAAGGGAGGTCATCACAACAACTCAACCATACAAACACCGCCGCGCCTACTTAAAGATTGCGCCCGTAACAATAAAGGGGCCGCTAAGCTGCGTCGAAACATACGCATTATTGGATGAGGGAAGCACGGTCAACTTAGTCGACGCCTCGATCGCCGACGTCATCGGCGCCGACGGCCCAGCCCACGCAATGTGGATACAAGGGGTTGGCTCGGAGGTGAAGCATGAGAAGAGCAAGATCGTCAGCCTTAAAATAAGAGGAAAGCACGCGCAAGAGGAACACAACATAGAAGCAGCGCGTACTGTAGAGCGGTTGGACTTCGCGCCAGAATCCGTGAATGAAAATCACTTGAAGAATTGCCAACATCTGCTAGATATCAAAGAGGATATCACCTACGAACGCGCCTCACCGAAAATACTAATCGGGCAAGATAACTGGCACCTCATAGTGTCTAGAAAACTGCGCGTCGGTCGTCGAGATCAACCAGTCGCCTCATACACCAACCTGGGCTGGGTTCTACATGGCTGTCATAGCTCATTGACATCGACGGTCACCTTTTGCGGCAGACTAAATCAAAGGGAAGAAGCACAGCCAATAGAAGAAGAACTTTTTTTTTTTTTTTTTATAGGATAGGGTGACAATCGAGCACACAGTCCACCTGATGGTAAGTGGTTGCTGTGGCCCATAGACATCTACATCTATCTTCGATTACGAATCAAAATGCAGATGTGTTGTCACCCGTGAGGACTAAGATGGAATGCCTCGTTTCCAGTAAAATGGGTCGCCGGTTCTCTACACTCACCATACGAAATACAGCAGCATTAAGCTACTATTTCACGCTGGTATTCTCTGAGAGCGTGGTCCTTCCCCGGTCGAGCCGACCCATTCGTGCTACAACTATACATCTAATATAACTGCAGCATGGCTCTACCACGTATAAATTATTTCAAATTAGAATCACTGTGCATCGAGCCAAGAAGACCTAAAGAAGATCCCGAGCAGCGAGCTATGCAAATATTAAGGGAGACCAGCAGAAGGTCGGCGGACGGCAGATTCGAGACAGGGTTGCTGTGGAAAGAAAAGGATCTCCAAATACCAAATAATTACAAAGACGCGGAAAGACGTCTGCACACTTTGGAGAAGAGGCTCGACCGAGACAGCAATCTCAAGCTACAATACGAAGAACGCATACAGAACCTCTTCAACTCGGGTTACGCAGAGCGCGCAGCCATGCCACCGCCACAAGGAAAGACATGGTATCTGCCACACTTCCCAGTCATCAACCCTGCGAAACCTAACAAGCCGCCGAGATTGGTACACGACGCCGCCGCGAAGACAGCAGGAATATGTCTCAACGATATGCTTCACTCGGGGCCGGACTTATTACAATCATTGCCCGGAGTAATCATGAGGTTCCGACAGTATCCGTATGCAGTGAGCGCCGACATAAAAGAAATGTTTATGCAGATCAAAGTGCGCAAAGAAGATAGAGACGTTTTACGTTCCTTGTGGAGAGGCAAGCGGCGGGAGGGCCAACCGGAGGAATATAGGATGACATCGATCATCTTTGGAGCGACATCATCACCATGCACAGCATTATACATCAAAAATAAAAATGCTGAAGAACATTCAGAGGCATACCCCGAAGCTGCGGTCGCCATAAAAAGAAATCACTATATGGACGACTACTTGCAGAGCTTCCACTCTATCACGGAAGTTCAACAAACTGTAAAAGCAGTCGATCACGTCCACAAACAAGCGGGATTCGTACTCAGCGGGTGGACATCGAACGAAGAAAAAACAATAGAAGAGATAACGACAGAGCATAAACAAAACGACGCGACCGTGCGCCTGAGCGGAAAAGAAACTGAGAAGACGCTCGGCCTGCTCTGGCATGTACAAAGCGATCATATTGGATTTAATACAAACAATATGAAGATGCCGATCGACGTAAAAGAGAAACAACGCTTGCCAACTAAACGTGAAGCGCTGAGCATAATAATGGCATTATTTGACCCGCTGGGATTAATACCACCAGTGACTACCCCAGCGAAGAGAATATTCCAAGACACATGGCGTTACAAGGCGGAATGGGACGACCCTCTGCCAATAGAGTTAAAAGAAAAATGGGAAGACTGGATTACTTCACTTCACGCCCTAGAACAACTGAGAATACCGCGATGCTACGATTACAACCCAGTGTCAACGCGGCAACTACACACATTCGTCGACGCAAGCGAGGAGGCCTACGCAGCCGCCGTGTATTGGAGAACGGAGCGAGCAGACGGCAGCGTCAACATAACATTGGACGCCGCCAAGAGCCGCGTGACACCACTGAAACCAGTCTCCATACCACGGCTCGAGTTACAAGCAGCACTACTGGGAGCTCGTCTTGCGCAGACCGTGATTAGTGAGCACGATGACGATATAGCGGGCAAGACATACTGGTGCGACTCTCGCACTGCACTAGTGTGGATAAGGTCGGAGCCCCGCGCGTACAAAGCTTTCGTCGCTCATCGCCTGGCGGAGATAGAAGATACGACCAAAAAGAACGAATGGCGTTGGCTACCGTCCAAAGAAAACGTGGCAGACGACGCGACCCGAACCACGCCAGAAAGGTTCGACGAGTCGCACCGGTGGTTCCGAGGGCCCCCGTTTCTACAACGTCCACCGGCCGAATGGCCGCAGGAAGAAAAACGACACAATACGACACCGGAGAAGAACGAGAAATATGTAACATCACAGTTAAAAATGAAGACTCGCCAACAACACATCTGCCACAAATAGAAAGATTTTCAAAATGGATTCGCCTCATAAGGGCGACAGCGAGAGTCCTCCTATTCATCGACATGTGCAGACCAAACAAGCACGTGGTGAAGGCTGGGCGCAAACGCAACAAAGCAAGACAAGATAGCGACCCCGGCTGGCAAAGAACAAACCGACGCAACAACCCCACCAAGGAGAAAAGGGCAACACCTACTGTCTCATCGCTTGTAGGAATACCAGCCGCTTATCATATAAGAGCCGAACAACTGTGGGTGCAAGCCAGTCAGCGGGAAAGCTTCACGAAGGAGCTCAAGAGGATCGCCAACAGAAGTGTTCCAGGAGGTGATGACAAACTAGGCTACCTGAGCACATATATCGACGAAGAGGGACCCTACGCCTCAGAGGTCGGATAAAAGCAGTATCAGAGGTAGAGGAGGACACGTATGACCCTCCCATACTAGACGGGAAGCACGCATACACTCGTCTGTACATAGCACACGTACACGAGAGGTTGCATCACGGAGGCGTGGAAACAGTCGTGAACGAATTAAGACAGAGATTGTACATAAGAAAAATACGTCCAGTAGTAAAAACTGTCATCAAAGGCTGCCTACCGTGCCGTCTAAGAAAAGCCAAGCCTGCATCACCGTCTACAGGAAACTTGCCGTCCGCGCGTCTCGCTCATCACGCACGTCCGTTTACATACACCGGACTGGACTACTTCGGGCCAATAGAAGTCACAGTGGGACGACATCGTGAAAAACGCTATGGCGCGTTATTTACCTGCATGACGTCACGAGCAATACATATAGAGGTGGCCCACTCGTTAAGCGCCGACTCAGCTGTGTCAGCGCTTAGGCGTTTCATGAGCAGAAGAGGATGCCCAAAAGAAATCTGGAGTGACAACGCTACGTGTTTTAAGGCAGCCGACAAGGAGCTGGCCGAAGCAGTACTCGCAGCCCTCGAGAACGAAACCACATGTCGACAAATTGTGTGGAAGTACATACCACCATCAGCACCATTCATGGGCGGCGCCTGGGAGCGAATGGTTCGCTCCGTGAAAGAAGCCCTACGCGTCACCCTCAACGAACGCTATCCCAGTGACGAGACACTGGTGACCCTGCTCGCCGAGGTCGAAAACACGGTCAATTCAAGACCTCTTACACACGTCTCAGTTGACCCAGGAGACCCGGAAGCTATCACGCCGAATCACATCCTCATCGGTCCCAACTCACATGTACCTGCACCGGGACACTTCAGCAAGAGCGACGTGACGGCCCGCCAGCAGTGGAAACGAGCTCAAGCCCTAGCAGACGTATTTTGGCGAAGATGGGTGAAGGAATACTTGCCCCTACTCCAACACCGGCGGGAGCCCAGCAGCATAGGCGCATCACCGAAGATTGGAGACCTGGTCATCATTTGTGACTCCAATCTACCGCGCAACATCTGGCCCAGTGGAAAAATAAGCAACGTGTATCCCGGCGTCGACGGAGAGGTACGAGTAGGGGACGTAACCACTAGCAGTGGGCATGTACTACGCAGACCAACAAAGAAGATCGTCGTGCTACAAGAGGGATCGCAGCGTGGCGACGGCGGGAGAATATGCACGACGCAAGCGACAAGACACCTGCTTAGTGTAACCAGCACTGGTTGAGCAACTCAGGGGCGGTGGGCGGAGCCACGGGGGTCGCGACCAGCAAGGTTCGACAACTAGCGAGGGTGCATACAACAACACAGAAAAACAGCCGTAGTCTTGGTTATTGTATTTAATTTGTTAAAAACATATAACTTATATTAATATAAGATTTAGAATAAGATAATAAAGAAAGAATGATGTTGTAACTATGCCAATAACTCTCCCAATAAAGGCATCGAAATAAATAACGAGAGTTAGCATAGATTTTAAAATATAAATTGTACTCTTATAGTTAATTTACCTTTGTTGCATATCACCTTTATTGTAAACCTTTTACATATTACCATTCATATAAATTACCTTTCTTAAGATAATTATAACATTATCAGGGCATGTTATCGTGATGCGGCCGCGGAATTAATGAAGCTACGCGTAGGGCGTCACGACGTTTTATATTTATAGTGCTGAGGTGCGGGGCAGGGTTCTCAGCTTAAAAATTGTAAATTACAAGGTTTAAAACCTTTTAGAGTATAAGATAATTATTGTGTACATAATAGTATAAGAATTAGATGTAAAAATATTATATAATTAAATATGTTTGTTAATAAATAAAAATTTTAAAGAAATAAAGAAAGGCGCGGGGGTTGAGGCAAGGGTCCGATGGCCAGCAGTGGCCGAACCATATAAAAGACGGACCGGTCGGTAGGGTCGTGGTCGCTCTCCAGCCACTGAAAAGGCACTACAAGAAGAAAAAAAGTACAAGTTCCTCCTCACCGCCGCTTGCCTCCTATATAAACAAGAACAACGCGTTTTATTCATTTTTCGAACGGCGTTACGGCGATCCGTTACATTGATCAAAGATTATTTTAGTTTGGAATCTCTGGGAGTGTCTGCGCGAAAGCCCGCGAACGACCCAGAAGAACGAGCTTTAAATATTTTGAGCAAAACGGTACGTCGCATACCTAATAATAGGTACGAGACTGCTTTGTTATGGCGCACAGACAATGAGTGCATGCTGTCGAATAGAGCGCAGGTTGAAAGTCGCCTGCTTAATATCGAAAACAAGCTCGACAAAAATAGCGAGTTGAAAAAGGAATATGAGAAGCAAATTGAAAATCTCATCGTTAACGGTTACGCAGAGAAAGCGAACCATATTTCCATTTCCCCACGTACGTGGTACCTTCCTCACTTCGCAGTGACTCACCCACAAAAAAAGAAAATAAGGATAGTTTTCGACGCCGCCGCAAGGACGGGCGGACGTTGTCTCAATGATGTATTGTTAACCGGACAGGACTTATTGAAGTCGCTGTTTGGAGTTCTGCTACGATTCAGAGAAGGATGCGTGGCAGTGATGGCAGACATTAAGGAAATGTTCCTGCAAGTGAAAATCCGGGAAGAAGACATGGATAGCCTTCGATTCTTATGGCGGCACAATCGTGTCGCACCACCGGAAGAGTATAGAATGACGTCACTCATATTTGGAGCGGCATCATCACCATGCATCGCTATATATGTAAAGAATAGGAATGCGCAGGACAACGCACATATCTATCCAGACGCCACTAGAAATTTTCCTTCCACCTTCGATGTAAGTCATCGCTGGTTTCAAGGACCTGAATTCCTCAGGAAAAGTCCTGATTTATGGCCCAAACAAGTGGACACCATAAATAG
This sequence comes from Parnassius apollo, assembly GCA_907164705.1. NCBI lineage: Eukaryota > Metazoa > Arthropoda > Insecta > Lepidoptera > Papilionidae > Parnassius > Parnassius apollo. The sequence continues at coordinate 244,007 of CAJQZP010001513.1, forward strand.
CTTAGAAACAGGTGAAGAAAAATCGCCAAAGGGCGTAAATGCGCTGAGAAAGCAAGAACCGTTAAGTCTACCCGACTACGGACGATTTAGCAGCTTTAAGAAATTCCTTGGGGCAACTACACGCACCTTACAAGCGGTAGAAAAATTCAAGAGTTTAAGAAAGTCGGTTAAAGGACCCGACAGCGCAGCCGAAAAGTCGGTTATGTGTTCCAACAAAGTTTTAGCAAAGTCGGTTAAAGGACCCGATGGCGCGTTAGACATAGCGCTCTTGAGAAAAGCGGAATTGTTAATTTGGAAGTTCGTTCAAGACGAGTGTTTTTATTCGGAAATAAAATGCTTGAAAGCAGGCAAAAGCGTTGAAAGAAGTTCACGCTTAAGTAAATTATCTATGGAAATAGGAGAAGATAACTTACTCCGTTCAAATGGACGTTTACCTTTTAAGTCTAATTTGACTGAGGAAAGTAGAAAACCTGTCGTTAACGGTAAACATAAATCGTTAAAATGATGATTAGAGAAGTTCATCATCATTTTGGACATGCCAATCACCAGACGGTGATGAATGAGGTGAACCAGAAATTTTATGTCTTGAACTTGCGTAATGTAGTACGAAGTGTGTCACATCACTGTCAGTGGTGCAGGACATACAGGTCAAAACCGCAGAACGTGCCACAAGGAAATATTCCTCTGGAGAGAATAGCTCATCATGAACCACCTTTTACATGTTCAGCCGTAGATTATTTTGGACCTATGAGTGTGACTATAGGAAGGCGACACGAAAAACGTTGGGGTGTTTTATTTACGTCTCTGACCACCAGAGCAGTACATCTGGAATTAGCAGCCTCATTGACACCAGCGTCAATGATAATGGCATTGAGGCGATTTATCGCCAGAAGAGGAAAACCAGCCGTTATATACAGCGATAACGGGACGAATTTCAAAGCTGCGAATAAAGAATTATTGAAAGCATACGAAGAATGCCATGAGGGCATGAAAAATAAGTCATTTAAGGAATATATTAAATGGAAATTTATACCTCCGGGAGCACCGCACATGGGTGGCGCCTGGGAAAGGTTAGTAAGATCGGTTAAAATTGCGTTGACCGCTACGAACAAAGAAAGGAGCCCACGGGAGGAGGTTCTGCATACGCTGCTTTTAGAAGCAGAGCATACGGTAAATTCCAGGCCTCTGGTAACATTCAGTATGGATAGTCCTGAAGAGGGTTTGACACCCAATCATTTTCTTCTGGGACACTCATGTGGTGATCGACCACCTGGATTATTTTTAGAGCAACATCTGACGGGTCAACTCAATTGGAAAGCTGCACAGAGGTTAGCCGACCATTTTTGGACAAGATGGCTGAAAGAATACATGCCTACTTTAATACCTCGAACAGGTAATAACGGAAAGTTCATGGAACCTAAAGAAGGTGATATTGTTTTGATAATGGATCATTCGTTGCCACGAAATACGTGGCCGAAAGGCAAAATTAGTAGAACGCTACCGGGACCAGACGGTCACACCAGAGTGGTTGACGTCATTACTAGCACAGGATCTTGAGGAGACCTACATACAGAATAATAGTCCTGGTACCCGCGACGCCTCCCAAATAATGGTGCTTACGCACGGAGGGGAGATTGTTGGCGACGCGCCTATTAGAATATTTCAGTTTATTAAGTCAACCGATGACGAATAACTTCTCAAAGGCATATTGTCCAATAGCAAGGTTCTAATAAGAAAATGCTTAGTTAAATTTTGAAGAATGTCGAATTAATGATATGAAGGTCTTGGGTTCGACTCCCAGGCCGGACTAGTTTATTGTTTTTTTAGTAATATCTCTTAATAAATCCATATAGGGAATTTTAAGATATAAATTATGTTACCGGATTTCTTCCCCGGTTGAAATCATCTTTCCAATGATGTAAATTCAAAGGAATATTAAAGTGAAGTTAGAGATCGGATTTGTTCCCCGGTCGATATGATCACTCTGTGCATAAATAGAATTAACGGAAATTAATCGCATAAGTATTGTCTTATATAAGTTTGATATGTTTTGTACGAAAACAAATGCCTATTTGCCATGATTGATTTATGAGAACATTCACTTATATTGTTATCTGATAAGAAACATGATAACTGATAAGAATCTGATTAGAAATAGTTTCCTACAGTTTAAAAATTGTGTAGAAGCCTTTATTCACCCAATATTGTTAAAATTGGTGTATATCAGACTTTCACTTTTTCTGATAGCCGAGAGCCGTGCAAAAGTTAGTTGTTCAAATAGTGTGAGTTCATAGACGCACGCTAGCCACGTACTTAGGAGGCCAAATATGTAAAAATTTAAATATTTATAATTTCAGCAATTTATGTAAAAATGACTCGTAAAACATTTCAGGTTGATTGTACGTGCTAAAAAGGTGAATTCTGTGTTATTTTTATGTGAAAATTCCTGTGTATAAGTGAAATAATGATAGTTTTGTATAAGAAATTTAAAAGTGTTTTAATAGTGAAATAAATAGAGAAAATGTAAATCAAACTATTGTATTAGTTAACATATGTATAATTTCAAGTGGAAAACATTGTTTTAACTTTCTATGTTAAATATTTAAGAAATTTTGAGTTTGAACTTGTGAGTAAAATAGGCATATTTGGTTAAATAAATAATAGGTTTTTCGTGATATAAAAATGTAATGTATATCGTAGTGTAGATATTGTTTTGTGCTATCTATACAGGTAAATTATGTTGATGTATGACTTATGCAAATAAAGTAATTAAGTAAAACGTGAGAGAGTAATAGAACAAATTCATGTAATTGAGTTGCGCAAGCGCGCGAATGGCGCGGCTCACTTTCGCGTATAGCTCTGGGGTAGCTTAGTAAATAAGTTTTATTGCAATTCGTTCGGGGAAGTTCGGGAATCCTTCGGGAAAAAAGTTCGGGAAAAAAGTTCGAGAAAAGTGAAAAACCAGCAGTCAATAAGAAGAGTATAGGGAAGTGATAGGGAAAAGTGATTACTCTCTCACGGAACGGTTCGAAGATAATTGCTGTTTTATTCCCAAGTAATTCATCCCTCAAGATTATACAGTCCACATCGAAGAATTAAGGCGTTGGGACCGGGACGACTTCGGAAGACCCGTAATCCCCGTCTGAACCTACTCGCTGAAAAGGAAGAGGTTACCGCCCTTGTGTGTTACTCCGTTGCGGAGATCACATACGTTGTTCGCGAACCCAATGTAGGCGTTATAGGAGGCCGGATCGAGAGAAGCCCCGATTCCTCCCTTCTGTTTCAGAGCCCGAAAGTTTCCGCCCGTCCTGGGTTCCTTTTCAATGAGATTCTTCTTAACAAGATTGCATTCAACGGTATTCGTATTAATTTGCTGCACTGGTTTGAATCCTATATTCAAAACCGTTCCCAAAAAGATGTAAATGTAAATGGATATCAGTCAAGGGACGTTTTGGTTACATCTAGTATTCCTCTAGGATCCATTCTAGGAATATGGTTATTTATTGTTTTAATTAATGATATAGATAAATGTTTTCTTAACTCCAATTTTCTACTATATGCCGACGACCTAAAAGCCTACAAAACTATTAAAAATATAGAAGACTGTATATCTTTACAATTTACTTTTACAATTACATTAATTAATTACAATGTAATGAAATGTTACTATATAAACTTTACAAAAAAGAAAAATATTTTGGTTTTTAATTACATCCTCTTTAAAAATGTTTCAACGGCTCCGTGGCGCAGTGGATTCGCAATGAGTTAGAGCCCTAAGGGCCGAATCCCGCACGGAACAAGTATTTATATGGAGTACAATTAATTGTTCCGGGTCTGGATGTTTGTCCTTATGAAATTTATGTTTGTAAACTACTCGCACGATACGGAGAAAATCCTATTGTAAAGGTAATGTTTAAAAAAAAAACAAAAAGACCTTGACCAGAATCACAGACTTAAGGGATTTTGGGATTCAGTTGGACTGTAAGCTACAGCTAAGCATCCACATCGATAAAATAGTCAAACAAACTTTTGAAATGTACGGGTTTGTAATGCGATCTTCTAATGACTTCAAACGAACAACCACATGCTTATACCTCTACAAAACTCTTGTCCGTTCTCAGCTTGAATATGCTGTACCTATATGGAACCCCACTATAAAGTATTAAGTGGTTTTTACGTGGTGGAGCCATGCTGCAGCCATATTAATAGTAAAGTTGTAGCACGAATGGGTTGGCTCGACTGGGGTAGGACCACACTCTCACAGAATACCAGCGTCAAATAGCAGCTTAATGCTGCTGTGTTTCGTATGGTGAGTGTAAAGAACTAGAGACCCTTTTTACTGGAAAAAAGGCATTCCATCTTAGTCCTCAAGGCTGACAATGCATCTTCATTTTGATACGCAAACGAAGATAGACGTTGATGTCTATGGGCCACAGCAACCACTTACCATCAGGTGGACTGTGTGCTCGCTTGTCACCCTTTTCCTATAAAAAAGTATAATATAAAGTTGCTATTGAGAAAGACTAAAATAAGATTTTGAGTGCCATGTATTATAGATATAAATCTTACTTGTCTTGTATCCCATTGCTAAGAGAGTATGGTGTTTTGTCGCTGAAATAAAGACATAAACATCTTGAAGCCATAACATTGTATAAAATAGTCAACAACAAATATAGCAGTACTGAGTTAGTTTTCAATTTAAATTTCGCAGTTCCTTCGCACTCGTAACTTGTTTGCCGTCAGTACATGTAGTACAAATACCGGCTTGTGCGCGCCAGTTCGCCGATATGATGCATTCCTGATGGTAACATAGATTTGTATACACCGAATGTTCTTGAAAGATCTATATTTTAAAAACTAAAAATGTAAAAATAATATACTTCGGCTCCTTGTTTTTTAGATTTTAGTTATTAAGTGTTTATTCAATGTCCGCGATAATTTTAATATTGCACGTAGGTAATATGTGGACAACGTTGAGGGCTACATCATTGTAAATACATCATGTTATTATGTTTTAGATATTACTGTATTTTGTAGATGTTTGGTGTTTCTTAATAAATAAAATATAGTAGTGTCAAAACCATTGAGTTAGTCACAACCCTATGACGTGACATATTATACTGAAAACGTGCTGAATTTTATATTTTATTTATTTTATTTAACCACTAAAATAACACTATTATTAAAACTACCAATTGTTCGCGGCTACTGAACACTGTACTTAAAAGTCCGCGAGTTTCGAATAAATTGGAGCGTTTCGTTTTTATTGTTTAGTTTAAACTGTTTTCAATAAAACTACATCGTGCATTTTGTTACTGGTACATCATTTTATTGTTCAAGTTATGAAAAGAAGAAAAATATGTAAATTATTATAAACAAAAATGTATGTAGTCTGTTACTTTGCAGTGCATAAACTGGAATCTAAAATGACTTGTTTCAATTTTATTTCCTTATGACGGAAAAGCCAATTACAGCTTCTTCCATTATGATTAAGTGTGGTTATGCTCCTGTATCAATGTGTTGAAATAATTATTGATACAATGATTTGTTTAAAATAAAATATTGCATTCGTGTTTCAGTCTATGTGATATTCTGGAGTTTGAAATTTTTCGCGGAAAAAATTTTTAAACCTTAGCGAAGTATTTTAAAGATTTAAAAAATGTAGTGGAGATATTTGAAAGCTTTTTTTCCATAAAAGAGTTGTGATCATAATTTCAATTATTGTATTATATATATAGTCATTTGACTTTTGTGTGCTTAAGTTATTAACGTATTTTAACACTATTGTTATTATCCTAACTGTTAATATTTCTTTCCATTATATTTAATTCTATTTGGATTGTCTGGAAGAAATTGCTGTCTATCTGATTTTCCCTTAATCTTTATATATATATATATATATATATGGTCTATGTAGCATATTATATCGGTAGATAATAAAAACGGTTTTGACCGCTACCTTGTATTTATTAAATCAATTAATAAAATTGACGTTTATGGTTTCGATGTGAATATTACACTGTTTAGATAAAACATAATAAAGCTCAAATAAAATACCCAATTACAAAATTCTTTCAAGAACTTACTTCTCTTCTGCCTAAGCAGGCAAAAACTAAACAGGCTCGCATCGCTGTGTTGCGATCGTAGCGATGTATCTTCATCAATCAGATCAACAATACCAACTATTGTTGATCGAAGGCTGGCTGCTTCAAAATCGACCAACGCCGATCAAAGTAAAGTGATCGAGAAGCACAGGAAAGATTATGAGTGTATGTTTATTCATTTTGACGGGACAGCAAACGGTGTTTTGAAGGCAATAGGGTACCTACACCCTTTTTCAAAAAGTGTTTTAAATTAATCCTAGAATTTCCGTACTTCATTTAAAACTTTAAGATCGCTTAACCTCGTCCTGCCTATTGTGATTTCAAAATCACAAAACATACTTCACCGTTCCTGCCCATCTTAAATATTGTAAAATTCTAAATTCTGCCCACTGTCCTTCAAAAAACACATATTCAAATTTCGTGCCTAGAATTTGTATTTGCTACTCAGCTGTCTTTTTTGAAGTTTCCCGTGATTGGTTAGGTTATAATCAATAAGTGAACCTTAAATCTATTCGAGTAATAGACAACAGATTAACGTCAGAAGCCATTCACGTGTTAAAGATAGAGTCACGTTGGAGAAGAGGTATGTCCTTTACTATCATTTAGATCGGTGGCTTTTCTTTATTAAAAATAAACAGGATTAAAGTTAAATAATTAATACTTTGACTTTTGTAACTAATTTTGAATTTCATTGATAATTGTATTTTTAGTAAACATAAATAATATTATGTGATGCGAAAATCACATCGGGCAGAACTTTTTGGTAAATTGTGATTTTTTTTCGCAGAATTGGACGATGAAGCCATCGGAAATTTATTAGAAAATTCTGATATTGCGGACTTCATACCTTCCGATGATGATTTCGACGATCCGAAATTCGTACGACCAGAAAGCAGTATGAGTTCTACGGAGGAAGAAAGTGATGGACCTGATGTAAGTACATCATTTATACAAGCTCGCGGAAGGACTAGGCGAGGTACGCAGCGAGTTTCTTGTGGACGGTCAGGAGGAAGGTCGCGTGTGCGTACACATAACAGCACTGGCAGCAGTATAGACTATATAGCATAGTATATACCGTCAACTACGGACTGGTCTCAGGACTTGGAGAAGATTTGTTAGAAGAAATCCTTCGAAACACAAACAATCAAGAGAGCTCTGATGATAGTGACCTACAAACTAACCAGAACATTCCACGAAAAAGGGGTAGACCAACTATTACTCTTCCAAATAAGAGCCGCCGCACTTCTCAGGCAAAACAAATGCCTATATTGGAAGAGAAACAGTCCAGGTACAGGTCCTGTCATTACAACAAAACACAATTTAAACGTAGTTCATGTCATATAAACTTGTGCTTAACTAAGCAAAGAAATTGCTTTGCTGATTTCCATTCCTAACAATTTTTTAAAAGGATTTAATTTTTTAAAGTTTATTAAAATTAAGGTTTTGGTTTATTTTTATTTTTTGTTTGAATTGTTTAATTATTTTTAAGTCCAGAGAGGCTGCAATAAAAATACTTTAATTACTAATTAAAGAGATGAAAATTTACTCTAGTTTTATTTACCCCGTTGTACCAAGTGTCTTTTATGAAGAACAAATAAAATAGAGCTGATTTTTGTAATTCTGCCCAGTGTACTGTAAAAAGAACAAAATGAATGATTTCAAAAATAGCTTAAATTGTTTCATTACGATCTATTTACTGCCATAAAAAATATAAAAATTTTATTTCTTATGCAAGGCAAGGTAAATTTCACAGTACGCTAGCAAACCGGGTTCGATCCCCGCCGGCACCAATAAAATTGTTAATTGCAATTTTAGGTGCTGATTTACCACGTGCTCGGCGGTGAAGGAAAACATCGTGAGGAAACCTGCATGTCTGAGGAATAAGAGAAAAATATTTCGAAGACATGTGAAGTTCGCCAACACGCATTGGGGCAGCGCGGCGGACACTTCCTTGCCCTAAAACCCTCTCAGAAATGAGGGGAGGCTTGTGCTCAGCAGTGGGACGTATATAGGCTGTAACTTTATTCTCTACCAATCAACCCTAGATTATTTGAGAAACTGTGGCAGGTGTGAACAACCACTTCATAAATTTAATAAATAAGTAGTAGAGATATAAGGTTCAAAAAAATGCAAATAAATAGAATATATTTAGTAAAAACATACGTACGTAATATCTACTATATTTAAATAAAGAATAATTAATAAATATATGAACGGGTACTTGTATACAATTTAATAATCTTTATGTATTTTCCAAGGCACGTGGGTAAAACTCCGTCAACTTCCTGACTCCGAGATGCTGGTGAAAATTTTCTTGAGACGAGAACTTAATAGATATTATACTACCCCTGGATTTGAACCCGCGCCTACGATCTTTAGACACCGAGGCAGTCAAGTTCTGTAAATACTCGAGACTGTCTTACTTAATCTGCATTCGAAGCAAGTTTTCTCATCAGCATCTAAATAATAGATATATTGCCGATGTATGTCTAAATTAGATCGACCCATTTTTAATTTTGCTTTTCGGTCTTTGCATACCAGCTTAACTTAGATCCGGATTTTAGGGATTTCACTTTGTATTACTGTTCTTGTAAGATTATCTCTAATTTAACGGATTTTGCGAAGTTAACTCTGTTAATATTATGATTTCTTATATTTACGCGAACACTATACATTGATTAAAACTACTATTACGGATTTCAGTCACATCAGTCCCCCGTGACCATGGGTGCTGGAAAGCACCCGAAACGTCGAGTATTAAAATTAATATAAATAAAACGCGATAAAACCCGTAAAAGTAGTTTTAATCTGTTAATATTGTTAAATATTGCAAAAGCCGTAGTAAATAGCATTAGGCCAATTCCTTTAAATTTAATGTTCGATCCCCAACAGTGCAAAGTAATTGTAACCGTAAAAACAAAATTAATTTCTGATTTGGAAGTAATAAAAAACTTTCATAAAGTTAGTTAAAGTTACAGTTTATTTAGGTCCCGCTCATCGGCACAGGTCTCCGCTCATTTCTGAGAGTGTTTTTGGGCAAGGAAGTGTCCGCCACGCTGCCCCAATCGTGTTGGCGAACGTCACGTCTTCCAAATATTTGACACGCAGGTTTCCTCAAGATGTTTTCTTCACCGCCAAGCAGCGCTTAAAATTGCAATTAACAATTTCATTGGTGCCAGTGGGGATCGAATCCGGGTTGCTCGTGTACTGTGAAATTTACAGCGAGTTATTGAGTTACCACGGCTCCAAAAACTTGCATGTCTGATTCAAATTCAAAGTTATTTGTTATGAACACAATTTAAATATGACGTATAATAACGTATATTTTTATTTTAAGAGCTATTCCTATCGATGGCCCCTACGAATAAACGTGCAATCGAAAAACGACAACTTTTCAGGAAGATATAAAAACGTTTGGAATCACATAACTTTAATTACATAATAAATAGACAAATATAATGTGTGATCAAATTAAAGATAAAAAACATATCTTTCAGCTCATGTATTTATTATAAATGAAATATTATCGGTTTACTACATTATTTAATAAAAACCGTATTAAATTATTATTCTAGTGAATAATATGTGACTTGTTAACATTATTGTATCACTGCACGTTTATTCGTGTCATAAATGAAGCTTAAACAAGTGTAGTGAAATGTTGCATGGTTATTCCACGTATATTTTTTTTTCCCTAAGCCTTGCTCTGGTCATCTACACACTTATTCTTGTATATTTTGTTGCTTTTACTTATTTGTAAAGATAAGGGCCGTATATTTGTGTTAACAAGATCGACTTAATATTTATGTAATACGACTTTATTAGTGCATGGTATATAATGTAAATTAGCTATTTTTTTGTTGAAGGTTGATTAAAAAATATTGTTAATAAGAATAATTACTATTTATTTATCCAATTTAGAACGAAGTAGGTACTTATCAAGTATATTATTACTAAAACAAAAACAAGAAAAATGTAACAGAAAACAACTAATAAGTGGTTAATAATTCTATAGTTATATAAATAATTCTCCTCGTCACTATCGTTGGTAACTGAGGTGGAATTTAATGGCACTAGATTTCTGTAAAAACACTGGTAATGGTTTAGTATGGCTCCCCGAGTCACACAGACTTATTAAATCTCTATATAAAGGAAGAGGTATGGGCAGCATTCCAGTGTGTTTGTGTAGTTTTAGGTTTTCAGCGTGTTCTATAGGTTCCCCTCGTCACCTTCGTGAGTTAGTCCTCGTAATAGCTTGCATCTCTTGTAATTCGTCTTTAAAACTGTATCTAAAGTAAACTGTATCAGGTTGATTATAAGGAAAAACTACTTCTTTAATTTTGCTCCAGTAAATTTTATTACCATCTGTATCTTTTAACCAATTCTTCCCTTTAATTAATTCTTTAAAATCTATGAAATCAGCTTGCGTCATTTGTTTTACTTGATACTTATGCCCGGTAACTTTGGCATTCTCTATCAAGGAATACATTTGATCTGGTGTGTAGATAGTATGCTTTTTCTTAGAACGCTCAATAGCAGCATGCATAGAATCGCCCTCCGATTGGCTATGACCTTTCTCCAAAAACCTATGTGTAATTTTATGTTGTATTTCTTCGCCGCTAAAGAAAACATGGCGAATACGAAACGATTACGATTTTGCCCTGCGCATGAATCAGAATAAAAGGATATGTTTTTTATTCCTAATTCAACGTGTGCCTGGATAAATGACCAAAGACAACTAGCTATTGCTATCGCACCTCTTTTCGCAATTTGACAATGCCAGACGTAGCAGTAACCTTTCTTCTCTAAGATATTATAAATCGTGAAATTGTATACAGGATACTTTCGTTTATAATGAAATATGCCTACTTCACTTTGGGGGATATTTAAAACTTTTTCCAGATCAAAACATGCTACAACACTGTCACCTGAACAAAATTTTTCCTTTTCTTGTTCCTTTAATTGCCTTACCATTTGTTTTTCATTCAAGTGCTTTTCATAGTCAGCTTTTAACTGTTCTTTTCTTACATCATCAGAAGTTTGGTAAATTGAACATATTTCACATAAATCTTTTTTAGGTTTGTGAAAGTATAGGTAAAACTTCGTATTAAATATTATTTCATACTGCCGTTTAGTTGCTTTGCATGTTTGATTGTACTGGTGGTTTGTATCTATCCATTCTAAATATAGTCGGTGCATTTTAGAGACATTCAATGTTTCACACAGATATTGCTTTTGACTATCTTTACGAGTATAGTGTGATTCAACTCTTTCAAATAGATTTATATGGTCAATTATACTTTTCTCAGTCTCTTCTGACATTCTTCTTGGCCCATTCTTATGAGTTCCTCTGTAATCTTTTAAATAATTGTCATCTCCCAATTTATAAATAGCTGTGTATACTACTTGCTGTGTAATAGACAAGGTACTTAAAAACATAGTTTTACAAACTTTAATCATGGAATTAGTATCATCGAATAGTTGATATGTTAATATTTGAGTACGATTATTTTTACGTTCAACAGTAATTTTTTGACGTTTTCTTTTTTTACATGGCGGTTAATAAAATCCCACTGTCTTTCATGTGCCCCGATAGCCCAAAAATTTTGAAAAATTTTACTCCTCATATTTTGCTGTACCTTTTCGTAAAATTTCAGTTTGCAGTTACATGGTGGACCTATAGATTTTTCTACGTTTTGTTTTTTAGTTCTAACACTTTCATAACTTTTACCAGAATTTTTAAGAGTTTTATTTTTGCGATCTTTCCATAAATTAGGATCTATTTTTCTCTTTTTCGTAAGCGGTTCTATAGGAGTGACGGGTCTTTCCTCCGATTCTGTAGTTACAATATCCTGTGATATATTTTGTGTTTCAATATTATGTAAAAAAACCCTCTAAGTCGGAAATATTTCTTAGATCGTAATCATTATTAATGTATAAAACAGTCGGTGTGGCTATAAAATCTACTTTTTGTTGGGTTGATGGAGTCATTACAATGGAATTATCAGTAGTCTATAAATCATCATTATTATTTACAGATTGCAATGGAGTAGGGTATTCCATTTCAGGTAGTAATGATTCAATAACATTATGAGAAATATCTAAAATGTCATTTGTTGGTAAATTTGGTGGTGAGGTATTATTATAATTTGGAGATACATTTACTACTATTAATGGAGCCGATGTAATAAAATCATCAGGTTCTGAGTTGACTTCCTTGAGGTCTGATATGCCATCAATGGGGAAAGAACTTCGCGTAAGATATGTGAAATTTTCTGAAACAAATTTCTCAAATGACGACATTACTATGTTTTCAATAACTATTTATTTACATTTACACTCAGCCCCTCACCCCCACGCAGCCCTTGGTAAGTTTTGAAATATATATATATATAAATATATATATATATATATATATATATATATATATATATATATTATATCTAACCAACAACCAAAGAAAAAGTTTCGTCATTCTCACCTTTAATTTAATTTTGTTCTTCAAGTTCGATACTACTGTCATCTTCATTAATAATATTGTCTGAAAAAAAAGTACTTAACATGGATCAAAAAATGTTTACTCGATACAATATCAGCTGAGCCTGTAAAAGCAAATAATCCTTCTAAAGAGAATAGTTACATAATACATAAGACAATAAATTAGCTAAATAATAGGCAACCGCCACGCGGTGCCTGTGTCAGGTGATTTTCGTTCTTATTACATTTAACTAAAATGGTTGTCGGAGTCCACATAACATGATACCACACATTGTTATAAAGGGAAAGAATAATAAGAATCCAATTTCCATTGATTAAAGTGTGTATCCTATCCTCTTACTTACAAAAGTAGTTAATCAATAATAATATGTAGGTACATACCGTGTATCCCATAGTTCACCAATTTTAATATCTTTCTGCAACAACTTGAAGTACCTCTGTGTCTATTCATAATTATACTTATCACTCATTAATGATTTAATAAGAATATTAACAACAATGGATGTGCTCAGTAAACAAACGAAATTACATAATAACTCGAGCAAATTCGCATCCGAAGTGACCTTCCGGGGTCTAGCGATGTCACGCGCATCTTACATACCCCGCCCCCGCTTCGCCCCTTTTGTAACGAGCGATTGCAATAGACACTATTGGGAAAGTATCCGTTTATTAATCGGTTACTACCAATAACTTCAAATTCATGATCGAATAATATTAGGGCTTAAACTTTACAAAAGTAGAAAAAACAAGAGAAAATCTTAAAAGACAATAGCATAGCTGTAATTATTATATTCATAGTTTTGCCGCCTGCAATGATGCATTACTGATAAAAGTCGCTTGCGTTTTTACACGAAAAATCGTGCAAGAGTTATTACCCAAAGGAAAGGAAAGATGTGGCAGAGTCACGTTGCAGCTTTATTATGATTCCAGCATGCATTGGTTGGCATGACCTTGAAGGACCGCGCTCCTATGTAATAACAACGTAAATAGTAACTTAATGCTGCTGTTTTATTATGATCGTAGAGAACCGAAGACCTTTTTGCTGGAAATGAGGCGCGCGCGAGGAATAATGGAAATATTAGTTTTCTGGGGTGACAACGCATCTGCATTTTGGTTTGTAATCGAGGATAGATGTAGATGTCTATGGGCCACAGCAACCACTTACCATCATAGACTGTGTGCTAGTTTGTCACCCTTATCCTATAAAAAAGGCAAATGTCCCCCCCTATGAAGCCATCAATGGGGGCATGACTTTGCTTAGCAGTGGACTTGAATAGGCATAACGGTAATGGTAATAATCATTACCCTAAATTCCATTATTGTTATATAAAAGATAATACATCAATGTATCGTTCAATCAAGAAATTCCTACACACAATATTCAGAATTCATTCTGAATAATATTCAGAATTCATTCTGAATATTGTGTGTAGGAATTACTTGATTTTATATGTGGTAGGACATCTTTTCTGCCCGGGAGTCTATCAGATTAAAAAAAACTGTCAGTCGTAAGACTGCACGTCGGAAGTAAATACTACGTAGCTTCGTGTATAAACATGATTTTTGGGTTGTTAAGAAATATTTTTAGGAAGTATTTTTTATTAGAAATTATTTTTATCAACGTATTTATATAGTAATAAAATTTTCACTTACTGCGATGTTTGATATAAAAAAATAATGATTATTATCTATATAATACAAACAAATTAATAAATACATATAAATTTTATAAAATTTATCAATTGTAATTTCAACATTACTTTCATCAATTTTATCTCTGTGAGCGTGACGGTCACACGATTTCAATGCTTTTCCCTATCCCTAAAGTGCCCAAGGTGCTTAAAGATGTTTTCACTTTTTTGTCGACATCAACGACGAGCAACGATCCTAGATGGAAGTTTATCAATCAAATTGGTGATATATTGAAGATAGGTCAAGTTAAGTGTACCTTTTATACCCTTAACCGACGACCATGAATGCGTAGAATGTGAAAGAAGTGCCAAATGAGACTTCATAGTCCCTGCCTACCCCTTTGAGTGACAGGTATAAGAGCTTATGTTATTTGGTGTTTTATCAGCGGAATATTTTTTTTACATGGATCATGTTAATTATTTGCTAAATCAAATGATCAAGTAATTTTGGATTTATAATTATAACATAGAGACAATCAAAAATTGTCCGTGGCGCAGTGGCTTAACAATTACCTGACCAAGTAGAATCCCGCACAGAACAAATATTTGTTTGGCCTACAAATAATTGTTCGAAGTCTGGATGTTTGCCTACTAAAATTTAAGTATGTAAACGGCACCCAAGGCACAGGAGAAAATCCGATTTGAGGAGGTAACGTTCCTATAAAAAAAAGTAGGAATCACTAATTACTATTTTTTGCTTAAAATATGTACTCTATATTACTTTCCTCGGGTGTCGTGTTAGATTATGGTAAATGTTATCATACTATAATATACCCATCATATTAACGTCGGACATAAAATATCAATACTGGTGACGGGCAGCGGCGTCCACGCTGCAGAGCTCTGGACGGCGATCGTTAATCCATCTACCGAGCGTAACGTCTGCCAACATAATACTAACATGTTTTGCACTCTCATGTATTGCTACAAATATATGATAACACCAGAAGTGCATGTTATTGCATCCAACACATAGTCCTGACCACGCACCCTCATAGTTTCAATTGTTTCGGTTTCTTCAGAATTCTTTGGGTAGTGTTAGGTTAACATCAAGAGAGGACTGTCAAAACAACTTGTTACATTTTTTTAAATCAAAAATCCCAACACTTCTACAACAACGGGGTTATGTCACTACTTAGAAGTAATATAACGGTGGTTAAATCAATTAATGCTCTCATAACGAGAGAGGCAAACCTATAGCCGTGGACATCTCTGGAGAGATATTTAAGTAAAAATATTCCTATAATATGGACATTCATATGCACAGATATTTCCGGTAATTATGGTTGGAATAAGCGATTACACTAAACCACCATCAGACATAATACATCTTAATATAATGGTTGGCTAGAATACGCTTGTTTTATATCTTAAGCAGATGCGTTATAATTGCAAATTACTGTGCATTTCGTTAAAAACTTTTTTTTGTATATTCTCTCTAGTGTAAATTTACCATATTAAGGACGATATAAGTGTGATAAATCCCTTATCATCTTGGTTTATCATTACCTAACATTAATTAAAGTAATCAGCATCACACAAAAAGCAGAGTCAACATAGTAAAGGAAAGACGTGGCAAACGTAGCATCAGACGCCTCGAAACTTTAACGTGAATTCTGGTCACCGGTCAACATCATTTTACGTCTGGTGTAAACGAGGTGATTAAATTGGGATCTATTAAAAGTCATTAAATCGTTCTGGAGTTTCTCATAATAGCCCGCATGCCGCCACCAAACGGAAAAACTTTAGTCAAATTTAAACTTAAACTATGTATACTATTCTCGCAAGTTCCGCTAATATTGTAAATAATTTCCTCCTAACCAAATTTCGGTCTCAGCAGCCAGTCTCAAGTCTCAAAGACCCGTCATCTGCATAGGAAAGAAATGTAGTGACTGAGTGTATGCGCAAGCACAGGTGCATTCTCTATTCTCCTACTCGTAACCGTAGTCCGGTGGAACGGCAATCCGCCACGATACCGAAGAGATATCTGGCGCAGGAACAAGCTTAGGTGCTTTCCGAGGCACGGCTGTGAAACACCGCAACTTCCTGACAAAAACTCAATAAGTGATTTTTACCAACTACTAGACCAACGAAGCAGTCGCACTGCATATTTAAATTTAAATAAAATAAAATTTTAATAATATTTTATCACGTGTTTGGTGACGAAAAACGCAATGCAGCGGAGTAAAATATAGTATTAACGGATGCTGTAATTTTAATCAAAAAATAGATTTTTTTATGTATCGCTCATAGCGCAAAAATTTACAATTTTAGAAATTAACAAAACAGAGTAGATGTAAATCATTCATTCATAACCTCATAAAATCCAGTACTTAATTTCTCGAATATCTCATTCGTCTCGTCAAAGTTACCGTACCATGAAGTGCCGACCGTTTAGCTCCTAAAATGAGCGCGAACACTTTACGAGTAGCTACAGTAAACTTAACCTATTACGAACAATGTAAAATTTTGCCCGAGTTTCTTTTGCTTTTTCTTGAAATTTTGTAATTTTTTTAGTAAACATTATCACTTTGCCGATTAGAAATTTTTGTTCATAAGTGACCCGAAATTGAAAAAAACAATTTATAAAAATGACATCAGCACCTCTGGATCTGGTTTTTAGCATTGGCCACCACTGTGCGATTTATTAGGAGTTTTCTTCCTCGCACTACTTCGTTGTGAAACGTTCAACAAAACGAGTTTATTTCTCTTTTGAAATTAACCATTTCAAAAAAGCCACTACCAATTATGGCGACTACGGCCAATATTCCAAACACGTGTGAGAATTATAAACTGTTTAAGGGTATAAGTAACTATGGCACTAAAAACATTAACAATGCATGTATAATATGCATTCATAATAATTTTATTTTTAGCAAACATAACGCTATTAAAGATTTCTAGCCAGCCATAAATTACATCGTGAACTCATCATTATATATATATTTCTCCCATCGGTTGTCGGTTCTCAAGTTATATGGCCAGCCCATTGTCACTTAAGCTTAGTGATCCATTGGGCTGTGTCGGTAACTCCGGTTCTACTGCGAATATCCTTAAATGAAATAACATATAAAAAACATTAAAAACGTTACAGAATGAAGTAAATAAAGTTACAGCCTATATACGTCCCACTCCTGGGCATAGGCCTCCTCTCATTTCTGAGAGGGTTTTTGGGGCAGGGAATAGTCATCCGCGCAGTCCCAATGTGCGTTGGTGAACTTCACATGTCTTCGAAATATTTTTTTCCTTATTTCTCAGACATGCTCACGATGTTTTCCTTCACTGCCAGCACGTGGTAAATAAGCACTTAACATTGCAATTAACAATTTCATTGGTGCCGGCGGGGATCGAACCCGGTTTGCTCGCGTATTGTGAAATTTACAGCGAGCGCTAACCATCTGAGCTACCATGGCTCGAGGTAAATATTGTAGAAACAATAAAAAATATTGTAGGATAGATTTGTTTGTTTTAGTTTCATTTATAGGCTCGTTTTTACTATTTTTACGTTTAAGTTCTACCGCCCCTGGCGATTAAAATCAAAACAATAACAAATGTAATTTGTTACTTCGTTGTTCAACACTTGTTCAACAGGGGCGCTAGCTCACTTAACAACAACCCAACATCTTAAAATCACGTCGCTAATGGTTGCCTCCAGGGCTTATTAATGGAAATAGAGAATGTTCAAATTGTGACATTTGTCCGTAATCCAGAATTTATATAATCACAACGTCAAAACAATGTCAAACAACTTTCATTTACGCAATGAGTAGTAACTCTCAAACTAATTAAGAAATGGAATTTATTTCGAAGACTTAATAATCTATTTCGGTGTAGTAAATAACACCAAAATAGATGAAATATGCAAACTAACAGGAGGACAGAACCACGACATTGCCAGGAAATCGTAGAATGCCTGATCCAAGGTGAAGGAAAATATCGTGAGGACTTAGTCAATGAGGAAAATTCCTCACAAATCATCCCATTTTTTTTTCGGAACAAATTTACAATTATTATCGTAATGTACCAGTGGTTAAAAGAATTCCCAGAGGTGCGAAGATGCAGCTTGCAGCATTGTCATGCTTTATTCAAAATTGTTTCACTAATAATGTATATATATATATATATATATATATATATATATATATATATATATATATATATATATATATATATATATATATATATATATATAATTGTCATTTTAATAATTTATCTATTTCTAACAGAGATGTTTTAATTAAAAATTACAATCATAGTCAGTGCGGAATCGCAAGCAATCTAAACCTGCACGGTGTCCGTTGTTTTTTGATCGTATTAAACCTGTTTTAAAATTATCATTTAAGTTTTTAAGCCACGTTGATAAATTGTATATCTTAAACACACACATTGCTCTTATTATTTTAAAATATTGTTTTCCTTCCTTGATTTACATACACACTCCGTTTGATTCCAGTCTGAAAACGATCGGATATTTTAAAAGATATTTATAATAGTATTAAAACAACTATAGACAAAATTATAAATTTAACTTCAAATACAACAGACTAGACTCAAGCTACTTATAAAATTACATGTAAAATACTACCTATAAAATTTGGTGGCATTGGTGTGAAGAACCTTTTTAGCATTGCATGACCTGCTTTCCCTCTTTCCATGCATAGTGTCAGTGACATGTAACATAATTTTATTTGTGCTTTGCTGCGGAGGTAGGGCAGGCATGGCGAATGCAATGCAAAAACAAAAACAAACAAAAAGGTATGGAGTGTGCATTAAGATTTGTTTCATAATTTTCATAGTGACCAAGCTCGGGCTTGCCTTCTAGCTGTTTCGAGGTATCTGGTCACTGGTTACAATGCTGAATGTTTGTGATATGTTAAAAAGCTGGAAAAAAATGGTTGATACTGCAGGCCATCCCTGGAAATTCCCGCTAATTTCAAATGCAAAGCGCTCCAAATTTCATTAAATTATGTTGCGAAATCTCGAAGTTATGTTAAAAAAGAAACGTCTCACGGACGAATGAACCGATTTTTATTTTCCAAACAACATTCTACGTCATTTTTTGAGGTTAACAACTGATTAGATGATTTTTGAAATCGATCGGTAAAGCCGTTTAAAAGTTATTCCAAGAAACAGTTTCTCAAAATTTTTATTTTTGAGATTTAAGTGTACTCGTCCAAATCAGTTTATATTATCACCAAATCTATTCCACATTGAGATCTTTATAACGCCGCAAACAGCATCTCAATCAATCAAGACGTCAGACCTGTCGCCGACACACACATACATACATACATCCGTACGGACGTTCACGTGAAATTAGTCAGAATAGCTTCCTGGGATGTCAAAACGTCGAATCTGATGAAAATACGATTTTCAAAAATACCAATAACTTCCCTATTATTTAAAATTTTCAATTTTCTTGGCGGTAAGTTAAAAATAGTTAGTCCTTTGATGTTGCTATACCCTTATACTTCACTATCTCGTTGGTCTAGTGGTTGTAGTAATGTAACTGCTGATCATAAGATCTTGGGTTCGAATCCCGGGTCGGGCCAAAAAATCAATTATTGAGTTTTTCCGTCAAGAAATTCTCACTAGCTACCCGGAGTCAGGAAGTTGGCGGTGTCTCACCCCTGTGCCTCGAAAAGCACGTGAAGCCATTGATCCTGTGCTTGATCTCAATCCGGTCGTGTCGGTTTACCGTCCCATCGGATTATGAGAGTGAGGGAACAAAGAGTGCAGCTGTGCTTGCGCATACACTTGCACTATTATCCTGTCCTGCGCCGACGACTAGTCTCCGTTGAGGCAGGCCGCCGTGGTCAAAATTCGGTCTGGAGGACATTATTACCCTTGCAGGGTGTCACATGATCAATACTCAATCCATATTAAATTTAATATGAATAACACAAAAACAAAACCTCAAAAATCGTTTTGTGTATCTTCCTGATTCCCATTGAAATCAGTGAGATCAGCAGGGAGCTTGAAATTGAATATGCCACTACACACTAGTAAATTTATGAACGAGTCTTTTACAGTAGAGGCCTTTCGTTTATGGAATGAACTCCCATTGGCAGTTAAACGCGCTCCATCCCTACCGGTTTTTAAAAAAATACTGCACTTGCACTTTGAATTGTAAGATATGAACAACATGAAATATATATTTATTCTTCGTATTGTTACGTGCCCAAGTCGACGGCACTAGCGCCATCTATTCTCGAACTGAAGAACTAAACTTCTTGAAGTTAAAACTCGAACTCTCGGTACCTTCCGCGTGTTTACTTGAATATTCTGGATATTTCGCTGCTAATTTATATTTATAGGCGCTGCAAGATGCGATCGGGGAAGTATTGAAGTTGGCGAGACATGCGGAGATTCGGAGCGAAATAAAGTGAATCAGTGTGATTAATTATTAGTGTTTTTAACTTTAATTAGTGTAAAGTGATTTAAAGTATTAATTTAGGTAATTTTATCGGCAAATTTTATTGCCACGAACCTCAAGCTCGTAACAATTGGTGTCAGAAGTGGGATAAAATCATGCCGATTTTACCTAAGGAGGAAACGGAGGGTGTCCGTACCCGAAGTCAACGCCAGCAGGAGACGAACCAAAGAAGATTTGGTGGTGCAACGCCGCAGACGTCGGAGGGCCAGCCACCGGCTGCAGGCCCGTCGGTAGTTCCTACATCTGCAGCACCTGACTTAGGTGCTCTGATGGCGATGCTACAGGAGCAGCTGCAGCGCGGACGGGAGGAACAGGCCCGTCTGTTGAAAGAGCAGCAGGAGGAACTGGCTCGCCGACAGGAGGAACAGGTCCGTCGTTTGGAAGAGCAGCTGCGGGGCGGACAGGAAGAACAGGCCCGTCGCTTAGAAGAGCAACTCAAACGCGATGGGGAAGAGCAGATGCTTCTCATGAAGGACCTTCACGCTACCTTCGGGAAAGAGATAAGAGAGGTGAAGGATAAGGTTGCTCAATATGATAACCGCCTGTTGGAAGCCGAGACCCAAATCAACCAAGTTAAGAAAACGCTGGATGAACTCAATCTTGGGGATGTAACTACGGCTCCCGTAGTAGCTACCACACCTTCGCTACGTGGGTTCAAGGTGCCACCGTTCGACGGGACTTCTTCTTGGTCAGCTTACAAAATCCAGTTCGAGGCTGTTATGAAGGCGAACGGCTGGAATAAAAGTCAGGCCATGACTGCTCTCACACTAGGCCTGCGCGACCAGGCCTTAACAGTTCTGGAAGCTCTCGGTGAGGATGTGACTTATGAGCAACTCCTTGAGGCATTGGAGGCGAGATATGGCGACACTCACCTGGAACACGTCTTTCGGGCGCAGCTTAAAGATCGCGTGCAGCGCATCAACGAAAACCTGCAGCAGTGGGCTCTAGAGGTAAGGAAGCTGGTGCGAAAAGCATACCGGTCTGTACCTGCGCTCATTGAAGGGAACCTGGTGCATACATTCATCGACGGCATCCGCGACCTTGAGGTAAGAGCTGCTGTGAGGCTCGGGCACCACGAGACGCTTAAGGACGCCTTGGCCCATGCACTGGAGGTAGAAGCCGTGTGGCAGGATCATCGTTCCCATCGCGTCAGGGAGATCGCAGCAGCTACAGTTCGCGACCGCAACAAAGGATTCAGCGCTAGGTGCTATGGCTGTGGGGAAAAGGGCCATCTACGATCCAGCTGCCCTAAGCGAACTGTAGAAAGGGAAGTTGATCGATCTCGAGAGGGTAGTGCAGCTAACGGCACCGCCTGGCGGTGGCAGCAACATCATTCCCCTCACGCTAGGAAGGTTGCAGCAGTTCGCGACCACAATAAAGGATACAGCCCTAGGTGCTATGGCTGTAGCGAAAGGGGCCATCTTCGATCCAGCTGCCCTAAGCGAACCCTAGAAAGGGAAGGTGAAAGATCTCAGAAGGGAAGTGCGGCCCAGCAGCGGCCGGGATACGACTTTACTATCATACATCACAGCGGGAAATCTCATGGCAACGCAGATGCATTATCACGAAGACCTTGTCCTGAAGATTGCAAACATTGTACTAGGCAGGAGAGTAAGGAAGTGGTATCCGTGAGGATGCTCAGGACAGACCACCTCAGCAACGAGTGGAAGGACAGCTTACAACATGCACAGCAGGAAGATCCGGACATCAAGCCGATTCTGGAATGGATGAAAGCCAGTGCTCCCAAGCCCAAGTGGAGCGACGTTTCAGCGATGAGTTCGACCACTAAAAGCTATTGGGCCCAATAGGACAGCTTGCTGCTTCAGGATGGAGTTCTGTGCCATAAATGGGAAAATGTACGGGGAGACAGCTATCACTTGCAAATGGTTGTCCCTAAAGCAAAAGTACCGGATGTTCTACAGCTGTACCATAATGATTATTCAGGAGGCCACCTGGGAGTTAAACGAACTCTACTGAAGATCCGAGAACGATTTTACTGGGTCCACTGTCGAAACGATGTCGAGGACTGGTGTCGCAAATGTACAATTTGTGCGGCTGTAAAGGGACCTCAGACTCGTAGTAGAGGTGCATTGAAGTTGTACAATGTTGGTGCACCATGGGAGAGAATAGCCATTGACGTGGCGGGCCGTTTCCGGAGAGTGAAAGCGGTAACAAGTATTTCATGGTTGTGATGGATTACTTCACTAAGTGGCCAGAAGTCTTCGCCATTCCAAATCAAGAAGCTTCAACAGTTGCAAATAAACTAGTTCATGAAGTCTTTTTTCGTTTTGGAGTACCTTTAGAGATTCACAGCGATCAAGGAAGGAATTTTGAGTCTCAAATATTCCAGAAAACTTGCCGAGTTATGGGTACTCATAAAACAAGAACGACTTCTTATCACCCGCAATCTGATGGAATGGTGGAACGATTTAATCAGACATTGGAGAGGTACCTAGCAAAAGTTGTAGACAATCGGCAACGAGATTGGGACAAGCACATACAACCATTTTTGTTGTTATATCGAAGCGCTGTTCACGAAAGTACAGCAGTGACACCAGCTTTCGCAAACTTTGGAAGAGAATTACGGCTGCCTGCAGAACTGATCACCGGGATACCACCTGATGCTCCACGCAGTATAACCGATTATGCAAATGACTTGCGGAACAAAATGAGTGACGTTTATGAGCACGTCAGACAATCGGGCCAGCAAATGTCTGAAAAGATGAAAACCCGGTACGACCGGAAAATGAACAACAAAGGGTTCGACGAAGGTTCACTTGTGTGGTTGCACAATCCAGTCCGCAGCAAAGGGAAATCTCCTAAGCTTCAAGCTAAATGGGACGGCCCGTACCGGATTGTGACCAGGATCAACGATGTAACATACCGGATACAGAAAAGCGCAAGAGGGACGCCTAAGATCGTCCATGTGGATCGCCTGGCGCGTTATTATGGGGCCGATAATGCTCGGGACGAGCATGTCTTAGGAGGGGGCTGTGTTACGCGCCCAAGTCGACGGCACTAGCGCCATCTAGTCTCGAACCGAAGAACTAAACTTCTTGAAGTTGAAACTCGAACTCTCGGTACCTTGCGCGTGTTTACTTGAATATTCTGGATATTTCGCTGCTAATTTATATTTATAGGCGCTGCAAGATGCGATCGGGGAAGTATTGAAGTTGGCGAGACAAGCGAAGTTTCGGAGCGAAATGGAGTGAATCAGTGTGATTAATTATTAGTGTTTTTAACTTTAATTAGTGTAAAGTGAATTAAAGTGTTAATTTAGGTAATTCTATCGGCAATTTTTATTGTCACGAACCTCAAGCTCGTAACAGTATGTATATGTTTGTAGTATATGTATGTTTATTGTACATATATATGTATATATATGAAACGTGTATTCTTTTTTATCATACCAATGTGCCCTATCCTTGTCGTCTTTGTATAATCTTGTTCATTCAGTGGTTGTCTGGAAGAAATTGCTGTCAGCAATAAGACCGCCCATTGCATACTTCATTTGTTTATATAATTGGTATTTTTTATATGGTGTGCAATAAAGAATATTAAATAAAATAAAACACATTCAACAACCAATGAAAGTCTGAATTTAGTACAGACTTACTCCACATTACTTTTTAGTTGGTGACAAAAACAACTAAATTGGAAAGAGTATTAGATATTTTTAAGTAAAAAGCTAATCAAATATTACAAGTAATCTAAACCACAGTATTCTTAGGAGGGGCTTGACTAGTAGTGTACTTAGGACGACTGTTGATATGATGGTACGAAACCACTTTATTCTATGAGGCTATCATGTAACGAGCTTTATAACATTTTTAACATTCGCAGTAATAAATAAAACGACATTAAAAAGTAGTTTGCGACAAATGTCATTAGATAAAACTTCGCACGCACCATTACTTCCAACGCCCTCGTTCGTCTAATGAATTGTTTCGCTGGCAAAATATAATGTCGCACAATGAGGGAAGAAAATTAGATCTTTTTAAATATTTTTGTCCTATTATCTCCCTTCCTCTATTTTTTAACAAATATTTAAAATACACTGGAGAATAGACTAATGCCACTTCATTTATTATTTGCTATATTTTTTTGTAATTATTTAAGGAGATAATAACATAACATAAGACGCCCAGAAAGGTAAGCAAAGGCTACGGACTTCTATTTGACTGACACACCTTACTCGCCTTACCGTTACAGCCTATTAATGTCAACTGTTGAACATACGCCTCCCCCATTGGTTGCCTCAGAGAGTCATATTTATCATAGTTGCCACGCTTGGCAAGCGAGTTGGCAATCGCAGTTTTTTTATTCGTTATTAGGAAGGCTATGTGCACCTACTGCATCTGCATCTATTTGTTTCCCTCTTTCGTCTCTTACGACACCCGCGGGATGATGTGAGGTAGTGGATACACTTACAACCGCTACTTCACAGTATTTTTTATAGAAATAACAGCGACAAACGAGCATACAGTCTACCTGATGGTAAGTGGATGCTGTGACCCATAGACATCTTCACTTTTATATAACTACGCAATTTAATAATTAATTTTAACTTTTGGTATTATAAGTAAATCGTTAATATTATTAAAAGTTACGTGGCACTAAAAGGGAACATTTTAAGTCTGAATTCAGTAAAGTGATAAACACCTATAACGCCATAAATGTCACTGAAAACTAGTAGTATTTGATGATATTTGTGCCATGACAAAAGGCCGGCAACGCCCCCACAGTTCCCCAGGAGTGGCAGTTGTTCACGGGTGGCTGTCGATACTTTACATCAAGTGAACTGCTTGATCGTTTGCCTTCTATAAAAAATTATCTATATAATAAGTAAGTACGAGTTGTCCTGTAACTAACAAGACAAATCGATATTCTTTATGGAATGTAAAGAATTACCGAGAACGTTCTTATTTTTGTTTTCCTTTATAATTTATTTTTCTTTCTTAAATCGTTATATGTCCCCTCGGTCGGATATTTTTCTGTATCGAGGAGATTACATACATATATTACTCAAGAACACATCTAAACCTGGGACAATGCATGTTTTATGCGGAATTCGAACTCGCGGCTCTGAAGCGCTTCAGAACGCTTAGTTACTCTGCCATCAGAACTCTTTGAAGTTAATAAATGGAATATGTGCTTGATCTTAAAAATAAAAATAAAAATTGAAGCATCCTGATGAATTATCCATAAGAAAAAATGTCTGCGACGGACAAATAGACACCATTATGATACCATGATATTGTGTTAGCATCGAACAAAAAATATTTAAAGATGCTCAAGATATTATTACCCGAACCATTTACGTTACAATATATTTAAAAAAATAAACATGTTTTCTGATGAAATGACTATATCAAAATAAAATATTAATTTCGAAACTAAAAAAAATCTTAAATAGAAGCGTTTCGTAAGAAAACAATTACCTAGTTACGAGTAAATATAATTAAGGAACTTTATTGCCATGGTAACATAAGCTCTCAACAACAGGGAAAGGCAATTACGTCCTTAATTGCACTGTGAGTTAAAATTAATTTGAAACCCCTGAACTCGCATAAACATGGTAGTTACGTGTTTGATTTAATATGTCTTGTGACTAAACACGAAAGTAACATAGGTACAACCTGGTCACCCTGACTAGGTTGCTATCACGGCCAAGATTACGCTGCAACTGCTCGTACAACGATAACTGCTTCCGCCTTCACTTCACTTTTAGCCAGCGCGCCTCCCATTGGGCGAACAAAATGAGGCCATCAATCTAGCCCACCATTGAGCATGCCCGTGCGGGAAGGCAACGGAAGTAAATGAAGGTTGTACCAGCTAATAAACTAACTAACACAAAATGCGAGTTAGCATACGTCAGATTTAATGATCAAAAGTCAATATGCTCCTATTCTCCTGTCCGGCTAATTAAATTGGTATCCATCCTTTTAATTATTTCTGCCACCACATAACAGTGCTCGCACTGTTACGTTCCGGAATTAAGGGTAGGTATAGAGAGCCAGTATAATTAAAGACTGTGAGGCATTCGATCGTAATCCTTAAAGGTGACAACCCATTAGTAGTCTTCTTTCTTTGATTTTGGCTGCATGTGTCCATGGACTGCAGTAACCACTTAATTTTTATAAAACAAAGAGAGAAATATATACGTCCTTAGCACGTTGAAAAGTTATAAGAGCCTATTCGGATTATTTAGGTTTTATATAGGAATTTTTGGTGGTATTTTAAAGCATCAATACAAACGCCTATTTTGTTAAAGTCAGTTAAAGTTACCGTCCGTATAAGTGCTACTATTGGGCACAGACCTCCCCTTATTTCCGAAAGGGTTTTAACCGATGTCCGCCGGGCTGCCGTAATGCGTATTGGCGAATTTCACAGGCAGACATGCAGGTTTCCTCATGATGTTTTCCTTCACCGCCGAGCACGTGGTAAATCAGCACTTAAAATTGCAATTAACAATTTAATTGGTGCCGACCAGGATCAAATCCGGGTTGCTCGCGTTTTTTAAAATTTATAGCGAATAGCGATAGCATAAGCTCCGAGCTACCACGGCTCTGTATGTTTTGTGGGTATACATAAAAAATTTGGCGTAAAATTTCTTTAGTAACATGTAAAAAATTTTAAGCTTATATCTTAAGCAAATAAACTTGCATCTTATTGTGCAGAGTAATATGTCGATAGAGGTTACGTTTTCAAACAATTACAAAGTTGTCATTTTTTAAGATTATCTTTCTAAGATACTACGCATATTTGTGAGGAACATATGGAGTACACCAATTCACATTGTAAGAGCTCAGTCAGCTCTTTCCTGCTCCATAGAGCCTTTAGATATGAGAAGACACCAATTCTTCGCGGTAAGACATTTGTTGGGCCGTTTTTAATTTTTTAACATACTTTAACGTGGCACTTTGAATGTAGAAGTAAAAAGTAATGATAACAAGTAATATATTTCAGACCGAATTTGAATCACATTTTGTGACTTAGTCAAATTTAAATTAAAAATTTAATAATTATAACAAATTTAACATACTTTGGACTTTCTTTGTTCACCACATCTGGGAAATACTTAGTCCAGTTTTATACACGTAATCGCCACAAAGTTTTTACAGTAAATGTAAAGCTTGTCAAACACTAATTTATATTTGGCTTTAATAAGTTCCTAAAATTGTGAGTCTTTAGTCGTGCCGACGATGTTAAGCTTCCTTATAATAAAAACTTTTATATTTACACGGTAAAAAGACCTGAGTGAGTTTGGAGTGAAACATATCGTCCTACTGGAAAGGGCACAACAACGTCTGCCTGGCTCAGTTAGTAAATGTATTATAATGGAATTAAATAAAAACTTTTATAAAGGTACAAAAAAACGTAGTCCCTATTCCCTAACGTAGTTCTCTATAAAACTCAAAATACAAAAATAAAAATTTCTAGGTAGGTAGTAGTAGTAAGCAAGATCTTTTTCTTTCATTATGGATCATAGTTAAGTCTCTGAAACATTTGACTGGAGCTAGTTATGAGACATTGAAAGCGACATTAGTAGCTTTTCTTTTAAAACAAAAATCCTAATATCCGAAAAAGCTCTTTCATGCGTAACACAGTTTCTTTTCTTTATTGATTAATAATCTCGAGGATCATGTTTTATAGACATTAGAACATTAGAAGCAAAGAAGTCGCCTCTTTCGACATCCACGGGACGATATGGGGTAGTGGATTTTCTTACACTGCAAGAAATAGAAACTTTTTGAAGTGACGTTGTGATTTGAAACAAGAGACAATCGTATATATCTATAGGATTTAATCTGAGTGAGAATGAGATTGAATACAGTGTAGTAAGCAAAAGTAGCCTAATGGCAGGGTGCGGACCGCGAACTCAAAAGGTTGTGGGTTGGAATCTGTCATTCGATTATTATTTTTAAGTTTATCTTTGTGAGATGCTTTAAAGATAGTTAATATACATTTTGACTGTTAAAATAAAAAGCCAAAAATTAACAAATTTATTTAATAAATAAATTAAGCATATTGAATATTATCTTAATCAATCCCTTCATTACAATCGACGGTTTCATGACATCGATTTATATTAAATTCGTCGTGTTTATAACGCAACGCATATATCTTATTTACCACTTTGAGAGTTAATCAATGTTTGTTCGATAAAATGACTTTACCAATAGAATGAAGTAGATGGCGCTATTACAAAGCACGAATGAGCAACGCAAGAATGAAGTAGATGGTGCTATTACAAAGCACGAATGAGCAATGCAAGAATGAAGTGGATGGCACTATTACAGAACAGGGACCCGTCCTCATCTTTACCTAGCTTAGCTTACTGACCCAAAATGGCCACATCCAGTTTCACTGAGTCCCTCGCCGCCCTCATTAACCAATTCGGTTTAAATGGCAATGAGACGATCCTCGCCGCCATCGCCACCATCGTCGCCCAGGCTCCCCTCCCTGACCCTCAGGCAAACCTTCCGCCGCCGGTAATCGCGTCTTACCTCGAAACGAGGAACTCCCTTGCCCCCCCTTGAATCTGCCCCCTTAGAAATGGAGTACGCATGCTCCGAGTTCTCGGCGCCGACCTCCCGGAAGAGGGCCGCCACTACTTCAGGCTCCGGCTCATCGGAGTCCTCTGACTCCGACGGAACCGGTGAGTCCACGTTCACCACCGTCACCTCCATGCGCAACGGTAAGCGCGCCGCGTTAAAACGCACCCCCCCTATCTCAGCGGCCCCTGCCGCTCCTACAACCTCAGCAGCCCCCGACGCTGCCGCCGTCCCACTCATGTCACTAGACATCCCCACACCGTCCAAACCAGCCTCTTGTTGTGCTCCAGTCCATGCTAAGAAGCAAGTCCCGCCCCCTGTCTTCCTAAGAGACAAGGCTAAATTCACCCAGCTCTCAAAAACCTGCTACAACGCAGGTATAAAGTACGATCATTCCGTCAACCTCGGGGAGGCGATCAAAATCATCCGAAGCTCGATAGAGGATTTCCGCCAAATGACCCGACTATTCACAGCCGAACGAGTCTCGTACCACACCTACGCTCTCCCTGAATAGCGCAAAAGTCAGGGCCGTCATCCGAGGCGTCCCCTTCAAGTTCTCAAACGAAGAAATCCTCGAGGACCTTAAGTCCCAGGGCTTTCCCGTCGAAGCCGTGCACAAAATGCACAGTAGGACGGGGAAAAGATTCAACTTGGCCCTAATCATCCTTTCCAACGTGCCGGAGGCTACAGCCATCTTCCGGCAGGTACGCACAGAGTGCGGCCTGTCGAGGGTGAAGGTCGAGCCCCCACATAGGCGCGGTTTCCCGGCGCAGTGCCACCGCTGCCAACTTTATGGTCACGCGGCGGCCAACTGCTCCGCCCCACCCAGGTGCGTAAAGTGCCTCGAACCCCATAACACTAAAGAATGTCCCCGGCCCAAAGACGCTGAATCCCCGCCCGCTTGTGTCCTGTGCAACCAAACAGGAAACCCGGCTAACTACAGGGGTTGCCCACGCGCACCTCAACCTCGCCCCAGCAGGCAAGCTCCACCGCCGGTGAATGACCGCTCATTCCCGGCCCTCCAACAACGGCCCCGTCAGGGCCTTTCTCAGCCCATCCAGGGCTTCTCTCGACCCTCTCAAGGTCCCCCTAGGCCCCCTCAGGGCACAATTCGGCCCCCCTCCGGGCTTCTCCAAGACAATGCAGCCTCCAGTCTTTCCCTGGGGGCCCAAAAAGGCAGACCCACCGCGGACAACCTCGTACGCACACGAAGCAGAGCCCACACCTGACGACTACAACACAATATATTCCGCTATTAGGAATATCGATGTTAGGGAAATCACCGTAGTAGCACGCAAACTGCGCGCGGCGAATCGAAGTCCCCCCAAGAACGTCTCCTCATTCTTGCTGAACACAACAATCTTCTATTAGCGTTGTAAGTTAAGTTAACTTAATTAACCTAACTTCAATGACTGAGCAAATCGCTCTACCTAAATCTCACGGTCGTATCAAACCTAAGGGTTTATCGCTTGTATCATTTAATATTCGCGGCTTGCGAAATAACCTCCCAGAGCTTAAGCTCTTTCTTCGGAATCGTGAAGTCGATTTCCTCCTCCTACAGGAAACTAATCTCAAAGCTAAGGACACTAGAGGCCTTTCTATTAAAAACTTCTCTCTTCTTCGTAACGACAGACCCGACCGCCGAGGCGGCGGAACGGCCATCTATTACAAGAAGACACTTCATTGCTCGCCCACTTTTACTCCGCAGCTTACCAACATGGAAGCCACGGTATGCAGGCTAGCTATGACTGGAAATCAGTCCATCCTCATAGCCTCCTGTTACATCCCTTCAGGAACCTATCCCCTCAAAAAAGATTTTGAGGCCGTTTTATCTTTAGGCAATTCAGTCATTATGTTTGGAGATTTTAACTCCAAGCATACTGAATGGACATGCCGCACTACGTCCCCTAGTGGCAAGATACTGCTCGATATCACGCAGTCTCTTGATATCAACGTCCATAGTCCTCTCGGTGTTACTCACTTTCCCGATAACACCGATCACGCCCCCGATGTGTTAGATTTTGCGTTACTCCAAGGAGTTTCTCTCAACCTCAGAGCAATCGAGACACTAGACGATCTAGGATCCGACCACCGACCGGTCTCCCTCATTCTTGGCCATCAGCCACCTCCCCCAACACAAACGAAAACCTTCACTAATTGGAAGGGATTCAAGGAGTCCCTAGCTAAAGCTCTGGACTCACAGGACTCTACCATCTCCCTACCGTCGGACTTAGACAGTCCCGAAAAAATCGACACTGCGGTCGATTCACTCTCCACCCTTATTAAATCCTCCCTTAAGGAGAACGAAAGGGTCGTCCCGGTTGCTAACAATAGTGGGCTTCCCCTACATATTAGCAACCTATTAAAAGCCAAAAAAGCTGCTTTCCGGAGAGCAGCAAAATATCCCACCCCCGAATATAGGCGCGCGGCCAATCGTCTTCAACGAGAACTCCGCTTCCGCCTCTCTGAATTTCGAGACCTCGAAAAGAGTAAGCTCATGGAGAATATCTCTCCATCTCACACAGCGTACTATCTGATGGCTAGAGCCCTCCGCATAGACGCTATCACCAACACTCCCCCCTCTCCCGTCCCGACGGCACGGTTGCCTTCGAGGACGAGGAAAAGGCTGAGTGCTTTGCAGATAGCATTGCCGCTCATTGCTCTCCTAGTTCTCAACCCGTCGACCCCTCTCACGTCCAGGCAATGAAGGATGAGGTCCGCCGCCGGAACTCACCCCCTACGGCCTCCGAACCTGTCTCTGTGTCCAATGATGAGATTTCATCCCTCATCAAAGGACTTAAGCCCAAAAAGGCTCCGGGTGCGGATGGCATCTCCAACCAAGCCCTAAAACACTTTCCTGAGCAGGTGTTAACCTTTTTATATATTATCTTCAACGCCTGCTTCAACCTCAGTTATTTCCCGACTACATGGAAAGAGGCAACTGTGATTGGAATTCCCAAGACAGGCAAGCCTCTCAACCTCCCTCCAGCCATCGCCCCATTAGCCTCCTCAAGGCAATGGGCAAGCTCTTCGAAAGAGTCATCCAAACGCGTATGAGGCGCTATGTGTTTCCCACAGACGGCGACCCTCTTATCATTCCCCATCAATTCGGTTTCCGAGCCAAACACTCATGTCCCCAACAGGTTCACCGCATTGTGGAATATATCCTCAGCGGCTTCTACCCCCGTCGTCATAAGACCATCGCGGTCTTCTTCGATATAGCTAAAGCTTTCGATAGAGTCTGGCACACAGGCCTCATCTACAAGCTCTACAAAATAGGTCTCCCCGATCGTCTAGTTCGTCTCGTGGCCTCCTATTTAAAACATCGTACCTTTCGTTTTAGACACGAAGGTACGCTATCTTCACAGCGGACTATCAAGGCTGGTGTCCCTCAGGGCTCAGTACTTGCTCCTCTGCTGTACATCCTGTTCACCAACGACATTCCCATCCCGTCGAAAGGTGTTCAATTCTCCCTCTTCGCAGACGACACTGCCATCTACTGCAAAGGTGTCTCACTACCCTTCATACGAAACAAGATCCAAAAGTCAGTTGATGACCTAGGAGCTTGGTTCAAAAAATGGCGCATCGATGTGAATCCGGAGAAGAGCTCCGCCGTTCACTTCGATTATAAACGACGCCGTCTCAAAAACACTCCACCAATACGTATGCTAGGGACCCCTGTCCCCTGGCATACGTCCGCCAAATATTTGGGTGTCTCTCTAGACACAGGGCTCACTTTCAGGCCCCACGTCAAAAGAGTAATCCTTCACGCACGGTTTTATCTGAGTAGGCTCAACAGTATGTTGGGCTGACACAGTAAAATGTCCCTTCGAAACAAGCGTACCCTCTACAAGGTATGTATACGACCAGTCATGTCCTACGCGGGCCCCGTCTTTGCCCACGGAAACCCTAATATTATAAATGAACTCTAAATAGTTCAGAACCTATTCTGCCGTCGAGCTGCGAACGCACCTTGGTACGTCCGTAATGCCGACCTTCATCGGGACTTAGAGCTCCCAACAATTCAACAATTTCTTAAAAAACTCTCTGAGAACTTCTTCAAAGCCTCAGAGTCGCACCCAAACCAACTAATTCGTGAGGAAGCTTCTTATGCTGCCCCACCCCCCTCTCGCTATCGTGTCCGCAGGCCGAGAAACTCTCTCTCGGACCCGCCTAATAAACTTTCAAACGACCTGAACTGTCTCCTGGCGGCTCAGGCCAACTCTAATTAAATAAAATTATTGTAATATCTGACATTAATTTGCCTTCGTAGGCACTCCCTCAGCGGCACTTAGCCGCCTGCGCCCTCTTTTCCCAAAAGAGGGTCGCTCATGATAAGGCACAATACAGCTTAATCAGCCGGCTGCCTGTCCCCAAAGGCGGTTTTTAGAGGGTATCACTTAGGGTCCCCGGTAGGACAGTGAGCCCCTCATAACCACGATAGACCGGCTATCGTGGTATGCGTAATGCATTTTCCGCCTCACTACGTATGGGGTAGCCCTTTAATTGCTTCGGGCGCAAAAAAAAAAGTAAATTGTTATTGCGTAACAATGCATCAACCACGTTTATCGTTTATTGTTTAGTACAATGTGTTTAGCTAGAAATTTGAACTTATGTGCTTACCTAGGTATTTACTGCAAACCAAATTGTACGTTCGTACGTTGTAATGTTTACATAGGTATATAATAGAAACAGTAACTTATTTATCCAATATAGATTAAAGGTAATACTTATTGAGTCACTTATTTAAGTGAAAAATGTATCTACCACTTTGAGAGTTAAACAATTTTTGTTCGATAAAATGATTTTACCAATAGAATGAAGTAGATGACACTATTACAAAGCAATTTTATTTGAAAGAAAACTTAAATCACAGTCTAAAAATAATGATTGTTATATCTACTTGCTATAAAATGAAACTTTTATCTTATATTTTTGCCGCATATGTCGTTGAAAATGATCAAATTAAATAAATTCTTTGCTGTAAAATAATTTTATTTTATATTTCATTTCATTTGAAGGTTTCACCTCTACCGCGTGTGAACTGCACACATGTTTTTTATTCAATATAGATTATTAATAATATTTATCGAAATTCACTCTTAATTTACAACTGGTTAAGAAATTACCCGAACCTTTACCGAACCTAAATTACCCCTGTCCTGGGAAAAAAAGCAACAAACTTAATTTAAGTTTCAAAATCCAAACGACCGATAGGAAAGTTGCATACATTTTATACATATTTTATTTATTTTATATGTAGTTAAAATAATAACTACAAGTGACGCGAATGAACAAACCTCAACCGTTTAATCGATTAAAGGAATTTGAAAATAAATCATGTTAATACACACTTTATTTTACCTGTCTAAACGGTAACATACACATTAGTTACTGTTGTCTTCTGCACATCTGTGGCATAGTACTCTCGAATGATTGGTATTGTTGATCGAAGTTGAGATAGGTAGTTTAAGAAAATGTAGGTATTTGTTTTAAATGATAGAAAAGTGTGATGGAGAATATGAAAACTTTTCTAATTCTCAACGTCTTTGTACAACATATAGTTGAAACAGGGAAAATCAATTGCCGAAAAGCCGTGGACGAAAACCTACGTACGAAGAATTAAGCGAAGTTTACACTGCTCTCATCAATCAGTATGCAAAGCTAGGTATCGGCAACTACATAAATGTATGTAAATGGCGTAAGCTTTTCTATGTTAAAGAGTGGAATGTTGATGTTAAAGGAACTGTGGTTTATGGCAATTTTACAAACAAAGAAGTCTTTTGAACGCCGTATCGCTCATCTCGATCGGTTCATTGGTTCTATAGATATGGGACGACATCATTTTATTTACATACATACATACATCTTATTTACACACACATACACACAAACGGCCGGACATCCAGCCAGAAATAGTCATAACAGCTTCCTAGGGCCTCAAAACGTGGAGATCTGATGAAAACTAGCATTCTCAAAATCGCACCGCAATTTGTTACGCCTTACTTTTGCAAATTATTAATTATCAAAGCGGGAAGTTAAAAAAGAAAAACAGAAATTAATTCATGGCTGGTAATAAGCTTTTCCGTGCTTACACACCGTGTTGTGGCAGGTAAGAATATCCACTACCCCATATCTCCCGTGGGTGTCGTAAAAGGCGACAGAGAGAAACAGGCAAGAGATGGGCAGCAGCATCTTCCTGATAACAGCAACTGTACAATAAAAAAACTGCGGTTGCCAACGCGCTCGCCAAGTGTGGCAACTATGGCAATATACCCCCCCATGAACAATTACACAAATAGACGGCCCCCAGTCCCCGGCGGCTTGGATATTCCAGGCTACGGTGGCGACCATGGTAACAGCGGGGCAGGGGGTGCTAAGAATCTCCGGTGGAGGTTCCGTTGCCACATACGACGACCCGACCTGGCAACATATAACGCACGCACCCTGAGGACTACCTTATCGTCCACAAGTCTCTCAACGTTTTAAAGATTGGGAGTGTATTGACGAGGGTTGCGTACCTTATACTCAGAATCACCAGACCGTATTCGCTGAAGGCCATACAGGTTTATGCGCCAATGTCGGAAAATGAGGATCCCAACGAGGAGGTGGAGGAAGTGTAGGAGGATATTTCTAGAGTCATGTATTCCTCCAAAACTCACTATACGGTGTTAATGGGAGACTTCAACGCAACACTGGGCACAAGAAAGAACGGTGAGCTGAAGGTGGGAGAATTTGGGATTGGGCAACGGAACCCAAAGGGCCAGCATCTGGCCGAATTTATGGAGAAAGAGGGACTCTTTAGGATGAACTCTTTCTTCCAGAAGCGGCCCCACAAAAAGTGGACCTGGTCGAGCCCCGACGGTTCGGCAAAAAATGATTTTGACTTTATTATGACGACCAGACGCCAACTATTCAGTGATGTCTCAGTGATCGCAAGGGTGAAAACTGGCAGCGATCACCGAATGTTTAGAAGCACTCTGAACCTAAACGTTAAGTTGGAGAGGTCTCGTCTAATGAAGTCAACGCTCCGTCCCTCTCGTGCTCTAATCCAGAATCCCGAAACCTTTCAGCTCGAGTTACGTAACCGCTTTCAGTGCCTAGAAGATTGCAATGCAGTGGACGATATGAATGACAAGCTCGTGGAAACTATCCATGCGGTCGGAGCTAAGGTCTGCAAGACCCACCGTCGAAGAACACAAAAACTCTACGATCACACTCTTAATGTCATGGCTATTCTCACTTTTTCTCACGGGAGATGAGGCTGCAATCGTCAACAGATTTGACAGCATACAGGCAACTGAACAGACAGATCTCCAAATGCATGCGGTGAGACTTACGCAACTTTGATACTACTCGTATTAAAGAAGCGTTCGAGCGGAACCAGGGATGCAAAGTCTTTGCCAGATATCTGTCTTCCAGAAAGAACCAACTGTCAAAGCTTAAGACTGAGTATGGCAGCATCGTTTCCGGGACACCTGAGATTTTGAATGAGATTGAGAGGTTCTATAGGCAGCTGTACACATCATCGTTGGAGCCAAACGCAAGTGTGAGTAATGATCCAAGAGTAAGTCTTATCCGACACTATTCCGATGTTATCCCGGACCTCAGTCTGAGCGAGATTAGAATGGCTCTCGGGCGAGGATGGAATTACAGCGGAGCTTCTGAAAGCGGGTGGAACACCGATACTTGAAGTCCTTCAGAAGCTCTTAAATTCCGTCCTCCATGGTGGCACTACTCTGGAGGTTTGGAGCAGAAGTGCGGTGGTCTTGTTCTTTAAGAAAGGCGACAACGCTCTCTTAAAGAACTACAGACCGATTTCCTTCTGAGCCGCGTCTACTTGCTGTTTTGGAGACTCATTACGAATTTTTCACACGCAGACTCGTCGACTTGCACCCTGCGGAAGAATGTACAGAAGAACGAAGAGCACAATCTGCCACTTTGGCGGGCATATGTGGACTATGACAAAGCCTTTTGTTTCGTCGAAATTTGGGCGGTGCTACAGTTCCTTCAGCGGTGCCAAGTTAACTGTCAGTATATCGAAGCGCTGAAGTGTTTGTACAGTAGGGCTACGATGGCTATCCGAGTACAGAACCATAGTTTGAAAACTATCCAGTTGCAGAGAGGTGTAAGACAGGGTGACGTTATATCCCCGAAATTCTTCGGAATTGGAAGATGTTTTCAAGCTATTGGACTGGAAGGGAAACGGTATTAACATCATCGGCGAGTACATCACTCACCTTCGATTTGTCGACTATGTAGTTCTTATGGCAGAATCGCTGGAGGACCTAAGCACTATGCTCAATGACCTCAATGGTATCTCCCAGCGGATAGGTCTTAAGATGAACATGGATAAAACAAAGATCATGTTCAACGTCCATGTAGTTGTTGGGAGCACTATGCTCGAAATTGTTAACGAGTACGTTTACCTGGGACAAATATTCGGACTAGGTAAGTCCAACTTCGACCGAAAGGTCAATCGACGGATTCAACTCGGCTGGGCAGCATTCGGGAAATTACGACAATCTTCTCGTCAGGTATACCTCAAAACCTAAAAACTAAGTTGTACAACCAGTGCGTGTTGCCAGTGATGACCTACGGAACCGAGACGTGGTCCTTCACTGCTGGCCGTATGAGGAGGCTCAAGGTCGCACAGCTATAGAGAGGGCTATGTTCGAAGTTTCTCTGCGTGATAGACTCAGAAATCAGCATATCAGCAGTAAAACTAGAGTGACCGACATAGCCCAACGGATTAGTAAGCTGAAATGGCAATGGGCTGGCCGTATAGCTCGAAGAACCGATAATCGATAGGGAAGAAAGGTTCTCGATTGGCAGCCTCGTAACGGTAGGCGTAGTGTAGGGCTACCCCCTACTAGATGGAGTGACGACCTGGTAAGAGATGCAGGAAGTCGATGGATGCAGGTGGCTCAGGACCGTGCTTTTTGGCAATACTTGGGGAAGGCCTGTGTTCAGAAGTGGACTTGTGAAGGGCTGTAATGATGATGATGATGAATAAGCTTTTCAACCGACTTCCAAAAGAGGAAGAGGTTCTCAATTCGATTCGAATTCTTTAATGTGTGTTACCTTTTCTAGGTGAACCGATTTTGATCATCCTTTTTTATTTGAAGCTGGTACTTTTCATGTGGCCCCATATAAATTTGATCAAGATCTGACCAGTAGTTTTTGAGTTATATTTAATAATACGTATTTAATTAACGTCGACTATATCGACGATGTTTCCATTAATATTGTAAAATTGAAAGTTATATTGAAATTAGTTGTACAAAATTTTAATTTTACCACTTGTTTAAAATAAAAATATTATATATTGCCGTAAAAAAATGTTATCCAATGTCAGTTTGTCGAATGCAAGCTGTAATTTCATGCATAATAAAAACCGGGCACTATTAAAAAAAGGCAGACTAAGATTAATGTGACAGACTTACCTCTTAATACTACAATTCCGTTCAGTAACTCTGTTAGAAATCTTGGCCTTCACATCGACAGCACGCTGAATTGGAGAACTCAGGTTTCAGATGTGAGTCGTAGTCACTTCCACGTTATGCTCTCTGTATCGTTTAAAACATTTTCTTCCCACAAAATCCAAGATCATGCTTGTCCATTCACTTATATTACCCATAATTGATTATGCAGATGTGTGTTACCCAGACCTGTCCCAAGATCTTCTGAACAAGCTGGCCGCCTCCTCAATAACTGTATAAGATTTATCTTTGGGCTTCGTAAGTATGACTATATTTCGCAATACAGATCTAAGCTAAATTGGCTTACAATCCGGCAGAGGCGTAACTCCAGAATATTACTTGTACTTTATATTAAATAATCCATCTTCGCCTTCTTATCTTAAGAGTAAATTTCATTATCTTTCCTCATCTCATGACGGAACTAAATGCCTCGATTTTTTTTCGTTTTGTCAACTGCAGAAGTAGTACATCCCTGTTGCAATTCACGGATTGATACCGACGTCACTGTGATGCCGAAAAAAATTTTACAAGTTATCGGTTTCATGTCACTAACGCTTTATTTTTATAATATGTCGATATCAGCACTGAACACGAAAAATTTGCAGTACATTATTTTAGTATAGAAATAAAGTATTTTATTTGATATAAAATATTTCTTTATTTCTTGCGTTTTTTCTTTTTAAAATTAAAAAAAAATGTTCAAAAATAACTATTATTGTTACATACATAAACACTCACGCCTGTCACCCAGAGGGGTAGGCTGAGACTGCAGACTTCCATTTGGCACGATTCTGACACACCTCTCTCGCCTCCTTCAAATCCATATACCTACGCATACATGCTCGTCGGTTAAGCGTACTCCTAATTTGGCCCGTTTTCAATAAATCGTCAATTTGGTCGATAAATTTTCGCCTAGGACGTCCCTTTCCGACTCTGTCATTCACTTCTGCAACATAAATTTTCTTTGTCACTCTTTCCTCATTCATTCTTTCCACATGACCAAACCATCGAAGCATTCCTTTCTTAATCCTGGTCACAACGTAATCTTGTAAACCACACTCTCCTCTTATTACACAATTTCTTACCCATTCATCGTTATTACGTCATTCAGATTCAGCCCTAACATACTCCTTAACGACCGCATTTCTACTGCGTTCGTTCTACTCTCGTGCTTCTTCTGCCTCACCCAACTTTCACTACCATACGTTGAAGTAGGGACCAACACAGCATTGTGAATTGCCATACGTGGCTTTTTCGACACATTTTGACTCTTCACAATAGAGTGCAGCGCCCCATTTACTTATTATTGTTATTTGTTTATTGTTATCAGGAAGATGCTGCTGTCACTGTTCTGTTTCCTCTGTCGACTCCTACGACACCACGTGACACATTAATGTGTTAATACAACTTGTTCTATCAATAATTACTTACTACTCGTAATATGATCAGTAAACTGTTCACTAAGTTACTCTTTTCTGTTATGAATAATAACTTCATTGTGAATTTAACATAGGGAGACACCCTGAGAACTGCCCTCTCCTGTAAATAGCCGAAGGCAAATTCAAATAGTTATTAATTACTACCAGTCATTAAAAAGGTTAATTATTTTGATTTATGTTCAGATGTTATTTCGCTGTATTAAAATAGTTATACTGTACATGCATGAAACAATCGTTATAAAATGATTCAGTTTTTGTAATAAATTTATTTGTGAGATGTATCAATAAGGGCAATGGACTAAAAATTAAGAATCGTTAAACGCGTAGCAAAGTAGTTTAGTAAATAAAACCAGCAAAAAGAAATGAAAAAGTTAACTATTTCAATCTAATTTACTCCACGCTCGGCAGTGTAGAAAAGATTTTAAAAAAGTCGAAAAAGTGAAGTCCATTTAGAACTCATCGTCATTTTTGCTTTTGGCTTGCGATTTTTTAAATTTTTTTTAATATTTGTGAAAAAAATGAGTATTTTTAGTTTATATAAAAATTGTATTGTAGTGATAGGCTTTTAATATACAAATGAATGTTCCAAAAAGCTGTATGAATTTATAAATATGCATTTATCTAATGAAAAGCAAATGCAATGCAAATTCAAACCAAATGCAAAACTTATAAGTGTTAGTATTTTTTTTTTTTTTTGGGAACTTTAACCTCTCAATACTACTCGATACTCAAACGGTCGGATCCAACCACGGCGATATTCCGTCAAATTCCAAGTGGTCTGATCCGACCGCACACACCCACAGCACTTCACCTATAAATTCTTATGTTTAGATACTAGTTTTCTATTAAGTAGTTTAGCATTATAGGCTCAATATGAAATTTTCTATCCTCTAGTTAAACACGCTCAGCGCCATGTGTATTGTTAATGATACCCACTGTCAAAACATTGTGTATCGCTCACGATACACAGCCTACCTTTTGGTTTTTGCCTTGTGTATTGCTAATGCACACGTTTTATATACATTTTCTACTGCTAAAACATCCTCTGGTCCAGCAGAGTTTTTTTAATTGTTTTGGGTTGGGTATAGGACATATGGTTCTTGAGATATTGAAGATTTAATTTGGAAAAAAAATTGTTTTGCACTAGTTTTATTTATAAAAAAACCAAAATTATAAACATATTTCTTACAACTAATAATCATCTTTAAAAAGGAAAAACTTCCGATAATCCTCTTATAACCATGTTTGAAAAAAAAACTTAAAAAATCTTAGGAATATAAATTTTATGAGTATTCTGTTCTAGTGAGTTTTGTTGAAACATTTTCGGCATAGATATGTATCACAGGAGCACTTCGTTCCAACCTGTGCTGCTCTAACCTACTTGCCATTTATAATTTTTCCCTCCCTTCCATACATATTATAACACTCTTTACAGCGTCCTCGAACCAACTTTTCACCGACCTTATTGTCTATGAAGTAGTGTTTCACATTCGGCGCCTTCCTTTTTGAAGATGATGTTGAAGGTATAGGCGCTATATCTACTCTCTGAGAACACTTGTCAATCATATCTACAATAACCTGCTCTCGGAACTCTGTGATTGTCATATTCTTTGCTAATGTATTTAGATTATAGAGGAAACGAGCACACACCAGAGAAGTTCCCCACAACATTTCGATAAACAGCTTACGATACCTACATCGCCTAAGAGCTGAGCCATATGTTGCCATCGAATCACTTATATCGATCGAAGATTTGATTTCATTATTGTAGTCCACAATGCACTCCGGTTTGAGAATGGCTGGCTTATTCCTGTTCTGAACTGTGACTGTCTTGAACACAGATGTTTTAGTAGACAGCATCCTCAATACACACATCTCTCCCCTTTTCAGTTTCATAGACATAACATCTTTTGGTAAGTGTTTTCTGTTAGGGTTCCAACTAGGTGAGTCTTTTTGTGTCTCAATCGACATGCTAGAGGGACACTCGTGTAATAATTATCGGTATATATTGGCCTACCTTTATCAAGCAGACCTTCTGCTAGACACATGACTGTTTTCTCCGATATATCAGATGCTTTGGACTTGGATTTGTCGCAGTATACTTCCAGATTCCAAATATATCCAAGTATATATATATATATATATATATATATATATATATATATATATATATGCCGTGTAGTGGCGGTTGAGAATATCCACTACTCCATATCTTCCCGTGGGTGTCGTAAGAGGCGACAGAGGGACACAGAAAGGAGATGGGCAGCAGCATCTTCCTAATAACAACAATAATATAATAAAAAACTGCGGTTGCCAACCCGCTCGCCAAGCGTGGCAACTATGGCAAATATCCCCCCATGAGGAACGACGCAAACAAACGGCCCCCAGTCCCCAGCGGCCCCGCTATTCCTGGCTACGGTGGCGACCATGGTTACGGCGGGGCAGGGGTTGCTAATAATCTCCGGTGGAGGTTCGGTTGCCACCTACAACGACTCGACCTGGCAACCTATAACGCACGCACCCTGAGGACTGACGAGAAGATACTGGAGCTGGAAGAAGAGGGAGACAAGTTGCGCTGGCATATTATTGGATTATCTGAGGTCCGAAGAGAGGGGGAGGACACGGTAATCCTCGAGTCCGGCAACTTGTTTTATCACAGGGAGGGCGACCATCTGTCCCAAGGAGGTGTCGGTTTTATCGTCCACAAGTCTCTCGTCAACAACGTTGTAAAGATTGGGAGTGTGTCGACGAGGATCGCGTATCTGATACTCAGAATCACCAAACGGTATTCGCTGAAGGTCATAAAGGTCTACGCACCAACCTCGGCACATCCCGATGAGGAGGTGGAG
This sequence comes from Parnassius apollo, assembly GCA_907164705.1. NCBI lineage: Eukaryota > Metazoa > Arthropoda > Insecta > Lepidoptera > Papilionidae > Parnassius > Parnassius apollo. Next base: position 287,064 of record CAJQZP010001513.1, read on the forward strand.
GAAATGTATGAGGGTATTTCTAGAGCCCTGCATTCCTCCAAAACCCACAACACGGTGTTGATGGGAGACTTCAACGCAAAACTAGGCACAAGAGAAGGCACAAGAGAAGGCGGTGAGCTGAAGTTAGGGAAATTTGGAATAGGGCAACGGAACCTTAGGGGCCAGCAGCTGGCTGACTTTATGGAGAAAGAGGGACTCTTTATGATGAACTCTTTCTTCCAGAAGCGGCCCCACAGGAAGTGGACCTGGTCGAGCTCCGACAGTTCGACAAAAAATGAGATTGACTTCATTATGACGACCAGACGCCAACTGTTCAGTGATGTCTCAGTGATCGCAAGGGTGAAAACCGGCAGCGATCACCGAATGGTTAGAGGCACACTGAACCTAAACGTTAAGTTGGAGAGGTCTCGTCTAATGAAGTCAACGCTACGTCCCCCTCGTGCTCTAATCCAGAATCCCGAAAACTTTCAGCTCGAGTTACGTAACCGCTTTCAGTGCCTAGAAGATTGCAATGCAGTGGACGATATGAATGACAAGCTCGTGGAAACTGTCCATGCGGTTGGAGCTAAGTTCTGCAAGACCTGCCGCAGAAGAACACAAAAACTCTCCGATCACACTCTTAATCTTGTGGCTGTTAGACGGGAGATGAAGCTGCAATCGTCAACAGATTTGACAGCATACAGGCAACTGAACAGACAGATCTTCAAATGCAAGCGGCGAGACTTACGCAACTTTAATACTGCTCGTATTAAAGAAGCGATCGAGCGGAACCAGGGCTCCAAAGTCTTTGCCAGAGATCTGTATACCAGAAAAAGCCAACTGTCAAAGCTGAAGACTGAGTGTGACAGCATCGTTTCCGGGACACCTGAGATTTTGAGTGAGATTAAAGGTTCTATGGGCAGCTGTACACATCATCTTTGGAGCCATACGCAAGTATGAGCAACGATCCAAGAGCAAGTTTTACCCGACACTATTCCGATGATATCCCAGACGTCAGTCTGTGCGAGATTACAAAGGCTCTCCAGCACCTTAAAAACGGCAGGGCCCCAGGCAAAGATGGAATTACAGTTCCTTATGGCAGAATCGCTGGAGGACCTTAGCACTATGCTCAAGGATCTCAATAGTGTCTCCCAACGGATAGGTCTTAAGATGAACATGGACAAAACAAAGATCATGTTTAATGTCCATGTAACACCTATGCCGGTAGTTGTTGGAAGCACTATGCTCGAAGTTATTGACGAGTACGTTTACCTGGGACAAATAGTCCGACTAGGTAAGTCCAACTTCGACCGAGAGGTCAATCGACAGATTCAACTCGGCTGGGCAGCGTTCGGGAAATTACGACACATCTTCTCGTCAGGTACACCTCAATCTCTGAAAACTACTGAACTTACGGATCAGAGACGTGGTCCTTCACTGCTGGCCGTATGAGGACGCTCAAGGTCGCTCAGCAAGCTATGGAGAGGGCTATGCTCGGAGTTTCTCTGCGTGATAGATTCAGAAATGAGGATATCCCCAGTAAAACCAGAGTGACCGATATAGCCCAACGGATTAGTAAGCTGAAGTGGCAAGGGGCCGGCCATATAGCTCGAAGAACCGATAACCGATGGGGAAGAAAGGTTTTCGAGTGGCAGCCTCGTACCGGTAGACCCCCCACTAGATGGAGTGACGACCTGGTAAGACATGCAGGAAGTCGATGGGTGCAGGTGGCTAAGGACCGTGCTTTATGGCATTGCTTGGGGGAAGCCTACGTTCAGCAGTGGACTTGTGAAGGGCTGTAATGATGACGATGATGATATATATATAAATAATAGTGATTTTCATGCTACCGACCTCCGCATTATTATCAAAAGACAATAAATTCTTTTTGTAATGAAGTATAACCACTTAAACAAGTAATATTACATAATAAATAAACAGAAACAAGTATTATATTGAAATTTACAACGATTATTACATTGAAAATAAACGTAGGTAGTAACGTACGACAAATTCCATCTACCTACTGAACATATAAAACTCTACAGTCTGTATTTTATGTAACTACGGCGTTGAATCTATTATTCGGCGGTTATTGGAATAGCAGCGGGATAATATGTCAATAGTTTATATAGATAAAGAGGTGGTATTTTGTTGGCGTAGTGTAGGGCGACCCCCCCACCCACTAGATGGAGTGACGACCTGGTAAGACATACAGGAAGTCGATGGATGCAGGTGGCACAGGACCGTTACTTGTGGCATTACTTGAGGAAGGCCTATGTTTAGCAGTGGACTTGTGAAGGGCTGTAATGATAATGATGGTGATGACATTGCTTAGTGTGAAAATTATTATTATTTATTATTACTGTGGTGTAATGTGTTCATGGTCACGGATCAATGTCATATGATGGGGTACCGGAATAAAATTCTACAGATCTGTTGATAATTTTTTTATAATATATTTACGTGAATAATCCATTTTATAAGCATTATTTAGGCTAATATTTCCAATATGGACCATCGATTTCAAAGCCCATATTTTTTGTAGGTAGTACTCACTAAAAGAAAGTGTTTTGCAAAGTTTTAGGTTGCGGAAACTTACGGTTCATGAGATATATTTTTTAAACTTTTCGTACAAATTGGCAAATAACACGCAATTACAAAATAAATTTGACAAATGATTGATGTCAAACGTCAATTAGTGTAGGGTTCCGAATATTTTGAAAGTATCGACACCTACTCGATACCAAGTATCGTATCAAAAGTATCAATACTACTTAGTATCGAGTACATTTCGTTAATTTTGGAGACGAAAAATTATGACAAACCAATTAGATGCATAGGAAGAGCTGATAAGTGCAATTATATATGTATATAAAGTAGAATAAAGTTTACTCTATTTAAGTTCCACCTTAGTACTTGTATTTCATTGTTTGCAACTTGTTTGTATTTCTTAATTAGTACAGCTTTTGTACTTGTATTTTATTGTTTGCAACTTTCTGTATTATCTATATATTTATCTATTATATAATTCTTACTACAATAAAGTGTTTACTTACTTATTTAATATCCAAAAACTACCCAAAACCGAATCAGAGCACCCCACTATCCACGTGATCTTGTCTGCCCTACCCCTAGAGTGTATATAAGAGCCCGGAGGCGCGGAAGGAGAGCCGCGCCATCACCCGGCTATTCACAGCCGAAAGGGTCTCTTACCACACCTACGCTCTCCCTGAAGAGCGTAAAGTCAGGGCCGTCATCCGAGGCGTCCCCTTTGAGTTCTCCAACGAGGAAATCCTCGAGGACCTTAAGTCCCAAGGTTTCCCAGTAGAAGCAGTGCACAAAATGCACAACCGTACGGGCAAGAGATACAACCTTGCCCTAGTAATCTTGTCCAACGTGCCGGAGGCTAAAGCCATCTTCCGGCAGGTGCGCACAGTGTGCGGCCTGTCAAGGGTGAAGGTAGAGCCCCCACATAGGCCCGGTTTCCCGGCGCAGTGCCACCGCTGCCAACTTTATGGTCACGCGGCGGCCAACTGCTCCGCCCCACCCAGGTGCGTGAAGTGCCTGGAGCCACACAACACTAAAGAGTGTCCCCGGCCCAAAGACGCCGAATCCTCGCCCGCCTGTGTCCTGTGCAACCAGACAGGACACCCGGCGAATTACAAGGGTTGCCCACGCGCACCTCAACCTCGCCCCAGTAGGAAAGCTCCACCGCCGGTGAATGACCGCTCATTCCCGGCCCTCCAACAACGGCCCCGTCAGGGCCCCTCTCAGCCTATCCAGGGCTTCTCTCGACCCTCTCAGGGTCCCCCTAGGCCCTCTCAGGGTCCCCCTAGGCCCCCTCAGGGCATAATTCGGCCCCCTCCGGGCTTCCCAAAGCCAATGCAGCCTCCAGTCTTTCCCTGGGGGCCCAAAAAGGCAGACCCTCCGCGGACAACCTCGTACGCACACGAGGCAGAGCCCACAACAGACGACTACAACACGCTATACTCCGCGATTAGGAATATATATGTTAGAGAGATTACAGTTATAGCACGCAAACTGCGCGCGGCGAAGTCCCCCCAAGAGCGTCTCCTCGCTCTTGCCGAACATAACGATCTTCTACTAGCGTTGTAAGTTAAGTTAACGTAATTAACTTAACTCCAATGCCTGCGCAAACTAACCTACCAAGATCCCATGGTCGTATCAAACCTAAGGGTTTATCGCTTGTATCATTTAATATTCGCGGCTTGCGAAATAACCTCCCAGAGCTTAAGCTCTTTCTTCGAAATCGTGAAGTCGATTTCCTCCTCCTACAGGAAACTAATCTCAAAACTAAGGACACTAGAGGCCTTTCTATTAAAAACTTCTCCTTCTTCGTAATGACCGACCCGACCGCCGAGGCGGCGCAACGGCCATCTATTACAAGAAGACACTTCACTGCTCGCCCATTTCTACTCCGCAGCTTACCAACATGGAAGCCACGGTATGCAGGCTAGCTATGACTGGACATCAGTCCATCCTCATAGCCTCCTGTTACATCCCTTCAGGAACCTATCCCCTCAAAAAAGATTTTGAGGCCATTTTATCCTTGGGCAATTCAGTCATTATGTTTGGAGATTTTAACTCAAAGCATACTGAATGGACATGCCGCACTACGTCCCCTAGTGGCAAGATACTGCTCGATATCACGCAGTCTCTTGATATCACCGTCCATAGTCCTCTCGGTGTTACTCACTTTCCCGATAACACCGATCACTCACCTGATGTGTTAGATTTTGCGTTACTCCAAGGAGTTTCTCTCAACCTCAGAGCAATCGAGACACTAGACGATCTAGGATCAGATCACCGACCGGTCTCCCTCATTCTTGGCCATCAGCCACCTCCCCCAACACACACGAAAACCTTCACTAACTGGAAGGGATTCAAGGAGTCCCTAGCTAAAGCTCTGGACTCACAGGATTCTACCATCCCCATACCGTCGGACTTAGACAGTCCCGAAAAAATCGACACCGCGGTCGATTCACTCTCCACCCTTATTAAATCCTCCCTTAAGGAGAACGAAAGGGTCGTCCCGGTTGCTAACAATAGTGGGCTTCCCCTACATATTAGCAACCTAATAAAAGCCAAAAAAGCTGCTTTCCGGAGAGCAGCAAAATATCCCACCCCCGAATATAGGCGCGCGGCCAATCGTCTTCAACGAGAACTCCGCTTCCGCCTCTCTGAATTTCAAGATCTCGAAAAGAGTAAGCTCATGGAGAATATCTCTCCATCTCACACAGCGTACTATCGGATGGCTAGAGCCCTCCACATAGACGCTATCACCCACACTCCCCCTCTCTCCCGTCCCGACGGCACGGTTGCCTTCGAGGACGAGGAAAAGGCTGAGAGCTTTGCGGATAGCATTGCCGCTCAATGCTCCCCTAGCTCTCAACCTGTCGACCCCTCACACGTCCAGGCAGTGGAGGATGAGGTCCGCCGCCGGAACTCACCCCCCACGGCCTCCGAACCTATCTCTGTGTCCAATGATGAGATTTCATCTCTCATCAAAGGACTTAAGCCCAAAAAGGCTCCGGGCGTGGATGGCATCTCCAACCAAGCCCTTAAACACTTTCCCGAGCAGGTGTTAACCTTTTTATCTATTATCTTCAACGCCTGCTTCAACCTTAGTTATTTTCTTACTACGTGGAAAGAGGCAACTGTGATTGGAATTCCCAAGCCAGGTAAGCCTCTCAACCTCCCCCTCCAGCCATCGCCCCATTAGCCTCCTCAAGGCAATGGGCAAGCTCTTCGAAAGAGTCATTCAAACGCGTATGAGGCGCTTTCTGTTTCCCACAGACGGCGACCCTCTCATCATCCCCCACCAATTCGGCTTCCGAGCCAAACACTCATGTCCCCAACAAGTTCACCGCATTGTGGAATATATCCTCAGCGGTTTCTACCCTCGACGTCATAAAACCATCGCGGTCTTCTTCGATATAGCCAAAGCTTTCGATAGAGTCTGGCACACAGGCCTCATCTACAAGCTCTATAAAATAGGTCTCCCCGATCGTCTAGTTCGTCTCGTGGCCTCCTATTTAAAACATCGTACCTTTCGTTTTAGACACGAAGGCACGCTTTCTTCACAGCGAACTATCAAGGCTGGTGTCCCTCAGGGCTCAGTACTTGCTCCTCTGCTGTACATCCTGTTCACCAACGACATTCCCATCCCGTCGAAAGGTGTTCAACTCTCCCTCTTTGCAGACGACACTGCCATCTACTGCAAAGGTGTCTCACTACCCTTCATACGGAACAAGATCCAAAAGTCAGTTGATGACCTAGGAGCTTGGTTCAAAAAATGGCGCATCGATGTGAACCCGGAGAAGAGCTCCGCCGTTCACTTCGATTATAAGCGACGCCGTCTCAAAAACACTCCTCCAATACGTATGCTAGGAACCCCTGTCCCCTGGCATACGTCCGCCAAATATTTAGGTGTCACTCTAGATACAGGGCTTACTTTCAAGCCCCACGTCAAAAGAGTAACCCGTCACGCACGATTTTATCTGAGTAGGCTCAACAGTATGTTGGGCCGACACAGTAAAATGTCCCTTCGAAACAAGCGTACCCTCTACAAGGTATGTATACGACCAGTCATGTCCTACGCGGGCCCCGTCTTTGCCCACGCAAACCCTAACATTTTAAATGAACTCCAAATAGTTCAGAACCTATTCTGTTGTCGAGCTGCGAACGCACCGTGGTACGTTCGTAATGCCGACCTTCATCGGGACTTAGAGCTCCCAACAATTCAACAATTTCTTAAAAAACTCTCTGAGAACTTCTTCAAAGCCTCAGAGTCGCACCCAAACCATTTAATTCGTGAGGTAGCTTCTTATGCAGCCCCACCCCCCTCTCGCTATCGTGTCCGCAGGCCGAGAAACTCTCTCTCGGACCCGCCTAATAAACTTTCAAACGACCTGAACTGTCTCCTGGCGGCTCAGGCCAACTCTAATTAAATAAAATTATTGTAATATCTGACATTAATTTGCCTTCGTAGGCACTCCCTCAGCGGCACTTAGCCGCCTGCGCCCTCTTTTCCCAAAAGAGGGTCGCTCATGATAAGGCACAATAGAGCTTAATCAGCCGGTTGCCTGTCCCCAAAGGCGGTTTTTAGGGGGTATCACTTAGGGTCCCCGGTAGGACAGTGAGTCACCCATAACCACGATAGACCGGCTATCGTGGTATGCGTAATGCATTTTCCGCCTCCCTACGTACAGGGTAGCCCTTTAATTGCTTCGGGCGCAAAAAAAAAAAAAAAGGAAGGAGAGCAGTACCCGCCCGCCGTAGGGAAGCGCAGGCACCGAGATCCGGCAAAAAGCCGAAGCTGCGAAGGCGAGCTCAGGTGCTTTCCTACGCTAGGGCGGAGGGACTACTCATACCGCAGCGCTGGAGCTGCCACGGAGCGCCGGAACACGACTTCCCCTTCTAACTATCTCACTTCCCCACCACACACCACTTTCCCGCTACTAACAACACACCCCCTCTCCTCCCATAAGCCCCTCCCTTTTCTTCATTTAATCTAGTTAATTTTACCCCTCCCTCCTTTTATCCCCCTCCATTTTACTAGACATACGGAAACGTGAATAATAATAAATAATATAATAAATTTTAACCATGAATATCACCAAAACCATGGGGTTCCGCAGGGTGGGGGTGGCACAGGGGGTATCCATGCCCCCTCCCCGCTCCCACCCCTAAACCCTCATATATCGATGGTCCATATTGGACAGTTAGTCTCCAAAATTAACGAAATGTACTCGATACCAAGTAGTATTGATACTTTTGATGCGATACTTGATATCGAGTAGGTATCGATACTTTCAAAATTTTTGGAACCCTACACTAAGTAATTGAAACGTGAAATGATTGACGTTTGACATCAATTATTTGTCTAAATAACTTTTAGTGTTAGTTTTTCTATATTATAGTTTCTTTTTTACATATTGTGTGTAATTAGTATTAATTGTAAATATTACAATATCATTTCATTAATTAGAAAAAATGTTGGCCAATATTTGTCAAATTTATTTTGTAATTTCGTATTATTTGCCAATTTGTATGAAAAGTTAAAAAAATATATCTCATGAATCGTAAGTTTCCACAACCTAAAAGTTTGCAAAACGCTTTCTTTTAGTGAGTACTATGTACAAAAAAATTATGGGCATTTAAATCGATGGTCCATATTGGAAATTTTAACCATTACAAACCTTTAAATTATTTTGCCTTATCAATGCATTGCGTTTCCTTGTTGACTTCTTTAAGTTTTCCCACTTTAAGCGTAGTTGCTCAGGACGCCGTAATTCTCCCGCCATCGCACTAAACTCTTGCGCTATGGATTTCCACGCCTCTTCATTTAATTTGTTATTTGTAGCATTCGTTGCCTTGGTAGTAATAACTTTTTTCTTGAAAATCAAGTCAAGCAGGAAGAGTATTTCGTCCTTTCCAAGGGCCCTTGCCTTCATCTGAAACAAAATTTTATAGATGTCTTACACTTGACGCGGATTTTAGACAAAGATATAAACTTTTGTTTGTTACATTTCTATAAATGTAAATAACACGGCAAAGAAATCACAATACTTACAGTATTTTGTTGAGCCATATTAATGCTTATCGCTGATAAAATACTGCTACACATAAACAAAATTTAACTAGGTAACAAAGATGTTTTATAGGTAAAAACATCTTTGCTAGGTAAGTTATTTCCATAGAGATATGATACCTATCTAAGTCAGTGGTTATTTCTGCTAAAGCTTCTTGATGTTTGATGGCTTTGATGTGATGTTTGAAACACAAACTGTCAATATCTAGTCAGGCCAGTGCCAATGTGCCAATAGGTGCGTTTGGCAGAAAAAAGCGCTAGCAAGCGCTTACTAGCGCTAAAATAGTTTTCGGCCAGGACACGATTGCTACTTCAGTAGCGCTGACACAATCCGCCATTTTGCTTATTTAATTTGTTTGTTTTGAAGTAGAGTTTATAAGTTGTTTTTTGCAATATTAGTTTTAAGTAATATAATGACATGAATAGACATATACATGTTATTAAAAATTCATAATTGGTAAGTTTTTAATCTGAATACTTCACAAAAATATATTTAAATTAGGTTAGAATCCCCGGTTAAAACTAACATCGTCTCCTAGAGGAAAACAGCTACTTACGATTTGACAGCGCTTACCGCTTACGATCGCCATTTTGCTTACAAGCGCTTGCTAGCGCTTTTTTCTGCCAAACGCACCCAATGCCTAACGCCAAGCGTTGCGTTTCGTTGCTTCATTTTTTTAAGATATAAGTTTGTCATTATTTCATGCTAGCCTTAATTTAGAAGTGTGTTTAATGAATAATTGCCAATATTATATTAAAACTAATAACTACAATATTTTAAAACATTTTATAATAATCTTAATATTTTAAATAAATCTTAATATTTTATTGCAAAACGTGACGTAATTTACAAACGTGACGTAATTTGCAAACAAAACGCTTAGGACGTGTTAACCAAAGTTATCATGAGCTATCTATCTTTTACCTCGGGGAAGCTATCGAACATTTCGTTATTGAGACTAGTAACAGATAGTTTAAACTTAACTGTTTACCTTCGGTAGCTATCTACTTATAACTGATTGTATGAAATTGAGACCGGCCGTAAATCACCAAAAACACCGATACAATTACGAAGAGCAAGCGCGCCAATGTAATTGACAGAGTGAGAATAAAGATGTCGATCTGAAATAGATTAATCAAAAAATCGATTATTTAGAGAAAAATATCGATTTAAACGATTTGGAACACTATATCGATCCGATGAATCGATCCAAAAACCTCTTGAATCAGACTGATTCAAGAAATAAAGTTCCTAAAGTGGCTGCGGTATCTTACTTTTTTTGTTGTCGCCCCTGAGGACCAAGATCGAATGCTGCGTTTGCAGCTGAAGCGTTGCTCTATCACGTATAATAACCTAGTTTGTGCTATGAATTTACCTTATTAATCAAAAATATACTGCGAGAAAATATTATTTATTAAAGCTTATAGTAACAAAATAAACAGTATTACGTTCGTGTATTATTCTTTTAAATTTAATTTATCGAGGGATATACGTTGCAACATACGTTGCAGTTTGCAGTTTAGGTATAGTCGTTTTTTTAATTACGATTTTAGGTAATAATATATAGGAATGTAAAGAAATGTTTTTCACTCTAATCGAAATAACTTAAAAATGTGATTCCGATAAAAAAATGCAACAATACATTAAAAATTCAAAAATCGATTATAATCGATTAGGCCTATCCCTAATCATTTTAGACACCACATAAAGTTTGGCGAAGATGGCGGTGATTAATGTTAAGTTTAATAGAATATTTTTTAATGATCATTTTAGCACGCAGCTAGTCCGTCTTATGCAAGTATTTGCAACAAATATAATTTAAAAAAAAAATTAATTATCGTGTATGTCCGATGCTATTATTGCACAGGGCGATTTTGGACATTGTCCTTTGAAAAAAAGGGTATAGTTTTTAAATTCATTTTAGTCCTCAGAGGTGACGAAGCATCTTTAGTCTAAGACGTTGCTGTCCATCTCCTGATTTTTTACCCTCTGTTGCCTCTTACGACACACACGGGATATGAGGTATGAGGTAGTGGATATTCTTACAGCGCCACTACAGGGGTACAGTCCGGCTGCCTCAAATTATAGTTATACCGCCATCTATCTACAGCCATAAGCAGCTTATTACAATTGTTAGCATACTTTAATAATTTATATTGTTGCAGCTAACATTGTGGGTAATTAATTATTTTCATGCTATAAGTCTGCGGGTACATTAATGTTTTAGATTATGTCTAGTTATTTATTTTTGGTTATATTTATAACTAGAATGTTAAACTGTTTAAGATAATTATAATAAATATAAATAATGTTTTATAATGTAAAAATTTACGGCTTAATATCCAATTTTATTAAAAACTTGTACCGGAAACCACACAAGCAACGCCATCTGTAGTTAAGCACTGTTAAATTACAAGCCTATAAAAGACAGGTGTCGTCGGTCGGAGCGGCAGCTACGAGCGGCAGCTAAGAGCGTCAGTCTTACTAAAACTGTTGAGTAGAGAATACGTACACGGAAGATAAATTGTGAGTAATAGTAATAATTATTGTTATACCTTGTTATTCTGTGTGTCTAAAATGTACATTGTGTTATCAGTGATTTTTACATAATTTCTATTACGAATCGTTATAAATAATATTTGTATAATTATCGTTTTGCTGTTATATTAATTTTTATTAATAAATATAAAATATGTATCAGTCATTGGATTGTCGTAATAATTTCCATAGATAATTTTCTCAGTTTATTTTTAATTTGGAATTTGATTTGATTATATTTATTATATAAGTATTTTCATTTTCTAAACATTTATAATTAATTCAATTATCAGTAATATTTATAACACCAATTTACTTATTTTCATATTATAAAAGTATTTGTATTGTATAATTCTTACACATTCTATATCTAACTGTTGCTAGGTTCAGTTTTGATAGGTAGTAGGGATATGCTACCACCGTTGTGTAATATTATTTAAACGATTGCAATAATTATTGACTAGCTATTCGAGTTGTGAACTAGTAAAGTAAACAAGTAATCAAGTGTATTATTATCCTTCCTGCGACTCCTATAATATCTCAGAAGTGGGATATGGTTACAACGCACCACAACTACGGCAAAATATGGAAACTTAGGCCCTACATTAACGGGTTCGGCAGAAAGAAGATCAGAAAAGTAGCAGAAAGAACCCCTGAGGTAAACGAAATTTCTTTTTCAACCAGGGTTCAACTATCGCGAAGAAAAAAAACTACCCACATGGCTGCAAAATTAATTTCAATATTCGATCCACGACCAAAATTTTTGAGTGTTATTGAGTTAGGAGGTCACATATACAGTTGGAGGGATACTGATAAATCTTATATAATGCACATGAGATTACTTGCTTCTGCACGTGAGTGGTATGAAAAATTGAATGATATGAACTGATATGAGATGAGTTGAAGTATGCGCTTGAACGAATTTGTCCAATGGCTATTGATTTTGTTAATAAATTGTAACTAATGATGGCGCGTAAGAAAAATGGTAACGAAACTATGACCCCACATTTTCATGACAAGATGTTTCTTGCAAAGAAATAAAAGTTTGAGGAAGAAGCGACCATTTCATGTCGTATTAAGGGTCTTCGAACTGAATTAAGGGCAAACGCAAAAGTTTTCAGGTGTAAATCAGCTAAAGAACTGTACTACGGGTATCTGTCTTCACTTGTACAATTACAAAAGAATTGAGAATAACGCTTTGAAGAACAAGGAAGCTAGTCAGCCAGTCAGAACTACGTGTCGTCGTCGGCGGTCATGATCGACGAAGCTGTGCTACATCTTGCGGGGACCAGGTCACGAGATTGTGTCGGAACCAGCTCTTCTGTACCAGTTGCTACATCGGGGCCACGTGTCTACAACCTGCTGGGATGCCGTTACTAGGGTGATGTACACTTTTAAATCCTTTGATATTTGGCAAGACTGTTTTAATAAAATTGTATGTGCTTATATTGGTACCGGCAGTAAAGTGAATATTTTGACACTCGATGTAGTCAGAGAGCTAGATCTACCTTAAATTCCATTCACTATTCTATTGAAAGGATTATTAAGTGTTTGTATATTTTCTCTTGGTACCTTTATCTACCGTACCAGAAGTGACACATAGTTGTACAGCCAATATTGATATGATTATAGGTCAGCCATCAGTAGGTAATTGGCAGTCAAGATAACATCGCTTTGATCAGTATCTAGCACTACCCCGATCAGAAATTGTTTATATGATAATACTGACTTCCACCATATGTATGAAATACGGTTATCGCAAAACTGCATAGCATAGCTATTCCTTCTTGTTATAAAATGCCTGTTAATATTTATTAATATAACAAGTGTGTAAATTTAACGTATACTGCCCTACTTGCTTACAATTCGAAGGATATGTGTTAATACGGGACGCTTAATTAACGTCTGCGACTTATAAAGTTAAAATTATTATTAATATAGGAAATCACTATCATGTAGCGAACTAGGGCGGTGATTTATTATAAGAAAGATATAAATGTCATATGTACTGATACAAATATAATAAAAGCATACCGCCATTTTAGAAAAAAAATTAATTTCGAGGAACTAACTTTATATATATATATATATATATATATATATATATATATATATATATATATATATATTAGTGAACGAGATACTTATCGTACTGGGAAAACAAAGTTGCATACAGATGCAAGTAAAATGGAATTAAGTGGTATTCTAACGCAGTTTCAATCTGTTAATACGTTAAAACCGGTAGCATATTTCATTAGAGTCTCCAGCAGCGAAGAGCGATTCTACCAAACCTATGAGTTAGAAACACTTGTGGAAAAGTCACTCAAAGGTTTCGCATTTGCCTTGTAGGTTCCTATGTCTGTTAAAGTAATCATTGATTGTTCTCGCTTTAACAAAAATTGATCTTGTGGCACGTATTGCAAGATGGTGGCTTACTGTTCAAGGTTATGAGTTAGAAATAGAATGTAGATCAGACCATAAGAAGCGACGTGCAAATGCGTTACGTCTCAGTCCTATATGCGTCAAATACGTAGTATTAGATGTTACCATATTTATAGCGTATAATAGCAGCTGTCAATGCTGCTATGTTTCGTATGGTGAGTGTAGAGAACCGGAGGTTTAATGTGATGATCTACGATGACAAAAGAATATTAAGATAATAGATGAACAGATTTGGTACTTTATGTTCAACTACAGGATGATGGCAATAAAAAATAAAGGAATATATACATAATAACTATTTTGTTTCTGTTGGGCGGTTATATAGAAAAAACTCTGGCAGATGCCAGTTTTCGTCTTACAAATATAATATTTTGCAAAATTATCACGGTGATTTGAAAAATTATTAAAGTCTGCCTACTGGTTTCCAAAGATCATTGCTTACAGTACGCTTAAGGTGAATCAGGTCATCGGCCGGCGTGAAGTGAAATTGTGCCCCATAGAAAAACAAAACCTACCTATGCTCACCTTACACGTTAGCCATGTGGGCCATTTCCAAAAAATATACAGATAAACTAAGTATATACTTATAATAATAGACTCAATTACGAAGTTTGTTTTAGTTCGTTGCGGCAAAAGTATTCGTTCAACAGGAACTGTAAAAGAATTCACTTATATAATTTTCGTGTTTGGCAAACCTGGTAGAATTATAATGGACCAAGTTAAAGCTTTTACGAGTCGTTATTTTAAAACTTTTGTATTAGATTAAATCAAACACATTACGAATGCTATATCTGCACCTCGTGCAAATGGCCGGGTAGAACGTGTTAACGGATCCATTTTGGATGGTGTTAGCACATCGGTAAGAGTGCAGTTGAGACACAAAGTTATCCGACATCATCTGGGGCATAGAGTAATTAGACTGGGGTATTAATAATACCCTACACTCTGTAACTAAAGTAACACCTTAAGGTCTATGTCTAAATCGGACAATAATATGTTGGCAGTACCAATATCTTGTTTCGATTAAATTAATGAAATTCAAAGACAAACCTTATCTGGTAGGCGAACATAGGCTAAAATAAATATCAACCAAAGCGTGACATGAATAAAAAAAACTGACTGTTGGCGTAAAAAAATGTACCAAATATAATAAAGTACAACCAGTCTTTTGGAAAGGTGACGTCACTGAAGAAGCCGTGACAAAAAGCTAGATACATTACGTTCATACAAGTCAGTAGGATAACAGAATAAATAATAGTACTACGTAGTAGTATCAATAAATTGATCGATGATTTGATTAAAAAGTCAATGACGGCTTCAAAGGTATTACTATTTAAATTCACTTTCACAGTTCACTCCTCTTATTAGTTATTCCAGATCAGCTTTGTGCAATAAAAAGAACTATGTGCAATAAAAAGAGCTATGTGCAATAAAAAGAGTTATGTGCAACAATAAAATAAGCTACGTGCAATAATAAACTAAGCTAACCTATGTGTTAAACAGAGCTATGTACAGATATTTGTAAAACCATACTACATAAGAAGCTATTGCACATTAATAGAGATCTATGTGCAATAATAAGAGCTATGTGCAATAATAAGAGCTATGTGCAATAAAAAGAGCTATGTGCAATAAAAAGAGCTATGTGCAATAAAAAGAGCTATGTGCAATAAAAAGAGTTATGTGCAACAATAAAATAAGCTACGTGCAATAATAAACTAAGCTAAGCTATGTGTTAAACAGAGCTATGTACAGATATTTGTAAAACCATACTACATAAGAAGCTATTGCACATTAATAGAGATCTATGTGCAATAATAAGAGCTATGTGCAATAATAAGAGCTATGTGCAATAAAAAGAGCTATGTGCAATAAAAAGAGCTATGTGCAATAAAAAGAGCTATGTGCAATAAAAAGAGTTATGTGCAACAATAAAATAAGCTACGTGCAATAATAAACTAAGCTAAGCTATGTGTTAAACAGAGCTATGTACAGATATTTGTAAAACCATACTAAAGTTGTGTGCAAGTTCTATATATGCCTCGTATGTCACAAACGTTGTTTCTGTTGAATGTAATGATATGTTCATCTTTGCTAAGTCTAAGCTCTCTAAAGAAGCCCAAAAATAAAATACCCATCAATCAAGTTGTTATGTTTACCTGACTGCGTGCATTTTTCTGTGGAAAAGATTATGTAATGCGTTTTAATCGACTTCAAAAAGGAGGTACTCAAAATTCGAATGTATGTTCTTTTTTTTTTGTGCCTTACCTCGGTAAAATTTTCTAGGAGAACCAATTTTGATGATTATCTTATACCTTTAAACGAGCAATTCTTGTATATATATATAATCGGAATCTCAGAAACGGCTCCAACGATTTTCATAAAATTTTGTGTGCAGGGAGTTTCGGGGGCAATAAATCGATCTAGCTAGGATTTATTTTTAGAAAATGTCTTTTTTGTCCGTGTTTTTAGGCAATGAAAAACTGCTACGATATCGTTAGAATAAGACGGTATATTTTGAAACATTATTGATGCATACAAATAGCTTAATTGGTATATTGGGTGGTCACATAATCATGGTAACATGGTTCGAGCCCAGACCAACTGACGTTTTTTAATTTTTTTTTCAAGTTCCTTTCTTTTTTTGAGAAAATCTATTTTTTCGAGCCCTTTTTTTTAGTATTTTTTTAAAAACACGAAAATTTAAATTAAACTAATTGCATTCATGATTTTTTATTCAAATAATCAGTTCAGATTTTTCTATTATGTCGCTAAGATCAAAAAATATTATTCGTATTTCGTATTTTAATTTGATGTTGTTCTCATTTTATTTATATTGCAGTGGGTTGTACAACATTTTTAACTTTACTACTTCTTACGGACAAAAATTGCTTATGGAACAATTAATTTTTGTGCATATTTTTTTTTCCATTACAGAAAGAGCGACTACAATTGACACCATAAGATGGCAGACCAGCTTCAGGGGGGCTACTACATGGCTCAGCAAAGGAACTCCTTCAAGCTTTGTTATGAGACCTATCAAATGCTGCTAAATGATTACCGAACGCACTGTGAAAATTGCCATGGGGCACGGCTTGATTCAGGATGGCCGAATGTTATTAGTGATTTTTACATATTTTTTATTATGAATCGTTATAAATAATATTTTTATAATTATCGTTTTGCTGTTATATTATTTTTTAATTATCAAATATAAAATTTATTATTAGTCATTGGATTGTCATCATAATTAAGTAACATAGATTATTTTCTCAGTTTATTTTTCAATTTAGAATTTGAGGTAATTGCAAAGAGTATTATATAAGTATTTTAATTTTCTAAACATTTGCAATTAATTCAATTATCAGTAATATTTATAACAGCGTTTTACTTATTTTCATATTATAAAAGTATTTGGATTGTATAATTCTTACACATTCAAACTGTTGCTAGGTTCAGTTTTGATAGGTAGTAGGGATATATGATATGGAAATGGTGGTGCATTGTGTGATATTATTTAAACGATTGCAATAGGTAATTATTGACTGGCTATTCGAGTTGTGAACTAGTAAAGTAAACAAGTAATCAAGTGTATTATTATCCTTCCTGCTACTCCTATAATACATGTAATGATAATATTATTGAATTGATTATAAATTATGCATTCGCTTCGCAGCGAACCGCGCGCTATCTATCGAACATCACGTGCGTTAGCCGTACGAGTGAGCTAGCTTGATATGCAGAGTAATAAATAACAGAGAGAGCATTGCTTACTTCTTATTTAAATCTCTTATTTATAATGTAAGTTCCTATATATTATAAATTCTGTACTTTATTTGTTACAGACATTCAATGATAATAAACTTTCTCCCTTATAATATTAGAATAGATTATAAGTTCTGTAAAGAAAAATTATTGAATTGACATCGATTTCGTTTTTTCTGAATTGGTGCATCGTACGTAAAATACTCCATGTAACTGAAAATGTTTGTTCTTGTAAGTTTTATCAGATTTCTTAATGCAAATTGCATAAGTAATAAAGAAAAAACTAAAAATCCCTGTTTGCCCCATAGTGGGGGTAGGTACTGTATGTGTAAATTCTCAGAAGACTACTACGACCAGTCAATCATTTCACACCCGTAGTATGTCTGTTTTTCTTAATTATGTACTTACCCCATACTTTCAGACAATACATTGACGATGACACTAATTGAGATCTCTGTGTTTGCACTAATCTGCACATTATTTTCCGACTCATTTCGTGACATTTACATTTTTAGAGTTTCTTACTTCATCACGCAGAAACGTATAAATGATTAGTTTTGCTAATGTAAATTAGTAAAAATGCAGCCTATTAGGCAGCCTCCAACAAAAAGTACCTTCAGAAAAATATAACCTCAAAGTGGAACCTAAGTACCACATTCGAGCAGCGTTCTTGCGATAATGTTTGTTTTACCACTTAGGTAATATTTATTTCCTTTCCTACGCATATTCACATTTATAGTCACGTGTAAACCAATAAATTAAGGAATTTCAATACAAACATAACTGACTATTGTTATCTTACGCCACACATCGAAGCGCCTGATAATTTATGACGGCAAACTTTTATCTGGCAATATACAATATTACTACTAGGCGTTTGTAATTAAAACGAATTATGTTATAAAACTTTTTTTGTATCGTATAAGGTCGAAAATGAAGAAGGCAGACTTCCGCAATCATAATACAAATATTTTTACGTAAAAATAATTTTTCCTAAATTTATATTTACAGAGTATTGGAATAAAAATATTTTTTAGATATCATTACTTAACACATTTTTTATGACTTTTTTTAATTTTAAAACGGTCGGCACCTTGTGAAGGAACCGAATAAACGTACAAATGTTTTAACACTTTGAATAACTTCAGGTCAAAGTTTTAGTGAACAGAAATACATGAAGCTTCGCCAGTTCTCTTTGTATTCGGCCTTAATATTCACGCGGTGATAAAATGTGTCTAGAATTTATGAAAAGTGAATGAGGAATTTTCGCCTCGTTAGTGTGACGCAAAATTCTCTTTTATTTTACTACGCCTGGTAAATGCCAAAATGTAAAAATGCGGTAATGTGCTTGTGGCATTCCATGGACAATGTTCAGCAATGGACTTGTGAAAAGCTGTAAAGATGCTGATGATGAAAGTTTAATTTATAATAAGGGATAAATCTTTATACTAATACGTAAACGGAAAACTTTGCACCCTTTTCAATCTTATAGAGCGCATGGAGGTTTGTCTGTTTGGGCATAGTTAAACTTCATATTGAATTTGTATTTAACAAAAATAATTTTATTCGATAATTTATACATTCAACAAGAAATCCTGTAAGTTTTATCCATAAATATTGTCTCAAAGTGAAAATATAGCAAAATTTGCAATATAGCAAAAAATTTTCTAACTTACAAATTTTCCCGCCATTAAGGTCCCGAGCGAACGGGAGTATAACATGTCGCGCGCTGTCAGAGCGTACAGGTTATATTTGCAAACACATTCAATAAAATAAAATAAAAGAAAACATTCATTGTTTACGTTCATGCTACCAATGTCAAACGCATAATATAATCATAATATATAGTTTGTGGTCAAACAGTCGCACATAGTTTCAAAATATTGCTAACAAATACCTAACTACTTCTTTCCAATATAGTCTACGGAGTGTTTGTCAAAGCAGAAAAGCGTTTATTTTATTTTATTTCTAAGATAGTTGTGTATAAATGTGCAGTTAAAAGTGAAACACAGCTTGCTTAATATATACAAACCCAAAAATTTTTACTACAACTAAAATAACAGTATAAAATACATTTCATGCTGTCCATAACTTGGTTTTACTCCGTCGCCTGGTACGATATCCATGGGTAAATATGGGGTAATCTACACCAGTGCCAAGAAACTTAAATAAAAACAATCTTTACTCTCAGATTTAATTTTAAAGAAATTGTACATATTATTTATTTCGTACTCATTTAATGTATTATATATTACTTCAACATCAGATGTATTTTAGGCGTAGCCGTGCTGAATTTTATTAGTAGTATAGTTGTAGCACAAATGGGTCTGCTCGACCGGGGAAGGACCACGCTCTCACGGAATACCAGCGTAAAATAGCAGCTTAACACTGCTGTGTTTCGTATGATGAGTGTAGAGAACTCCCTCTTTTTACAGGGTAGCAACGCATCTGCACATTGATTCGTAATCGAGGATATATGTAGGTGTCTATTATTTTATTCATTAATAATTAGTAATGATGTTTATAGGAGGCCGTCTTGGTAGGTGCCATCTCCTTACCTATTTCTGCAGCCAAGCAGCAATGCTTGCGTAATTGGGAATCCCACATCCAGTACAATGCGAGTAATTATATTGGCTGTAAGGCATTATATTCACTACTTGATACGGACCTTAGTCCTCAAAGCAGGTGACTGTATCGTTCTTTGTTTGAAGTTGGCTGCAGATGTTCATGGGCTCCAGTAGTCACTTACCATCAGCTGGACTGTGTTTGTTTGAAATATCAGTTTTCAGTTCCAAAAATACTTTGAGGCAAAGGTAAACAAAGTATTATATGTAGTTTTTAACACAGCATCCGACCTAAATACGTATACAAATAAATTGATGTCGGTTAGTCTCGCTAAAGCTCGAAAACGTGTTTATTTGAGTGCGTCCCTGGATTGTTTAAAAACTCAATTGGACCCGGTAGGTGGCGCTGTTGACGAGATCTAGATATTTTACGTGCAAAGCCGGGGCGCATTGCTTGCAAGTTGTATAAAAAACTGTAATAAATTCTTATTCATCAATCCCAAGATGAACATCGCTGTAAAAGTTTACTGCAAATTGGTTGTATTATACCTCTAAACCAGGTCTTGCTCCTTGTATTTGCAAGGAGATTTCCGCACCTAATTTGTATCTATAAAAAAAAACATTAATTTAAAAGGATTTCTTATTCTATATTTTCCTCGCAACTTTTTATACAAGTAAATATTAAATTGCTCGCGTGCTTATAATTGATAGCGAGCGCTTAACTCCCTTATTTATAGAATATGGTTGACAAACGAGCACACAGTCCACCTTATGGTAAGCGGATGCTGTGGCCCATAGACATCTTCATTTACCCTTGATTAAGAATCAAAATGTAGATGAGTTGTCACCCCTGAGGACTAAGATGGAATGGGTCGATTTCAGTAAAACATTTCTGGCTCCGGTTCACTACACTCACCATACGAAATACAGCAGCATCCAGCTGCTATTTTTTTTTTGGTATTCTGTGATTCTAATATATTTTTATTAATTAGTGATACAACGGAGGTGTACTGCTGCTATG
The DNA here is from genome assembly GCA_907164705.1 of Parnassius apollo. Lineage (NCBI taxonomy): Eukaryota > Metazoa > Arthropoda > Insecta > Lepidoptera > Papilionidae > Parnassius > Parnassius apollo. The sequence goes on from CAJQZP010001513.1 coordinate 307,991, forward strand.
CCATAATAAATGGGTGGAATAAAGGGCTGCTATCGGGTTTGTTGACCGGAGAGATACTATCAGCAGACTGTCGAATCTTCTACTCGATTAAGACGTCCGAAGGCAGACTATATAATCGCCGAAGAACCTCGGCATTATGCTTCATGATTTAAAAAAGGTTTAAATTAAACGTGGACAAGAGAAATATCACGTGTAATATTCACGTCACATCTTTTCCGGTAGTTGATGAATGCACACTCGAAGTTTATAAAGAAAATTTTTACTTAGGATAAATTTTTCAACAAGATTTAATCCAACTTCGACCGAGTATTAGACCGACCGAGTATTAGACCGACCGAGTAATTGACGAATTAATTCAACTGGGAGGAGTTCGGAAGTTCAGACACAACATCTTAGAGATATGGTCCTCCCATGCTGGCCGTACAGGAAAACTCGTGGTCTCTAAGCAAGCTATAGTGAGGCCTATTGCTCAGAGTATTAGATAGCGTAATAGACTTTATAATGAGGAACGGATAAGTAAGCTGAAGCAGTAATGAGCTGTCCGTGTAACTCAAGGAGCCGACATTTTTGAAAAGAAACATTTTCGAATGTCAGCATTGCTATGTATTATAGAATTGTGCTAGACTGTAATGAAAATAATTATAAAAGAGAAACGGAGCATATTTCGTCAATTAAACAACATATTTTGTTTTATTATTTTTGAGTAATTTTCAGGAAGATGCCTCTGCCTATCTCCCGTTTCAGTTTTCCCTTCCCTCTGCTGCTTCTTACGATACCGACGGGATAACTTTCTTTATAGAATAGGGTGACAAACGAGCACACAGTCCACCTGGTCGTAAATGGTTGCTATGGTCCATAGACATCTACATCTTTCGATTACGAATCAAAATGCAGATGCGTTGTCACCCGTGAGGAATAAGATGAAATGCCTCGTTTCCAGTAAAACGGGTCTGCGGTTCTCTACACTCATCATATGAAATACAGCAGCATTAAGCTACTATTTTAATCTGGTATTCTGTGAGAGCGTGGTGCCTCCCCGGTCGAGCCGACGCATTCATGCTACAACTATACTACCAGTATAACTGCCTATATTATAGACTTGTGGATACACTCCATGGTGATTATTTTTAATTATTAAAACAATAATTGCAACGACTGACATGTTTCTTCACTACTCGTATCATATAGCATTAAGTCAACTCACATTAAGTCTTTATTTATAAATTTGCTATCACGTTAATAGAAAGCAAGTGATGAAAATTATAAAAATCACCAGTTACTACATTTTCCATGCACGTAATAACCTATGACTATGATTTAAAGATTTATTTATAAAACGGTAAAAGCAAGTTCTTTTAAGTGCTGTAAAAGTATTTATTTAATAGGAAACATGGCGTTCATCCATCATGGAATAGGTGTGAATTTTTCACTCCGTGAGCAAACGTTTTAATTTTATTTAGCTTGGGCAAATTTATTTATATTTAATGAATTTAACGAAATTTTATGTCATGAAGCAGTGCATCACGAATTTCGATAGCTTAAAGAACTTTTTTAAGGATTTTTATTGAAAACCGTGCTTTTTAAGGAAAAGTAAATTTAAGTTTTCTTTTTTTTAATTAGGGTAACAAACGAGTTCATAATCCACCTGATGGTAAGTGGATACTGTCACCCGTAGACATATACACATCTATCCTCGATTTGGAGTCAAAATAAAAATTTGAATGTCATATTTCCAGTAAAATGGGTTCCCGGTTCTCTTCATTCATCATACGAAACACATATTTCATGCTGGTATTCTGTGAGAGCGTGGTCCTACGAGGGCGGCACTGAAAATTTCGGGAATCAAGGAAGTGACACAACATTACTATTTAAAAGTGTATTTATTGCTTTTCGAAGTTTTCTCCGCGAAATTTGACACATTTTTCCATACGATGGAACCAATCATTGAAGCAACCATTCTATTCGGAAGTTGGGGTCTCCAAAATGGCCGTTTTGTAGGCATCCACAGCTTCTTCAGGTGATGAAAATCTCTGTCCACGCAATTTATTCTTTATTTTAGGGAAAGTATAGAAATCATTAGGGCTTAGGTCGGGGCTGTATGGCGGATGGTCTAATAATTCTATGTTTTCTTGTGCTGTTTCTGGTGCGAGAACTTGCATTGTCGTGATGGAGGATGATGCGGCGGTTGCAGTTCTCTTTACGGAGTTCAGAAACGATCTGTGGCAAACAAATGCCAGCATACCATTCTGCATTAACCGATCTTTGTCTCTCAAGAGGAATAGTCGTAACATGACCGGTTTTGGTGACAAACGTACCAGGGTACCATTTTTTTTGCAACACTCCGTGAACGAACAATTTTTGTTGGCTTTAACTCATTTTCGAACACCCAAACTCGTGACTGCTTTTTTGTTTCGGGTTCGTACGCGTATATCCAGGATTCGTCACCTGATACGATGTTGTATACAGCATTTGAGGATCCTGCGTGGAATCTTTCGAGAGTTCTGACGCACCAAGTAACGCGAGCCGCTTTCTGCTCTTCACAGAGCGAATGCGGTATCCATCGGGAAAACAACTTTTTTTACACCTAATTGTTCATGCAAGATTATTTGTATTTGACTCATGCCAATGTCTAAAGTTGCCTGAATTTCGCGGTATGTCACATGTCGATCTTCCTCAATCAGCTTACGCACAGCATCAACGTTTTCTTGGGTGACTGCAGTTTTTGGACGACCTTGACGGGGATCATTAATGAGCTTGACACGTCCACGTTGAAATTCAGCAAACTGGCGATAAATTGTGGTTTTGGATGGGGCTTCATAACCAAATGCAGAAATCATCCGGTCAACACACTGTTTTTGTGTTAAACCACTTCAAAAGTCATAATAAATCATCGAGTCAATTCCATTTTCTCAACGACTAAACAAGTTTGACAAAATCTTGTGACAAGACCGAGAATCTTTTTTTAAATAAATAAATGGTATTCGATTTTTAAAACCAAGGAGTTTTCAATTAAAAAGATTTTAATATGTCGGGAACAGTGGAAATATTAATTATTATTAAATAATTAACGATTTAAAGCACTATTACCTACTATATTTGTAATTTAATTATTCTATGTAAAATAACTACAAGTGAAATAGTAATTACATTGTTTTAAATAGCTAAATCATAAATATTTTAAGGATCGTGTTTTGACTATCCTGTTATTATTGCATCCGAGTTTCAACTAATTAACAACTGTTTAATAATTAGCAATCATTGTTTTCTAATCGTTAGAAATTCTATTTTAATTATTAGTAACTACAGGTTTACTACTTTATATTTAGATTAAAAGTAGTTAAATTGACTAAAAACTGAAGGCTCGCGCAACGCCATTGGCCCGCGCCTTTTTTGCTACTGCGCGGGATTGGTGGCGTTGTGCACCTTTACCGAAAAATCATTGGAACGTTCATTGATTGTTCATTCTCTCGTCTTGTACATACAACTTTATAATTTGTGTTCTCTTGTCTGCGCCTGAGGTGTAAAGGCAGAAAGCAAGTACTGTAAGTGATTTAAATATTAAATAAGTAAACCGTGCTATTATTGCTGTTAATCAGTTATTACTGTGGACTCTATTATATTTGTGTGTAATAAACTATTCTCATTAGAGTATTAAGTATTAATGACTATTAAGTGAATTGCTATTCTATTGTGGTGTGTTAGTGATTTGTCATGGACAAACTTAATAGCTGAACCGAGATCTCCGACTTTAATCCGAGATTTAAATATTTTTAATGAACATCAAGATCCGACATCAGAAGTGGGATCGCCCCAGCCATCCTTTTCTACAGTTCTAAATTCTTCACGTCCCGACTATAGTGGAAATCATGTGGGGGTTCCACAAAGCGCGTTCGCCTCGGGCACATCAGCTCCAATACCGGCTCTACCTACGAACCTATCCAGCAATCCTACGGTCCCTGCAGTCAAGTAACGTTCTACCTGAGTTCTTTACGCATATGATGACGATGGTGCAGAATATGTGTGAGCGGCTTTTGCAACAATCTAGTGATAAAGTTAGAATAACTAATGTGTTTCCACCTTCTTATGACCCAGATGGTAATGTTGGCGTACGTGAGTGGTGCAATCGCATTTCTTCGGCTAAAAACACATATCAACTCGGTGATTATGACATTCGAATGAAAGTCAACTAGCCTTTTAAAGGGACGTGCTAAAATATGGGCCGATAACTGGCTAGTAACGACTTCTACGTGGGAAGAGTTGCGTCAAAACATTATCACCGTCTTCGAACCCGAAAACCGTTACTCGCGTGACGTACTAAAACTTAGAGAACACGTCTATGACTCTTCTAAAGATATCGCCGAATTCCTATCTTGGACATGGCTTCTAAGGACAAATTGGTTATCCCTGGAAGTTGTTAGAACTTTTGCTTATTTATGAGTAATGAATTAAAATGATTACGAGGAAATAAGTATATTAAGTTCTTACAAATTCAGTATAATAGATTTCCGCAAAGTAACACCTGATTCTATGTAACGATACATCTGATTGTACCCTTACAAATAATCGTTTCGACTTCGCCTCCCCACGTCAGGCTAGTGATCCCCTGTCTAGAGGTTAATAATTGTACGTGTGCGGAAGTAAGATAATTAAAATAATTTACAATAAATCTTGACTATTTTAAGAACTCACCTATCTTATGAATCAACCTAATCTATTATTGTTTTTACATGCATCATCTGCAGTCAAATGACAACAGAGATGTGCATGAACTGCAGTAGCCACTTACCATCAGGTGGACTGTAAGTTCGTTTGTCACTGCAGCTTTATAAGAACAACACATCTATAGCTTTCTTTGTTTGCAGTTGGCTGCAGGTGTCCATGAACTGCAGTAGCCACCTACCATCAGGTGGACTGTAAGTTCGTTTGTCACTGCAGCTTTATAAGAACAACACATCTATAGCTCTTTGTTTGCAGTTGGCTGCAGGTTTCCATGCAACTGCAGTAGCCACTTACCATCAGGTGGACTGTAAGTTCGTTTGTCACTGCAGCTTTATAAGAACAACACATCTATAGCTTTCTTTGTTTGCAGTTGGCTGCAGGTTTCCATGCAACTGCAGTAGCCACCTACCATCAGGTGGACTGTAAGTTCGTTTGTCACTGCAGCTTTATAAGAACAACACATCTATAGCTTTCTTTGTTTGCAGTTGGCTGCAGGTGTCCATGAACTGCAGTAGCCACCTACCATCAGGTGGACTGTAAGTTCGTTTGTCACTGCAGCTTTATAAGAACAACACATCTATAGCTTTCTTTGTTTGCAGTTGGCTGCAGGTGTCCATGAACTGCAGTAGCCACTTACCATCAGGTGGACTGTAAGCTCGTTTGTCACTGCAGCTTTATAAGAACAACACATCTATAGCTTTCTTTGTTTGCAGTTGGCTGCAGGTGTCCATGAACTGCAGTAGCCACTTACCATCAGGTGGACTGTAAGTTCGTTTGTCACTGCAGCTTTATAAGAACAACACATCTATAGCTCTTTGTTTGCAGTTAGCTGCAGGTGACCATGAACTGCAGTAGCCACTTACCATCAGGTGGACCGTAAGTTCGTTTGTCACTGCAGCTTTATAAGAACAACACATCTATAGCTTTCTTTGTTTGCAGTTGGCTGCAGGTGTCCATGAACTGCAGTAGCCACTTACCATCAGGTGGACTGTAAGTTCGTTTGTCACTTCAGCTTTATAAGAACAACACATCTATAGCTCTTTGTTTGCAGTTAGCTGCAGGTGACCATGAACTGAAGTAGCCACTTACCATCAGGTGGACCGTAAGTTCGTTTGTCACTTCAGCTTTATAAGAACAACACATCTATAGCTTTCTTTGTTTGCAGTTGGCTGCAGGTGTCCATGAACTGCAGTAGCCACCTACCACCAGGTGGACTGTAAGTTCGATTGTCACTGCAGCTTTATAAGAACAATAACAAAAATCTTTATATTTTTATGAAGTAGTCACTTACCACCAGGTGGACTTTAGGTTAGATTGTCACTGCAGCTTTATAAGAACGATGACAAAAAATCGTTATATTTTATGTGCCTAGATCATAAATACAATAGTTGAGGATTACACATAATAATCTGGATACTTTCAGTTTGTATCTTTCTGGTAGAATTTTTAAATGGTTATTGAAGCTCATGCATACTTTAACCTCTACGCACGCGGTCGGATCCGACCACGGCGATACTCCGTCGAATTCCAAGTGGTCGGATACGACCACACACACCCACAGCACTTAACCCATAAACTTTTACAATTAAAGACTACTTTTCTATGAAGAAGTTTGGCATCAAAGGCTCAATATGAAATTTTCTATCCTCTAATTTAATAAAAGTTTGTTACTCTATGATTTGACATTTGTATTCTGCTTTACAAAGGTACTCTGATGCGTAGTATCCTCTTAGTAGTCTGTGGTACTCTGTGTTCTGCTTTCAAATTGCGCCATTTGGGTTTGGTTGCTATTGTGCAGTGCTGCCTTGTTTTTTTGGATTTTTTCTAAGGTTAGTACAGTGTTTTATTATAAAATTGTTATAAATTTTTTGTGTGAATATAATTTATCTTTTTACGTAAAAAATTTCGAGTAATGGATATATAAATCATAGCGATTTTCATGCTACCGACATATGCGTGGTTTTTAACGTTTTTTTGCTATCAAAATACAATAAAATCTTTTTGTAATGAAGTAAAACCACTAAAATAAGTAATGTAACGTAATAAATAAACAGAAACAAGTATTATATTGAAGTTTACAACGATTTGCATGCATTTAAATCGATGGTCCATTTTGGAAATTTTAACCGTTTTATGTAACTACGGCGTTGATTCTATTACTCGACAGTGATTGGAATAGTAATGGGATATGTCATAGTTTATATTGATAAAGAGGTGGTAGGGTCGATGTGCCGGTAAGCCGGCCGGGTTTAGATTTCGGCCTTTGGCACGAGCTGATGCAGTAAATTTGATTTAATAGCAATTTTAATAAATATTATCGTAAGAAATACAGTTTAATGCATTTGTAAATAGTTTCACTATATCTGGTAGCATTAATTAATCAGGTAAACACAACACGCGATTTATAATAAATAGTTTAGTTTGACGCCGACACTGAAGCTATCAAAACGGGTAAGATCGAGCAAAAAAAATAGTGGCGAGCGTTCCATTGAGAGCGTTCCAGATGAGAATGGTTAGATATGGTAACACTTTGTTAAACTAAAATACTTATGATGAAGTACAAAATACTCTTAAATGAGAATATTTGATTGCTATATTTAAAATATTTTATTATTAGATTATGATTCAAAGAGAAATAATTAATCATGGTTATTATTTTATATCAAAAACACACCCAAAAAGAAAAAAACAACGTCACGGTTAAAAAATCGCAATCACCGATTGAGAAAACTAAATACACCGATTTGCCAAACCATTTTGCCATTTTCTGATTTTACAAAAACACTATTAAGTTTATAGTACCTCTTCTAATACAGTGGCCGAAAACTAAAATTCTTGTAGGCCGAAATCTAAAATTTGGGGGCGAAAACTAGCGTTTTGCATATTTTTCACATCAAAATTTATTTTAAAAAAATAGATTTCTTTTGTAGCATTAATGAGTTATCAAAATGAAAACTACATTATATAAGCTATAAATTAACATTAACAACACTAGGTCAACATAATCGCTATTATTTTTTATAGTACCTTAAAGTTGACAACTCCACTAAAAGGCCGAAAACCAGCGCAACGACCCTATTTTGGTGGCGTATTATAGGGCGACACTACACTAGATGGAGTAACGACCTGATAAGACATGCTGGAAGTCGATGGATGCAGGTGGCTCAGGACCGTGCTATGTGAAGGGCTATAATGATGATGATGATGATGACATGTTTAGTGTGAAAATTATTATTATTTATTATTACTGTGGTGTAATGTGTTCATGTTCAAGGATCAATGTCATATGATGGGGTACCGGAATAAAATTCTACAGTTCTGTTGATAATTTTTTTATTATATATTTACATGAATAATCCATTTTATAAGCATTATTTTATATTACAAAAAGGAAAGAAATAATTTGTTAGCAAGTATTATGATACAAATACCTGTCTGATATACAGTGTGGTGTGAAAATATATGTTTTTATCTATTTATTCTATAACATATTACAGATGTCAAATTGGAGAGCAAACAAATATCCGTCTGCAGACTTCATCCACATGCTTTATGCTGATGATGATGATCTGTCGGAGGACAGTGAGTTTGAGCCAGATAATGATGAGGTCAGTATCCACAATTAT